>JAJTUV010000873.1:0-517651 GCA_021653895.1 Mastomys natalensis
ATAATATAAACTGACTCCTCATGATTTATTATTAGAATCACAATTAGTCCATCTCTCAACCCTTAAAAGAAAAAAAATTCTATTTGCTCAAGATGCTGATCAATACAAAGATCCACAACTGGTAAAAGTGTAAAGAATAAGAAACTACAAAATGTTCCACCTCTAATGGAACATCTACATTACACCTCCCCTCCCAAGAATCAGTAACTACCTGGGAGGAGAGAGGAGAAAGATTCTAAGAGCCAAAGATGGTAGAGCCCTACAAGGAAATCATGTTTCTAGGTCCAACAAGGAAGCTACACATATAAACTTAGAAGTATTTGACAGAATATGCCCAAGACCTATGCAAGATCAGGCCAGAAAAAAAAAATCCCATCACGGAGAAAAGAGCTGGACACAAAATTCCACCCCTAGTCCAGGAGATATTGCCTATTGATAGCTTTCGAGAGAGCAAAAGTTGGTTTTCTTACCAGTGTGTGGCCTTGGCAAGTTTACCATGTTCCAGTGGATGGCCACATATCTAAAAGTCTATGAGTAGCACAAATTTGGACTGATAGGTTTGTGTTTGTGTTTGTTGTTTGTTTGTTTAAAAACCAGAAAAAGAGGACACTAAGTTTAGTTAGGTAGTTAAAGGGGTTTGTGTGGGAGGAGTTGGAATAGGAGGAAATATGATAATGTACAGTGTAAAATTATCAAAGAACTGAGATGAGGGGGATATTCTTTTCCTTCTAGTCCTGGCTAAGCTCTACTCAGAAATTTAGTAATGGAGACAAAACAAAAATCATCCTATTGCATATAAGAATTGGGAGAGGTGTCCCTCAAACCCACTTGCCTCTTCTTCCTCCATATCAGATCATTGATTTCTCAGTGGGACTCTAATGCTAATGCTAAAATTTGTAATTTCCTGCCTTCAGTGAGACTAGCTGTGGTGAATTCACCCACTTAAAAGTGTTCAATTTGTTGAGGTTAGAATAACATACTGGGCTCTTCACAGAGTTGTTCTTGATGGTTATTCTAAATGATGAGATGTAAGCCATTGATTTGATAAAAAAAAAAAAAAAAAGTATGGGTAACTTTTCCTAAAAATTATCTTAACCACATGAGCCTGTTCTTGTCTTCCTTCTTCTCAAGTGCTAGCTGATTAGCCATTTGGAGCACAAAATAAAGTTAGGAATGGAAGTAATAGAACAGTAAAAGAGAATGGGACTATGATGTCAAATAACTGACTATTTAGAATCTAAGAGAAAATAAACTTCAATATCAATGACAACAGAATGGAATATGGTTAAGAGGTAAAGTACTTGCCAATAGGCACAAGACCTTGGGTTGAAACTTTAGTATTTCTTTTACCAAAACCCCAAAACTACTAATAAATACAAGAGAAACCCATGTTTTACACATTCTGAACTAATATAGAATTGAAAGGCAAGGTTCAGAAGCTTCTAGAAATGCTTTTCAAGCAGCATATTGCAAAACCAAATGAGCACTGATACTAGAAGTCAGGAAAATCAAATTGAGCTGTTGTCCCAGCTTCTGCGGCTGATTAGCCTGTTGACAGTCAACTCCACTTCTCTTGCTGGGTGGTACATTGCTTTCAATGTGGGCCCTCGATTAACAGGCCATCTGCAAATTTGCTGTCTCTAAAGTATTGACTCTACCCTCAAAGTTAGATACGGCACCAAGGGGAAAATCAAAAAGAATCTTCTAGAAGCTTAAAAGGAGTTCTTTCAGGAATGTTCAGACATGTCTTGAGGAGTTCAGAGCCATCTGGATGAGGGCTCACCCTCTCATGAGTGGATCCTTTGAAGGTGAAAACAATTCTGTGAAAAGCCCACTATGTTATACTAACCTCATCAGATTGGACATTTTTAAGTGGGTGAGTTCAATGGTATGTGAGTTGTATAATATGTAAATTAGATTTTACTGAAGTCTCATTTTTAATCTCAGTGATTTATCTCGAACATACTTTTGCACAGTAGCTAACTTCTGAGAAGCTCGGAAAACTATTTGTATTCCTGCAGGTTTACAGTTAAGTTGGAGAAATAAAAAAAAAACATGAATTAACTCAGTCTCTTCCTGTTTGTGAGACAGTGACCTCCTGAGGCCTACCACATAAGCCTGTTTTCTTCATTCCTCAAAGGATCTGGGGAACTGGGTTGAGCCTTCCTTCCTATCTTTCTTTAAAAAGGGTATTAAAATGGAAGAGTTTTTAAGAGATGGTAATCCCCTTATCACTGGCTGTCTTCCTTTGGGTGTGCTAATGAATCATGTACATTGACACATCCCCTAGAAGTCCTCAATAAGCCGTTTCCTCAAGATAATTCCCTAGGCTACGTTCAAGGAAACCATAAAGATCCACAACACACGGAGGCAGCCAAAGTTACTGATAATGAAAGAATCTAGCTAATAAATGGAAGAGGAGAGTCCAGTTTTCTAAAAGAAGTTTACCTCTCTCAACTAAAAGTATACACATTCCTACACATGTTTATTTATCATTTAGACAGCTGGATATAAAATTGCCCTTTCCTTTTCAAAGCTGCTACCTTTCTCCCATTAACTTGTCTTCTTTGAAAAGATTTATCAGGATGCATTCTGTGACAATCACTGAGGAGACTACAAGAAAGGGCACATCACTGTCCCTAGTCCTACAGAGCTTTTGCTTACTGCATGTTTGCTAACACAGAATCTAAATTTTGCAAAATTACTTTGTGCATGCAGTATAATCTAAACCTATGTATATGTATGTGTCCCATTAAATAAGGATGGATCATGCACGGAAAATGCCTCCTTTGGGTAAAACCAGATTGATTTTGGTTTTCAGCCAATTTGGGGCCTTCTTGGGAGAATCCCTAATATTTGAATCAGTCAAAGATATCAAAATGCTAAGGGGAAAACTTTATTTTTTTTTTTTTTTAGCTGGAATAGAATGGGAGACACTCAAGGTGAAAAGTTCTAATTTTTAGTATCTACCTGACCCCACCACTACCAACATATTAGTTTTCTTTAATTATCCAGCAGCATAGAAAGAATGCCCAAAAGTCCAAAAGCAATATTAAAGAACTTGGGACCAGGTACCTTATCCAAAGATGCTGGCAGGTCATCCTTTAAAATAGTTGCCATTCATAGAAAACTAGATAGGAAGACAAATATCTTGCTACTGACTCAAACAGCAAAGGCTGAAGGAAGCTATTTCTAATACAAAGCAATCATGTATATATTATACTATTTGGATTATATTCTACTGTGAGTAAAAGAAAAATCTTGCTTAAATGAAGTTCTAATTTTTCTTGTTTAAGCAAACTCGAGCCAGGTGTTTAAATAATGACACAGCAGCTGCACATTCTCAACAATGAGAATTCTTTTCTTCCTTTTAAAGAAACATTTCCATCCCAATTCTAGAGGGTAGAAGACCAAGATCAGAATGATTGATATTCACTCTCTGGTGAGGACTAGCTTCCAGGACCAGGATATACTCTAGGATGGAGAATAGGTTGAGAAAAACTAAGTTCATCTTTAATAAGTACGCCAATAGCATTCAGGCAGACTCTGTGCTAGTCACTTAATCACCTTTCAGAGGTCCCTCTTCTTGCTGTAACATTGAGGTCTATTACTTCAATACATACATTTGGAGAGGAAATAAGCATTCATGTATAGCAGGGAAAGAATGGCATTGTTGCCATAAGACTTGGAGGCACCTGAGTCATGTCTAAGCCATTATCCTTCCCACAGTGTACTGAAGGGAAATTAATGAAATAACTTTCCATAGGTCCCTTCACAGTAAGGAATCTGTTCCTCTACTTGCAAGTTGCATTGTTCCTTGGCTTATTCCAAGAAGATTTAGCTCAGTGTTCATGCTCTCAAATGTTTACAGATAGGCTTTGATTACAAGAAGACTAGAGGTCTTGGGAAGAAAAAATTCTTCCTCTCTGACCTTGGGTTTCTTGAGTTGGAAATAAGAACATATTTAGCATATGTCTCAATTTGGAATCTCTCTGATTTACTAAAACCTAAGTGATTTGGACAAATTATGTGAAGAATTTTATCAGTCTCTAGGCCCTAATACATCAACAACTATCTGTAAAATCTGAAGGTCTCAGTAATATTCATATGATCAGGGCAAGATGAATTCCCATGTGTTACAATGCCAATCAGGAAGTACAAGGTTCACTAACCTTCAAGATCATTGTCAGTAAGTTACTTTCAATTAGTCAGCTCACTTATAAATCAGACAGGATTACATTAGACCTTAGTTTTCCAAAATACGTGTTCTGTCATGAGGAGGGTAACATTATGTGATAATTGACCTGTAACCGATCCTCATGGGAGCCTCTGGGGAGGAAAAAGACAAGGAAAATACTTTTATCATTTCATGTATACTTTCTACAGATATAGATCCTGAATGAACTAGAAAAAAAAATTCATGAATCAGTATGCATACCCCAACTCCTTGAGTTTTCTGACAACTGAAGTGATAAATTTTAAAGTTTTCATTGTTACCTCATCTATTATTTAGAGATAAAGATATTTAAACCTTGAACTAAACATTCCTTTCATATTCAACATATAAGACCTTACTCTTGAATATCATCATCCAAACTGAAATTAACATCTATTATCTAAGCTTCTGCAAGATTTTGGCTATTGTAGTTTGGGGGCTAATAATTGTGAATTGCTAATTAGATCATCAGAGTGCTACACCCTCATCTGAAATGAGCAGGCATATAACCTTGAACAGGTAATTTAATATCTGCATGTTTCAGCTTTCTCCTCTCAACTAGTGGGAGAGAACATGATGCTTTTCTTTTTGAAATGGTATTAAATATAAAAAATCCTAACATAAAGGCACTAGATAAATTTAACCTTAAAATACAAAAAAGATAATTTTGATTCTATACTCTCCTTCAATTCCACTAAGCTTCCTCTTGGGTCTTATTGCTAGCTCTCTTCCTAAATCTTTGCCACGTTCCTAAACTATAGTCTAAAGTACCCTGTTAACAGGATCCTAAGAGACACTTTCAACAGTGACACTTCTGATTATTATTTTCCTACCTTTATCTGCCATATCATTTTTTTATTTTTATTTCAGCAAATCAAAAAATTAAAGCTTCAGCAGAATAAAATGAATAAACAAACAAGCAAATACCAAGGGTCAGATATACTTATACAAGAATCTATAGAGCCTTCAAACAAGCAACACTTTGAGTTATGTTTAAAAAAATCAAACCACAATAAGCTCTTCACAAAGCAAATAATATTGAAATAGTGAAATCATTTTTATTCGTCAGTTTTGCACTGCTGTATAAAATGCTGAACAGAATGCATAAGCGAGAAGAGATTATTTTGACTTATACTTCCAGTGTTTGGACTCATAGTACTGAAGTTTGGCAGAAGTCTGCAGGTCACATCTGTTGTCCAGGAAGAAAACAGACACACAGACAGATAGATAGATAGACAGACAATAGCACACGTGCGCGAGCGCGCGCGCGCACACACACACACACACACACACACACACATAGATGATAGATAATAGATAGAGAGATAGATAGATAGATAGATAGATAGATAGATAGATAGATAGATAGATAGATAGATAGATAGATCATCTGTGCCATGACTACACTGATACTGAAGTTACATTTCCTTCCCTCTGAACAGGTGATAGACTTAAGGCTTCTAACCATTTCTAGACTCCTCCACAGAGATGCACACTCAAACACACATCTCAAAAACAATGTATGCCTTTCATCAGGTTTTGCTGTCTGTCTGCAGAGGACCCTGAACGGCCATTTCTGCAGAGTTGGCATTTTCCCTGCCATAATCCATTATGACCACTGTACCTAAAGGTATTCTTTGTAGATTTAGATATAATCATGTCAACCTTCCATCCAAAAAACGTTTATCAAAATCCATGCATGAAGAAAAATATGCTTTGAATCTTTACTAATATAATACTCACACACCTCTAGGATTTGAATCCAATTTATTTCATCTTCTTCATTCATTTCCCCACCCAGTCAGTCAATAAATATTCATAGAGGATGTCTGTGAACCATGCCCTGCACTAAGGTTCAGTAGGCAATACAGAGTTTCTATTTTATGGGCATTTCTCTCACATTCTACACAAGCTGTGTAATTCTCCTTTTGTTGGCTATAGAGTTTTATTTTTCAAGATGATTTGTGATTGTTTATTTTGCATGGAATTTTATTTCTTGGCCTTATTCTCTCCTGAAAACAATTTTCCTTCCAGAATATCAATAATGAACAGAAACAAGCCTTAGCAGGGAAAATTCATCAAAATATATTCTGCAGCCCTTAGCCTCAATCCAAAGGTATTATATTGATTTCAGAAATTCCAGACTCAAAGCCTGGCTCTTTTCACTGCTGCTCTTCCATCTCTGCTGCAGGGCCTGATCTCTCTCCATGGAATCTTTTTCTCTTTTTGTTTGGCTTTATTGTTGTTGTTGTTGTTGTTTTGGAACTCTATGACCCCTGGTGAGTCGAGAGCTTGTAACCTGACTGGAAATTACTCCTAATTCTACTATTGGCAGCTAGTATTACAAACAGCTCAGAAAGACAAGGAAGGGCTCTGACCCATGTGGATGAATGAAAGAGTGAAAGCACAGGCAAGGAAGGCTATTCCATCTATCAGAGGACAGTTTCATCATTGTTAGCATCTGGCTATGTTTTCTGGCTCTATAATGAAAGAAGCTGATGCTGGAAGTACACATAAGACCCCAATGGTTGTGAACTACGTTTTTAATGCTCATCATTCAATCGTAGCTATGCAGAGGCTTCTCCATATTCCACAAACCTCTTCTGGTTCTAATAACCATTTCCCTTATGTCCATATCCCCTAGTCCATCTTCTTTCCAGGACAGATGAGTTAGTATTTTACTCAAATATTTACAGATATTTCCAATCTGGCAGGTTAGAGTGAATAGGTATCTACATTTATTAACTATACCAAGCAAATGGACTGACTTTGAGGAGTCTCGAGAATGCTCCATGTATCAAATGCAGTCATACAATCAGTTGCTTTCCAAAGATGCACGCTAAGCTGTTCTTTGCACCAAACTAAATAAGCCATCCTGACCTAACGCTATAACCATTACTCTGCCATTCTCGTTGCTTCTGTGGGCTTCACTCCCCTGCTAGATTGTAAACTGCTTGGAAAAAGCAGACTGATGTCAGACCATATTGCAGCATCTGTTTGCAAGAAGATAGAGCAAGCTAAGCTTACTCTGAGAACAGTAGTTGGAAGAATTGCCTAATTGCACTGATGGAGCTTTGGAAGGCCTGGAGTGTATGGCAAGCCTTCTCTCACTCTTTGCCTTCCTCAGCACATGCTGTGGGCACGGTGGAAGGTTCTGTTTGCTTTTTGTGCAGCAAAACTTTGGAATCTGGTTACTAAAGAGGAAAGAAGGGAAGCAGAGAGGCCAGGGAGTCATGCAGTAATGCCTGTGCTAAGCTCCTGTTTCATCGTGGGTATGTATGCATGCCATGACACATCAGGAAAGCTTTTTCCAGGGGCAGGCTTTCACTTTTCCTGACTTTGAAACATGTTGAAAGATCACACATACGTTTTCAATGAAGTCACTGACAATCACAGGAAACCAGACACAGTGACAGCTGGTGGGTCCTGTCACCCCAAGGTGATTTAATCTCTTGGCCTCACACAGGGAAAATTGTTGAAGGGAGGTAAAGATTTTGGTATTTTTTTGTTTTTGTTTTTTTTAAGGGAAGGTAAAAATTGTGAAGAAAAAGAGCATCAGAACAAGAAGAAATTATATGGCTACAGGCAGCTGCAGCTAGTTTACAAACAGCTCAGAAAGACAAGGAAGGGCTCTGACCCATGTGGATGAATGAAAGAGTGGTTATGAGAAGCGGGTGGCCAGGGAGGTGCTCCTGGGAGAATATTATTTCCTTTGTAGCATGAGATGCCCGACACTCTCCTACTTCCAGCAAATCAGTCTATGAGTCTTGGACCAGAGCTCTTTGTGAACCAGAATACCAGGACTCATAAACAATGGTAGCTATCCTAGTGAGGGATGAGTAACAAGAGAAGGACAATTAACAAGCCAGGGGACCCTGAAAACAGTCATTAAAGTCTTCACGGATGTGGGCAGCAGTGTTGCACAGCTGTTGAGCATGCCAATTAGGGGTTTAGTGTTGGGGGTGGGTGGGTAATGGCATATCTATGAGACCAGCAGGTCTCACCCTGCCAGTTTGCAATGGTGGAATGCGGGCCCCACTCTGGGCTTGTTTCCTGAGGCAGAATGAAAGAGGGAACTGGATGTGGAGTTCCCTGATGATCACATATTTGCTACTATGATTAGATATTTACACATTTAGCCAAGGATCGGTGGTCAGCGGTACACTGAAAGAGCTATCCTGGGTCAGTGGTTACTGAAAGAGCTAACTTGGTCAGTGGTCACTGAAATTGCTATCCTGGGCTATGGAGATAGGACAGCTGCCACAGTGTGTGTCACCTAAGCATGAAGACCTGAGATCAATGCCCAGAAACAACATGGTAGAAAAAGAGAACTAACTTCTGAATGTTGTCATTTGTGTACGTATATATGTGTACTCATACATATATGTACACAAATATGTTAATGAAGTATCTTTTTAATTAAGTTCCAACCAAAGTAGGTGGCTCTTGACAAAGGACACCAGAGGTTGTCTTCTGACCTCCATACATACCTGTGTGAACATATGCACCACCCCTTACACACAAGAACATACACACACACACACACACACACACACACATACACAAATAAAACAAACAAATATACATATCCACACCCATACAAGCACAGAACCATCCAACAGGAAAGCTTCGAGTGCCCTGACACCACAGCATTTGCTCACTGACAGGACATAGTTTACTGGTGGAATGAGGATCTCTTCTCCTACAAAGAAGTCTTTGCTTTCAGTTGATTCATCAGTTCAAAATTCCCTTTTATTCCCCATTTATAGAACAGAGCTATATACACAGAGAAATACAGTATGCAGAAGTCTGTGTTATGATGACCCTTAGACCCACTGAAACCAAAGAGATTGAAGAAAAAATGGAGAGGCATGGGGTTAGGCAAGTAGGAGAACAAAGGCCATACAGACAGCAGCAATAAGGAAAATCAGGCTAAGGGCAAAACCCACCACCATATTTCATTTACTTGTTTTACATCTCAGTCTGTGAAGTCTTTTGTTTCTCTTTAAACACATAGGAGCTCTGCTCTTTTGCTGAAAATTTCTGAAGCACTTTCACATTTTCCTCTCAGAATTCTTCTCCCCTTGTGTATCTGTGTTTTGCAATGATTTTAAGTGACCCCTGTGAAAGGGTCATTTGACCCCCCAGTGACATTATAACCACAGACTAAAAACTGCTGGTCTAGCCCAATAACTGTAGTCCTCATCCCTCATTAAGTAACCTGCTATTTGCAATAGATCAAGACAATTATTAGAGAAAGCGCAAGCAGTCAAAATGCAGCGTTATAATGCCTGGCCCCAGTGAGAACAACTGAAAAATAACTCTCACATCTAATTTTCAAGAAACATTGAGGAAGAAGGGGTGGGAAGATTGTGTGAGCTAGAGGATCAGGGGGTTTGCTATGAGATGGTGTCTCCTTAAGTAATGTAAGAAGTGATAACCAGAAAATCTTGTCAACATAACTGGCTAAACATCAGTTGAACAAGAACTGCAACAATAGACATACAAATGTAGACAGGGGGAAGACTTAAAGGCTTCACCTCTGCACTAAGAACTACAGACAACTGAGAGCAGGAGCAATAGTCTTCTCCTGGGTAGGTGCACAACAATTAGTTATCCAATTCTAAACAGTTGACCCTTTGGACATGCATACAAGTTGTAGAAGTTGGGAGACTTTTAGAGTCAGTAGAGGACACACCAAGACTCAAAATTCTCAGCACAAAAATGTATTACCCTGAAGGGGCAAGCAAAGGGAGGAGAGTGGAATGGCAGCCTCTGGATTAGACAAAGGCAGACAGCAAGCAGCAGGTTTTATGTTGTTTTGTTTTTGTTTGTTTGTTTTTGTTTGTTTGTTTGTTTTTCCCAAGTCTGGGTTTTTAAGGAGAAAAGACGGAAAGTTTGTTAGGATCAGTTAGTAAGTTCTGATTGGACAGGTTTGCCAGTATGGACAAATAGTGAATTTTGTATTGGTGGATCTTGGTATTTAGCCTTAGAAATGGGTCAGCGCCCAAATAATGGAATACACTTTGGGGGCTAGCTTTAGGAATATACTCTAATGGTTTGGCAAGGGAGAGGTTGGAGAAAAGGTTTACCATGCTCGAGCCTATTAGAGAGCCCTTTACAAGTAATATTATACAGACTGGGCAGGTTGTATTCATATATTTAGGAATATATGTATGAATCCACATACATGGATGCAGTATAATAACAATTAAGGAAAAAAGAGGCTATCAGTTTGAAAGATAGCAAAAGATGAGGATTTTGAGAGGAAGGAAGGAGAAAGGGAAAATGATGTAATTATATTATAATCTTAAAAGCAAAACACTAAGATCAGCAGAACATCAAACATCTTAGGCTAAAACTGAGGGAGACAAAGTTAGAAATAGATAAATCCCCAACTGTAGCTGTGGCTTCAACATGTTATCCAAGACAAATGATATGACTACTGGATGGAAAACCAAGTATGCAGAGAGAAGTTGATTTCCTCTTTGACTCTTCCTGATCTCAGGGAGCATTTGGGGTTGTTGCCATTGAGCTTAGTGTATGAGCTTAGTGAAGGCTAGTTTCTGATGCTCTTTCATATGGTGATGTGACTTCTCTCTGCATACTTGTTGGCTCTCTGCCCAGTAGTCCTGTCACTTGTCTTGGATAAAATTTTGAAGTCCCAACTACAATTGGGGTTCATCTATTTCTAACTTCAGCTCTCTCAGTTTTTGCTTAAAATGTTTGATGTTCTGATGGATTTTTTTTTATTTTTGAGATTATGATTACATCATTTTCCCTTTCTCTTTCCTCCCTTGCACACCTCCCATATTTCCCTCTATTGCTATCTTTCAAATTCATACCCCCCTTTTCATGAATTGTTATTATATTGTATCCATATATATGTATACATATATACAATACTAAATATAAGAATACAGCCTGCTTAACCCATATAATTATTCAGAAGTGAGTGCTAGTTCTGATACACGGAAGCCAACTGATAGACATATATTAAATGAAAATTAAAGACAAAGGAAGCAAGATCTGGGAAACGATTCAGTAAGTAAATCGTTTGCTGTGTAAGTTTGAAGACCAGTGTTCAGATCCCTGTGCACATGTTGAACAAAATCTAGGTACAGAAGTAGACACCTGGTTCCTTAATATAGTCTGAAGAGGAGAAGGACAGTCAGACCCCTGGAATGCACTGGCAGACCAGTAGAGCCTAACTGGCAAGTTCCAGGCTGAATGAGAGATTCTGTCTAAAATGTAATATAGAGAGCTGGCCCCTACATGAACACACATAATGTTTATGTGCATACATATCTCTCCCCATGTAAAAGAATACAGGAAGGGAGGGAGGAACAAATGATTAAATGGCTAATTGCAGATTCAACTCCTGCTCTAGTCTCAATTCTCAACCATTCATTTTACCCCTGTGCTGTCACTGATCACAGCACTGGTTACATTACTGCAAAGGTCAAAAGTGCTGTCTCCAACTTGACATTAATTCTAGAACCTGTATTGGGTATGACAGTCTAAAATAAGTCAGATGGGGATGGTGGCTGTGGCAGGCATCATGGCTGAGTAGAAGTGTGACCAGCAATTTACCACAGGAAAGAGATGGATGTATTTAGAAGGTGGACAGTGTTTGGAGAACCTGAACTCTGTGAATTGAGGGGTCAGACGTGGCTGGGGGTGCAGTAAGCCTCAGTGGACCAGAAAAGGCTTTAAAAATGATTTCTTCTAGGTATTGGGTGAGTGACAAGAACTCAGAGGTGGCTTCCTAGGTTTGCCAGATTCTTCAGATTCATTATCCCAACACAGAACTCCTTGAGTAGCAGCAATGGAAATTAGTGATATACTATACAGTCCCTGCTCTTGGCATCTAGGAGCGAGTGTCATTTTACTGTACCAGATGGGACTTGTTTTGAGTGATAGAGAGATAGGAAGCTCTCAAACAGGAAGTTGGGATAATTGCAATGACAACTCTGCAATTTTTGCTCATGACTTTAGAGCAAAGGAATGCTTACTGCAAAACTGTGCTGTCACCACCACCTAGTAAAGAACACAAATATGTATGTATTTGAGTCCCAAATATGTACTGTTCTCTATCTTGCAAAGACCCCCTTTGGTCACAGAGGAAAAAACTTTCTATTCCGTTGGCTATTAGGTATTCAAGGCCCCAAAGGTTACTCTGCCATTGTTTCCAAAATCTGGAAACTTTCACCTCTCTCATTGAAAATTCAGGAGTAACCAGGTTCTGCAATTAAAAAAAAAAATCATCTTAAATGTAATGACTACTTGAGTCTTGGGTGCTCATAACCCTACCGTGGAGCCTCACCAGCTTATTCAAACATAGTGCTCTAGGGTTCTAAATCTTCTGGATTCAGTCTTTGAAAAACACTTTTCATCATGTTGTTAGTGTGGCCTAATTAAAAATAATTCACTGAAATAATCACACTGCTTAGAACCTTCTTGATGATTCCTTATCACAATCACAGCTCAATGTATGGTATGTAGACAAGTACCACTCTATGCTCTTTAAATCTTCCATAACAAGTTAGTATAGAAGTTTGGAAACATTTGGACTCTTGATGGTGCAATGTCAGTCAAGTATGAAGGAAGATGACTCAACCCACCAAGCAGGATCTACACAAGGTGCCTCTGAACTCTACTAGTGAATTAATTACATGTGGTACTAACTCCACGTTTCCCCACAGGCTTTAACCACTCAGACTAAAGCAAACTGGTCCTTAATCACAGGGGTGGAGAAGAATGAGTTTGCAAAGTAAAGTCTGAGGGTTTCACCATAGATCCTTCAATATCTAACATACAGCTAACATACAGACTTGCAACATCTGAACCTTGGAAACCTTCACTCTGCCTACGGAGCTACTTGACACCATATCCTCATTCTTTCTTCCTTCTGAAATGGCTTCCTTATTCTGTATGCCCACAAGCTTTCTTTTTTGTGATTTTATTACAACAGTGCCTGGGAAACCATGTCTGATGTCATCTCTAAACCTCTAATAAAGATCACTCCTCCTTACATCCTTCCTTGTGGCCAGGAGACTTATTCAAATGATATATGATAGTGCCAAGTTCTGAATGAATAGAATAAGCTACTTTTATTGGTAGTAAGTAATTTTGGCCCTCTGACATGTCTCTTGAGAATTTTCCATACATCTTCTCCTTGAAGACAATGTCTATTTCTTGAATATCTTTGTGTCTCCAACATCTTCATGCTGGGATGCTGTCAATTACACAGTCATTTAGGTATGGTACTTTTGCTGACTTTTCACAGTCTTTTTCACTGTCAAGTGATTCAAACAAAAACTGCAATTTCCTATTTAGACTTTGACCTACTGACTTAGTTAAGTGTTTTTACAAAATTGAGGTCAGAAGAAAAGGGACACAAGTTAGGGCTGGCAAACAGCATCTGATAGTTATTTACACATAAAAGGAGAGCTGGTATATCTCTTGTTAAGCCTATCAAATAAGCTGGAATTAGGCTGGTATTGTGAATAATTAGACCAAATTGCCTCCCCACCTCACCCTCAACCCGGTTAAGCTTCCTGAATGAGATAGTGCTCTCTTCTTGGTCTCATCCTGCATATCAGATTTCACAGATACAAAATGAAGGCCAAAGTATATATTGTTCTTCAGTTACTCAGATAAGAAAATCCCGAACCCCATATTATCCAAGAAGCAGTGCAATAGGAAACCATTTATACAGTTGGCCCATCAACTCTTCTTCTTCAGTGAGCTTCAATCAACCCAATTCTCTGCACATTTGATATTTTTGGACAATGATCTTAACTCTTGTAAGACACAGCAACATCATTGGATGAAGGTCATTTTTCACTCTTTGCTTTTCTGGTAAAGAGGTTAGTGTGCTTACAAACATAGTCTTCCTCCTGAATCACTGACACCTTTACAGCACTGAATCTAGAACAGGCATCCCAACCCTTACTCCTGGCTACATTTGATTCCTTCTTCTAGTCTTCAGCAAAAGGCTGCTGCTTCTCAGATGATCCTTCAACTGTATGGCCTAGGACTTTTCTTTCTTGGTCCCTTAAAACCTGAGCTTTCAAAAAGAAATGGTGGCAAAGCAAACGTCATCTTATCTCTAACTGTTGAATAGAGCAAATAAAATACAGTGATTCTGATGTCCCCTTCTTTCCATTTGTTGTGAGATAATAAACAAAGCAAGCCTAACCAAACTAAACAAAAAACAACAAAAACAACAACAAAAAAAAACAACAAACAAAAACAAAACAAAACAAAATTTGTCCTAGAGTTTCCATTGCTGTGAATTAGACACCATGATCCAGGTAACTTTTATAAAGGATAATATTTAATTGGGGCTGGTTTACAGTTTCAGTGGTTTTAGTCTATTATCACCATGGCAGGAAGCATGGCAGTGTCCAGGCAGAAGAAGGTGACAGTTCTGTCTCTTCATCCAACTGCAACCAGGAGATGCTATCTCAGGAGCAGCTAGGAGGAGGTTCTCTTCTGCACTTGGCAGAGCCTTAACATAGGACCTCAAAGCCCACCTACACAGTGACACACCCCTCCTCCAACAAGACCACACCTTAATAGTGACATTTCCCATGGGACAAGCTTATTCATGTCATCACAACATTCAACCCAACAAATAGTGAAGGAGCTGGCATTTTACATCCCTTGAACAATCAAAAAATTGTCAGAAAAACTTAGTAGGATCACGAGATAGTCAACGGGGCTCCAAGAATGATTGTTATACAGAACAGCATTTGAATTCATTGTGACATCACAGCAAGGAGAAAGACAGGAGTAAAGGAACAGAGGCTATTTCTAGAGTATAACTCATATATATCTGTATATCGGCCTTTCCTCACATGTTCCTCTCTCCAACACCGCATCTCCCAAATAAAAACTCTCCATGAATTTGGGATGTGAATTCCAAGGAGCAGTTCCTTACACAGAGCTCAGGGCAGAGTAGATT
Organism: Mastomys natalensis; assembly: GCA_021653895.1. Classification (NCBI taxonomy): domain Eukaryota; kingdom Metazoa; phylum Chordata; class Mammalia; order Rodentia; family Muridae; genus Mastomys; species Mastomys natalensis. The sequence continues at coordinate 15,189 of JAJTUV010000873.1, forward strand.
TCTCAGTCTCCAGTGTGCCCCTCAGAGGATTCTGTGTCCCCAGCAGCTCCTGAGTCTCTTATTATCTTTCAGGTCCCTTTCAGCTGATTGGCAGCCACCTCCCACCCTCCAATGTCACACTCATGGTTTGCTGCACGTATTAGTGTTTTCAAAGCAATGTGCCCAGCAGGAGTTCTCAGAGAGTCTGCACACCAGAAAGCATAGTTGAAATTCGTTATAATTGCATTTAAATTTAGGAAGTTTCTTTTGATTCACAACACCATAACAGCATATCTCTTACAATGTTAAAAAAAAAAAAAAGGTATTTTTTTCCTTCATAAGAAAATGGAAGAGGGAGTCACAGAATCCTAAGACACCTCCCCCACCAATCTATATAATAATTTAATTTGGCTGAGTTAATTTGAATGTCCACAGTAAGAACCACAAGAAATGCTTTCAAAGGTCTCTGGCGCCCTCTACTGGTTATTAAAACATAGACAAGTAATGTAGAATAAGATTCATGTTCTTCAAACTTGGACCATTCGCTTACCTTAAGGAAGATGTCATCTTGAAGGAGTCTTGCCTAGTATAGAAGTTGTTAGTCAGCTGGGACAAGGGGCACTGTGGTTCAAAATACCTATGTCCACTTGTAGAAACACTGTTTTGAATATTGTGAGTGTTTTTTTCTTATTAGCTGTGTATGTGAGTAAATCATTGGCCCCCCTATTCCCTGCCCTGAAAACAGACAAATACAAACCAAACCAACCAACCAAACAAACAAAAACATAAAATATAGAGGCTCTGAAGTGACTCAAAAGGCCCATTCTTTAACAGATACTGTTTTTATCTTTGGCATCATCATCATCATTATAATCATCATCATCATCATCATCATCATCTGCTAATGGCTTGGACAATGGAAGGGTCCTAAAGTGGAGGGGCCCCTCTTTATTGTGTGCCCCATTAATTCAGTTAATGAGAAGATGGGCACAATGTGACAGTTGTTTTATTAAAGCTATCTGCTGCTTTGCACACATCTGGACTGTTTCTGTATTAATAGAAAATTACATTCCATATCATTTCAGATCTAATTAAAGCATAGATGTGTTGTTAATTACCAGTGCTCCTTGTAATTTATTAAGACACCATCATCCTCCATTGACTGACTAGAGTTTATTCACTTGTTGCCTGATGCTCTATCTCCATACACGGACCACATAAGAACAGCCATGTTCTTATTTCAAATATACTATGCGGATAACAGCAGATTATTAAAATGTCTTCAGGTGATTGTGTATTTTAATCATAAATTTGTATTAATTTATAATAAAAAAATGGTGGGTTCAGAAAATTTGAAAGTCAGAGAATTCTTAATTGTAAACTTCCTGCCTTTGGAAGCCAATAAACATGCTGACCATGGTGAAGAGTATGATGTGAACCTACCTTGCCTGGAGCTGAGCAAGTACAAGGGCAGGGATGGTATTATGTGCAAAACCCCCTCCTCATTGTTCAGAACTACTTTTCCTAATAACACAGACATTTATTAGATAGCTGCTACATGTGTGCATTGCTCTTAATATAGGATCCACAAAGAAGAAGAGAGACTGTTTTCTGACTGGCTCTCCCAAGGTTCATATCCATCTGAAAAGAGGGTTATTGATTCTTATCACTTTAATATTTACTTCTTGTCTGCCACACACTATCCTTTGATAGTAAGGGAAAAGCCTACGGTTCATCTTTTTATGCTTGCCCAGGGGTTGTGATAAAAGGATGCTGTAAGTATCATTCATATTTTAATCGCTTCTGATACACACACAGTAGAGTTGACAACTATAGACAATAGTAGAACATCAGATGTTGTTGCTTTACACATGTGACCTAGTTCAGAATTTTTGACTCCATGAGTAGCCACTAACTATGGAGATAGTAAAAAAGTCAGCATGTTTGTGCCTTGGCCCACACAGTTGCTGAGGCATTAAATTTGGAATAAAATCCCCAATTGTGGTATTCATGGCCAACAAATAGTGTGAAGAGTGTTTCATGCTGCTGTTGATTTTTATTTTATGGCAACCTTTGAACTACAATTCACAGAAAATCACAGATGTTTGTTGGATAGTTTTGCTGTGCCAGCATTGTGTATGGTGCTTTCCCATAGTGGCTCTGAGTGAAGAAGGTGTGGTTTTCATCACTGTGATATACAAGATATATACAACTCACAGCTTCTCCGGTTTTCTTCCATACTCAGCTGGCTCCATTGGTTTTAGGAACATGACAAGCCAGAAGCATCATGATAGAAATGCAGGGGAGTGGTGCTCACCTTACAGTGGAAGCAGACAAGAGACTGATGGGAGTCAAAGGGGAACATAATAGCAAAATCTTCTTCATAAAATTACTATTGTGATAAGTTGATATATACAATGTATGCAGCAGAGCATCTAGCATGGATGTTCCTAATTATCCCTATGGCCAGGGAGTTGAAATTGGCCAAGTATACTCTAAAAGGAATGGTACTGTGTATCCACTTGTAGCTGGGGTCCACTTGTAGCTTGTGTTGCGTCCACAGCGTACACCTCAAGCAATGAGTCTTGGAACAGAGCAAGATATCAGTCACAGGAGAGTAAGACCAAAGCATTTTGCAGTGTGTGACAAAGTAGGCAATGGTAAATGATAAGTGTTGTATCAACTTAGAGACAGTGAGAGAGCAACTCCCTGCAGACTTGAAAGATCTGTCAGCTGTTTAAGAATAGAAAGATGGCTAGAGTGTTTAAGGCAGCTAGAAGGCCAAGATATTCTAGCTTCTTTGAAAGCAAAATGGGAAGCCACATATCCTAAGAAACTGTACAGTGGATTTGCTCTCATGATCTGCCAGATCTTTGGTATCTCCTTCATGTGCTAGAGTGTGAAGAAGAGAAATGACAACCAACAATGTGTTTCCACACATGAGTGAAATTACCATCATTTGATTCAAAAAGTCTTTCTCAAGATATAAGAGGCTCTCCTGCTCTCCCCACACATACCCCACTAAACAACAAATTATTGTGTCTTCCTTTATGATCAGGAAAACTGAGCTTCTTAAGTAAATAATATCATAGTTTAGAAATACGAATGTATTTCTCAACAGAGATAAAATAGCAATGCAGTGATGTATTCAAAAACCAAAGGATGAAGCAAAGGTCACTCCATGATTACACTGGAGTGGGTGTGGCTATGTGTATCAGACTGGTCCTAGAGCCAATGTTTCTTTAGTTGACTTGCTTGTGTAGCTAGGAAGGAGACTTTGAATAAGTTCCAGAGACAGGCTTGGAAAACAGCCTGCAAGAATTCAGGGCCCTCAATCCAATGATCACAAAAATAAATTTCTGTTAAAAAAGAAAAAAAAAGCCCCAAAAGGGTAGTTGACATAGAAGCACACTCTTAGATATCAAGACTCCAGGTAACAATGAAGCCAGGGACTAATTGGCCTGTGGCCCTGTAATAATGTAAGTATGTGAATGAATGAATGGTGCTTGTGGTGGTTTGAATATGCTTTACCCAGGGAGTGGCACTATTAGGGGGTGTGGCCTTGTTGGAGTAGGTGTGGCCTTTATGAAGGAAGTATGTCACCATGGCCTTTGAGACCTTCTGCTAGCTGCATGGAAGCTAGTCTCTTCCTGTTTGCCTTGGAACAGGAAATAGAACTTTCAGCTACTCCAGTATGTCTGCCTGGATGCTGCCGTGATTCCCACCTTGATGATAAGAGACTAAATCTCTGAACCTGTAAGCCAGCCCCAATTAAATGCTGTCCTTTATAAGAGTTCCTTGGGTCATGGTGTCTCTTCACAACAACAGAAACTCTAAGACAGCACTAATCCCAGATTTATGACCCCTAGAAAATAGGTGAGTCTTGTTTTAAGTCACTAAGTTTATGGGAAATGTACACAATATAAAAATAATATAAGACTACAATACATATGGCACCTGGTAAACTCTGAACCACTGTAAATGAGCTTATGTAACTTGGGTGGGCTAAGTCTCTTGAAACTTAAGTACCATTTGAAACCTCTATTATTAAAATTATCTCTGTCCCTGAAAGAGACAAGCATGTCAGTAGAACAGAAGGGGAAATCCGTAAGTAGATCCAATTACATATGACTTCATAATATTAAGAAAAATTGCAGCATCTTAAATTATGGAAGGTATAGACACTTTAAAAAGTTAAAATTAGATCTATCATTTATAAAGGGGAAACTTTTATATGTGTGAAAGTTTTAAGTATAAAAGTGTAACTATGTAAGTAAGATAAGAAAACTTGTGACTTTTGGCCCTTTTTCTATGGACAAAACATTCCTAAGTAATCCCCCAAACTTGATGCAATAAAGACTGTAAGTGATTGTGGTGGTTTTAATAGGAATGGTACCCACTGATTCATGTGTTTCAATGCTTGGCCCATAGGAAGTGACATTATTAGGAGATGTGGCCTTGTGGGAGAAAGTATGCACTGTAGGGGCAGGCTTTGCTGTTGCCTATGTTCAAGCTCCAATAAATGTGGAACACAGTCTCCTTCTGCTGCCTGTGGATCAAGATGTAGAACTCCCAGGTTTTTCTCCGGAACTATGTCTGTGTGGATGCTACTATCCTTTCTACCATGATAATGTACTATACCTCTGATACCGTAAGTTATTCACAATTAAGTGGGTTTTTTTTTTTTATAAGAGTTGCCATACTCATGGTGTCTTTCCACAGCAATAAACCCAAATTAAACAGTGATGCATTCAGTTAAATCTAAGACATTGCTGTATCAAAATGTAATAAGGAACTAAAACGCTATCTCCAATGTTAAAAACACAGGGTATATCTTTTAGATGACCTAGGTTTGGTTGCCAGCACCCAGTTGATGACACACAACCATGTGTAACTATAGTCCTAGGAGACTAACAGCATCTTCTGCTCCCCAAAACATTAGGCACACAATAATATACAGAAAGACATGCAATCCAAATACCACATACATAAAAAAAAATAAAAGTTAAAACATTTTATTTTTTAAAAACACAATAAGGAAAACTCTCGAATGTATCCTTTAATTTATAGGCACAGATTTGTGCTGCTTTCAGTCGTGGTCAGAGAAAAACCACTAACATCAGAGTAGAAATGACAAGGTTCCAATAAGAAATGTGGGGGTGGAGAGATGGCTCAGCCATCAAGAGCACTGGCTGCTTCTCCAGAGGTCTTGAGTTCAATTCTTCATCCAGAGACACAAAACTAGTCACAGTGCTAACAACAATAGACTGAATGCTCAGGCCTAAATATGACATTGTTATTAGCTCTCCCTTCCCAATGACTCAGGGAAGGAGCATCATAGGAGATGGTCTAGAAAGAATTTAAGAGATGGTAGGGAGGAGAAGTGACGTAAGATTCTGTTTTCTGGACATGACAAAGGTATTGCAAATCATTAACTCACACAGGCTGTGTTTACCTACACGGGCTCAAACCAGGCCAAATTCCTAGAAATAAAGGAGATGGACTCTAGGTCCCAGCCCTTTCTGGGAGCTATTGGCAGTTGGTGGTAGCCTGGGTAGGGAAACATTATTTTATGAAAGTCTGACCACAGGTTTATTTACAAAGCTTCAGTGGATATCCCCACATCCGTCACATATGCCAGAACTAATCAGGCTTGTGAGCTACCAGAAGGAGAAGAAAAGAATGGGAAGGAAGCAGAAGACATGCAGTTGGGTGGAGAGATATTGGTTAGGATGTAGGGGAACTTAGAGGGGGAACTAAGGATAGATATAACTTTATTGTATACACTTATGAAATTATCAGAAAATTAATGTGGAAAGATATACACAAGACATATCATGAGACAAGTAGTAATTCCTTTATTGTACAAGAAGCTTCTAAGATATAAAAGTACTAGGTAAAATCCTTATTTAAAACAAGGGTAGAAACCAGGTGTGGTAGCACATAGGTTTAATCCTAGCATTGGAGAAGCAGAGGCAGGGTTGTCACAAAGTGTTCAAGGCTATCCTGGTCTACAAAGGGAGTTTCAGGACAGCCAGGGCTAAGAAAGAAATCCTGCCTCAAACAACCCAAAACCCAAAAAGGGGGGTGGGAGAGAAAATACAAAGTGGTCATTAAAAAATGTAAATGGAATTTAAGTGCATGAAAAATTATAACTATATTCACAATAATATAAATAAAATCTAAATTGTGACTACCAAAACATGCTAGGGGAAACCATGTCACATACTACTACCATAACTAAAACTCTTCAGTGATTATGAAGAAGTTGGCAGCATCTAGGAAATCACTTTTCCTTCATCCCAGTGACATTAGTTAGGTTCTTGTAGGAGTGTATTTCAGGGTTACGTTGATGAAGTTGCATATAAAGCTACCAGTGGTTGTATAACTCAGTAGCTCAGAGACCCTCTCTCTACTCTCTTATCACAGCCTCATCATGAGTACAGCTGTTTGCCACTTCAGCCTTGGCCTTGATCGTGAAGTCTGTTCTGATCACTAACATCTGAGTAGAAATGACCAGATTCCAGTAAGAAATGTGGGGATGGAGTGATGGCTCAGCCATCAAGAGCACTGGCTGCTCTTCCAGAGGTCTTGAGTTCAATTCCCAGCAACACAATCATCTGTAATGGGATCTGTGCCCACTTTTGGTATGTCTGAAGACAGTGACAGTGTACTCATATCATAAAATAAAAAAAATATGTCATAGAAAGAAAGAAATATGGGTCTTAGGAGACATAAACAATAACTATTTGTCAGTTCAATTCAGGTGTGGTGGTTATTTGCTTGTGATGAAATTCTATGAGAAGGAGGAGGCATTATGTGTGCATTAGCAAGTAATTGGGAGCCAAACAGATGTCCACCAGTAGGGCACTAATAGAATACACACTGAGTGCATGGGCTCCATGCTTACACCCCTTTAATAGCAAAAACAATCATCACTTAATGTGATTGATTTAAAGTGATCATAACCGACGATTTCCTTTGAGAATCATCAAATGTTGATGTACACACAGGATCTAATTTTGCATAATATCATTAACATTAATCAAGGTGTGTTTTGACTGCACCACCTCAATCAATCAAGAAGTGTGAGTTCAGACAGACCTGGATTCTTACTGAGAAGAGAACCATAAGGGACTCTAATCTAAGGTTCTCAGACTTCTTTCCCTGGGAAGGGTTCTCATCTCTTCTAAGGCAGCACATGTGGCTGATGGTGCATTCTGGTTGAGGCTGACTCCACTGCCTTCTGTAGTTGCTGGTAAGAGCAGGTCAAGGCAGGGCAGACCAGGGCTCAGAGCACTGCTTACTCATGCTCTGATTTCTGCTCCAGCATTTCCTCACAATTTGAACCAGATCTACACAGCCTCTGGAAAACCCACGATTCCTGTTGCAGAGGAGTTAAAGAAACCCACATGAAAAAGCTGCTTATTTTTTAAAAAACACATTTTATTCCTTTACATTTCAAATGATATTCTCCTTCTGGTTTCCCTCCGCAAACCTCCCAACCCATCCCCCCTCTCCTCTCTATTCTCTGCCTCTATGAGGGTGCTCCTCTACCCATTCACCCACTCCCACTTCAGCATTCTAGCATTTCCCTACGCTGGGGCATTAAGCCTCCACAAGATCAAGGGCCTCCCCTCTCATTTTGTGAAATTCAACACTTGTAAGAACACAGGTGCTGATTGGCTTTTTCTTCTCTGACTTCTGTATCTTTTCAATGAAATCATGGAAATTTAAGTATAACCAGAATTTGTGAACTTTCCCAATAATAATTCAAGCCTTTTAATATTCTAAAATAATCTTACATTGAAAGTTATTTAATTCTTATTGAAATGTCACACAATTAAAACAAAAAATTCTTGAAAGTGTATTGACCTTTTTACAAGAGACTGCTATCACCTGTGAAAGTCTCAGAGGTCATGTTGCATAAAAGGGTTCTCTTTACCTTGTCTAATCTAGGTGTGTATTTTGTATTTGATTTGCAATTACGTATTCTTTCTTCCAGTAAAAATGATTACGGAGCCCATGTTGGGCCTCTGACTTGATATGTGTCCTACTTTCATTTCTGCTGTTTTATGAAACCTTAGGAAAGAAAGCAACTTAGGGGACAAAAAAGGATTTATTTTTATCTCACAATTCCAGGTTACAATTTATAACAACAGGAGAGTCAATGGGGCAGGAACTTTCCCTAGTCTTTTCATAGTCTGTGGACCAAACCTAGGGAATGATGCCACCCAAACTGGAATAGGCCACATGAATTAACTTAATCAAGCTGGTCTCCCCCAAAAGACATGCCCATAAGACTTGATCTAGGCAATCTTCACAAAGATGCTCTTCCCAGATAATAGTAGATTGCATCAAGTTGACAGTTAAAAGTGACCATCCTGTTTCCTTGTGTGTTGTGTTGAGGGTGGGATGTTTGTTTTTCTAACCCATTATCAAAACACAACGCTATGATTTGGTGAGGATTATGAATTGGATGTCAGATATAACACATGTGAATGGAAGTCACCAAAGTCAAAAATAGAATAAAATAAATAACCCTCATACTACGAACTGCATCAACTAGAAAGTTTATATTTAATACTAGAGAAGCATTAATTTAAGAAAACATCTATAACAGGTTAAGTAGTAAATATCCTGAGCCCTTTCAACCACAGAAAGTCTCTGCTGTATATCCTTCATTCTCATGAAACTGAAAATGCCATTCCTAGCTTAAAGGTAGTAGGAATAAAGAAGCCAGACTCTTAATCTAAACACTGTCTATAGGTACCACCTACCTAATGATGGAAATTAAAAGCAGACCAAAAGTACCATGTTACTTCCACATAGTAGAACTGGGTAAATGACACTTAAGAATATTATAGGCAAGTACATCAATATTTTTCTTATCTGTTCAGGCTATCATAAAATAGAAGGCTTATAATCACAAGGACATATTTGCCATAGTTCTAGAAGCTAGAAGATCGAATACAAAGTCTCCGTCAGGTTCAGTGATGAGAGACTACTTCCTGGCACCACCCAGAAGTAATACTTTGTTAGTATGCCTGAAAGGGGGACAAGGTGTGTGTGTGTGTGTGTGTGTGATATGTTATGTAAGGACACTGATACCTTACAGGAGGGCTCCAACTGCCTCAGGTCTCTCATCTGGGATTAGGTTCAATGTGCTAATTTGGCGGTAGAGGACATAGCCTCTTAGAAGATAAAATTTACAATGTTTCATATCTAATTTAAAAAATTACCAGGCTTTCAAAATGCAGCAAATTGAAAACCACTGAATATATAAATGCCAATCAATCAAAACTGACCCTGAGCTGATGAAATTTGTTTCCATTGACTTGAATTACTCTGACTTGAGCTGTGTCTCATAATTGCCTTCAGGTTCTTCTCTCTTTTTAGCTATTAGCTATTTCCTGTCTTGAATTCACAAACAGTACTCTCTTGTGAAACCTACCAAAGATTTTCCAGATAGGAGAAGCAGTAAAAGAGCTTTTTCAGGACACTTCTACCTGCCATTTTGTCTGCAAGTCTTCGCTCATGTCTATGCTCTATAAATAATTCAGAATTTGAAACTCTTGAAGGACAAAAATTTATCATGAACCTTTAGCAAACTGAAGCCTCCCATCTGTCCGGTATTGTCAAAGATAACTGACAAGAGAAAGCTGGGAGAAATGTGTGTTAAGAAAAACCACTAGATGGAGCAATGTTTTCACGTTCAGTAAGCATTTCGAGACATGGGGGGAGTCCTTTGGACACACACAGCAGGATGCAATGGCTCTCCTGGTCTTTCCCCTTGCCTTCTTTACTCAGCAAAGATCTTGTGAAAAGCACTGTGTCGAAGACAACTTTGCTTTGCTTCACATGAAAGACAGCCTTTGTGGCTTTTTAATGTTTAATTTTTTTTCCACACTAACACTATGATAGTGTCTGAATATTTTTAAAAGCAGACTTAGTGATGAATTCTGGTGCTTGCTTTCATCTTCCTTTTAAGTTAATTAATTAATTAATTTATTGAGTTTATATCCCAATATTAGCTCACCTCTCCTCCAAGTCCCGAGCCCCGTCCAAGTTCCATTCTCCCTCCCCTTCTTTTCTGAGAAGGGAGACCCCCTCAACCCTGGGTATTAACACTCCCCCAACATCAGTCGTTACAAGACTAAGTGTATCTTCTCTCACTGAAGCCAGATAAAGTTAGTGTGATGGAATCCACAGGCAACAAATTCAGGGACTCCACAGGAAGAAAAACAGAGTCAATTAACCTGACTCTTGGGAACTCCCAAAGATATGGACTGAACCTCACCCCCCACCTCCCAGCAGATATTTAGCAGATGTGCAGCTTGGTCTTGACATAGGTCCCCAACAACTAGAGCAGGCCTGTCCCTGAAACTGTTGCCTACCTGCCTGTGGATCACCTAACATGGTCACCTTGTTTGGCTTTAGTGGGAGAGGATGTGCCTAGTACTGCACTGACTTGATGTGCTGGGGAGGGGGTAAAGGAGAGGTGTAGTGTGTGAGGAGACAAGATGGGAGGGATGATGGGGTACTGGGAGAAGGGGTCAGACATTGGGATGTAAAATGAATAAATCAAGTAATTTGTTTTTAAAAATACAAGAAAGAAAGAAAGAAAGAAAGAAAGAAAGAAAGAAGAGAAGAAAGAAAGAAAAAAAAGAGAGACAGAGAGGCGGGGAGAGAGAGAGAGAGAGAGAGAGAGAGAGAGAGAGAGAGAGAGAGAGAGAGAGGAAAATAAAGGGCTCCTCCAAAAAGCATCACCTAAAGGTATACTTGAAAAATAGCAGCCATCAACAAAGTATGAGGGAGAAATTAATAATATTTTAACATAGGCTATGACCATTCACACAAAATAGGCCTGGTTCTCGGCACACTCCAGTTTCAGATTTTTTAACCACACTCATAATAAAAACTATATTTTATAGTATTTAAAAATGTATCACATACACACATAACGTAAGCAAGACATACCTGATAGACCTGGGTAGGGTGTACCTCTTAAGCACAGTACTTTAGAGGCTGAGGGAATATTGAGATCTCTCTCTTATTTTAAAAGTATTGGTTGTACCTCATACTAGAGAAAAAAATATACAGAGCAAAATTTTTAGAAACAAAATAGATTATAGTAAAATACAATGAACAACTGAAGATAAATTTCTAAAACTAACTCAAGAAGAAATAGATAATCAGAATTGACATATAAATAACTGAATCAATAGTTGCAACAAAAAGACAAATGAACACCAGTAAAATGAAAAAAAATGACCCACAAATTGAACTTCATTTCTAAGTGCCTTAGATGGTAAATTTTACCAAATTGTTATACAAAATTTAAAATTAATACTTTGCAAATGCTTCTTAAAATTATAGTAACAGTGAACACTTCCAAGCTTACTCTATGAAGTTATTTCCTCAGTATCAAGATCAGAGGAAACTCAAAATAAGGAAACTGCAGAGCAATTATATATCGCAAACATCTATATGAAAACCTCCAACCAATCAGTTACACATATGGCAACATCTAAGAAAATTATAGATGATCATCAAAAGAAATGTATACAAAGAGTAGAGGTCAGTTTAGCATCTGGAAATGAATTGCCTTGATCCATCATATCAACAAAGTATTAAACAAAAGCACATGAACATGTTAATATACCTGACAATGTTCAATATTTGTATATCATGTAAACATTAGATATTACATGAATGGGAGAAAACTTCTTCTGCCTAACAAGAACACCCAGAAAATGAAGTTAGTAGCTACTAGTTAGTACACTATATGATTTTGCATATGATTGTGTAGACATAAAATGCAAAATAATGCCAGGAACATTCTTATAACAAATAAAGTCAGAAAATTTCAAACTACAAGATTAACCACAAAAGGTAATCGTATTTCTCTAAGCTTATACCGAGTAATTTTTGTTTTACTATTGTGTCAAAAACAAACTGGCCTTAAGAAAGTGAAAACATATATTCTGAAAACCGTTGAAATACCTGTAAAGATATATAAGTAAATAAAAATATTTTGTACTCATAGTTTGAAAAACAGTACTATTAAGCCAGTTATACATTGTATAAATTCAGCACAGTCATTCCAGGGATACTTTATGATAGGCAAATCTTCTTGGTAAAAAATATATGTTTGATTTTAAAATTCATATGGAAGCACATGGAGCCCAAATAACCCAAATGATTATGAAGATGAAGATCATACTTTGAGTATTTACATTTTCTCTTTTAAAGCTTACTCTAAGGGCTGGTGAGCTCTCTTTGTAGGTAAAGACACTTGCCACCAAGCCTGATGATCTGAATTCAGTCCCCAGAACCCACAAGGTGAAAGGAGAGAATGAACTTCCATAAGTCATTGTATGACCTTCACATGTGAGTCATGCTACGTATACACAAACACATATATGAAAATAAATAAATGAATAATTAAATACCTATAAAAGAAATGCTTAAACGTACTGTAAGACAATAGTCATTGACATAGATATATTTCTGAATGTAAATAACTTTTTATGGCATTATTGAGACCCAAGTATGAAATTATCAAAGAATATACTTAATAAATGGTACAAAATGTAGACAGGTAAATAAGGATGATAAAATTACAATCCCAGAAATAAATTCATATATGTATGTTCAATTGATTTTCAACAGGGATCTTCAAAACACTAAACAGGAAATCAGGCTTCTTTTCGATGAACAATTGCAACTGGATATCCATAAGTAGATTATAGTTGGACCATTCATGTGTATAAAAAATTGACTTGAATAGATCATAGACATGAATATTAGAGCTAAGACTACAACCTCTAAAAGAGAATACAGAAATAATTCCCTGTGACCTTGGATTAGGCAAAATTGATTACATTATACCTAAAGCACAAACACCAGGGGCAAAAGTAGATTAACAGGACTTTTATCAACACTGAACTCTTTGTACTTCCAAGAACTCTATCAAGATAGTACAGGGCAAATCTCAGAGTAGGAGAAACATTCCCCAAGCATATCTGATATGGAAATAATGTCTAGAATAAATAAGGAACACATAACTCAACAATAGAAAGATAATTCAACTAAAAATAGACTAAGGTCTTACTACACGTTTCTCCAGTGAAGACATACAAACACCCTGTGTTTGAAATGGTGTTAAAAAATGATTGGTCATTAAGTAAATGCAAATCAGAATACAATGAAATCCCTTAAATTATACTAGGGACAAAATGAATTAAAATAATAACAAGTGTTCGTGAGCATGTGGTGAAATTAGAATCTTTATGCCCTGCTGGTATAGATGTGAGATATTGCAGATTCTTAAGAAATTGTTTGGAAAACAATTAAAGATTATCATCTGTCCTGGTGATTAAAATATACTAGCATGTATACATAAAATTATAATACATATTTTCATATTACTTATATAGAAATAGTCATAGCATTATATTCTATTGACCACACTATGGAAACAGCTCAACTGTCAACTGGTCTAGGTAAACAAGGTACATATTCTGTACCCCATCTCTGTCTTTTTTTCTTTTGTTTTTTTTTTCTTTGAGAAAATCAATCATATTGACAACTTTTATTCAAATTAACTGAAAGGCCGAAAGAGAATACTCAGATTAACAAAATTAGAGAGAAAGGGGGTAGGGGAGTATAACAACAGACATCAAGTAAATTCAGAGAATCATAAGAATATATTTTAAAAACCTGTACTCCACCAAATTGGAAAATTCAAAGAAATGAATAAATTTCTTGATACATACAGCTTACAAAAATTAAATCAAGATCAGATAAGCAATTTACACAAACCTATAGCCACTAGTGAAACAGAAATAGTAATTAAAAGTCTACTAACCAAAAAAAAAAAAAAAAAAAAAAAAAAAAGCCCAGAGCCAGATAGTTTTATCACAGAATTCTACCATACTTTCAAAAAGTATCTCTGTCTTTCTAAGACAGTGTCTCACCATATAGCATTGGCTGTCCTGGAACTCAGAATGTAGTCCAGGCTAGCCATGATCTCAAAGAAATCTGCTTGTCTCTGTTTCTTTAGTGCTGGAACAAGATTATGTACTGGCCAAAAGTCCAGATTCTTACAATAAATTATTTTACATTTAAAAGAATGAGATTCTGAAAGGTGCTACCATTTGGAGAAATTTAAAAACATCATACCAAATGAAAAAACTCTGTAAGAAAAAAAAATCATACTGTGTAATTCAATTTATCTGAGATGTCTAAAATAGTCAGATGTAAGGAGATAGATAGTAGGGCAACAGTAAGTTTATAAAATAGTTATTGAACAGGTAGGTGGGGTTAGATAGTCATAGCTAATCGTTATGGCATTCCATTTAGAATGAAGAAATATTGTAAATTTGCTACAGGGATAACACAATTCTAATTATAATAAAACATTGAATTACATAGCTTTTGGATGGTTTAATCACATGGTATATAAATTATCTCAATAAAAATGTTAAAACTCATTGAACATGACTTCCAACAAGAGTGTGTTAAAGGTGGACAGTCCTCCAGTTTGCCTGGGGCATAGCCAGTCAGAGAAGTGATAGGAGGTGAGGCTGCAGAGTTTTCAAACCCAAGCCACCATGGAAGTTGAAGATTAGTCCATTTCCTGGGCTCCTGTGTTCAGGCTTTACAGTGGGATACTTTAATCTGAAAATGAATTTCAGACTCCTGCTGGCCAAGAATGTGAACCTGAGGTAAGTTTCCCAGTAAATTTTAGCTAGAAAATGGAAGTGACTGTTTCTGCTCCCTGTGTTGTTTCTGAAGAATAAATGATCATGTATCCAATATTCAGTACAAAGCAGGTGAATGGAGAATAGTAACACTACTGTTCTTATGAGAATCATACTGATTGCTTTATACTAGGTAAGATTGTACTCTCAAAAAGGTCAACTCTGATTCTGACAGGCAGTTATGGGCTTGCTGTGGTAGATGGAGGTGGTCGAGGCAAAAGAAAATGGTAGGCAGAAGTGTTGTTAGAAAGACAGAAGGCATCTTCAGAGAATGCCAGCTACATCTGAGCTGAGCACAACATGAGTCCAGAGAATTAAGACCCTCACTGACAAGTGGAATAGGAAATTTAATTATATAGGATTGGAGAACTACTGAAGTTCTCAGGCTGTTATAGAATGTCCATGTTTGTATCTTAAGAAAAGTGCAACACAGATATTCAATACATGTTCATTGGATATATGGCAGCAAAGCAAAACATGCTTTGAGAAACTAGAAATAGCAAGTGGTAAAGTCCACTCAAGAGTTGTGGTGCTATGTGTTACATACTGAAACCAGGACTCCTCTCACAAAGGATCTTAGTTCCACACAAAATTTCTTGTCCCTCTTTTTTTTACCCCCCTCAAAATCTCTAGAATACTTTGGCCCTAGTCCCATAAATTTTGCAGGCTTTTGTCAAAATGTTTCTTGAGAGAGCTTACAAGATTTGGTTTCATATGAGTTTGAACTGAAATTTTGATTCATGGAGACACACAGAATTTTTGCTAGAGAAGAAGAAATGGGAGGATCACTTAATAAGACCAACCAAGGAGCCATATACATTTGAGAGAATGTAAAGATATTCAGCTACATCCTACCTACATCAGGTCTGAAGGCATGATGCACCCCCATCGTAGAAAAAAAATGCATTTCCTTATCATTTAGTCCATTAGAATCAAGACTTGATAATCTACAAAACAGAATACTAGCTGATAGACAAACTGAACACATCATCTTCCTAGAGAATGTCTGGAATAGAAGAAGGTGAGCAAAATTAAGAGTGAACATAGGCAGGCTACAGTGGACTGATTATGCAAATAAAAAATAAGATAATCTGTTTGAAATAAGCATGTCTGCCAGAAAGCTTGAGATATACAAAAATATTTGTTATTATCTTAGAACCAATCTTAACTGAGAAATCTTTCCTTTAAGCAGTTCCTTGAATTAGGGCTTTAAAGACTTGAACACCTGATGTGACTGAGAAAACAAAGGCAACCAAGTATCACAAAAGCTTGAACTTGAGTCATATGAGTATATAGCTAATGTCACATCAGACTAGGAAGTCACAATTTTCTATGGGGATAATAAAGTTTAATTGAGAACTGACAGCTGCTGATACAGTCACCAGATTGTCTGAGAACACTGTTGTCATCCAGGTGACTCTTGCCCCCACTGCAGTGGGTATCTAGTGATTTTTCGATAGCTAGTTATTTGTCAAAATGTGACTAGAGGAAGCCACCACTGCCTTCTGGGAATCAGAGGCCCACTATTAGGTTGAATGTCTGCCACACCACTGGGATCCCCAAAGACCACCTGCAAGTCACTAAAAGGAGACAGATGCAATCTGAGGATCTCTGGCTTGGCCAGAACAAAAAATTCCAAAGGGCTCTGGTCTAGATGGAAAGGCCAAAGTGTTACAGCTCTTTGAAGGAAAGTCCATGCAGGTCATGTAACCAGGATCTCTCTTGCTACCTTTGGGAGTGCATTGCTGGTAAGCCATGGAGCAAGTGGCAGGGAGTGGTAACAACTGACAACAAATGACAGTGAGTAGCTGTGAGTCTGGTCTACTGGGTGGATCCAAGGTCTAGCAATAAAGGCTTTGGGAAAGAAAACTCTTTGTCAGAGTGTTACAGCTCAATAAAACAGTCACCTTCAGATGATTCTTGGAGAAATAACTCGTGAACTTTATTCCATGTGGATAGGGATCTTATAAACATTTTTGGAGGTAGGGTGAGTTTCAGGGTAGATGCTTCCCATTGGCTCAGTCTGAGATGTTAGGGATGCTGTATTTGCATGGGGAAAGACTTCAGGTATTGTCCTTCCATGACTGATTGTCATGGACCTCTAAATGCTGTGTGTGGTTATCTGTTCCAGAACAAGCAGAGATTGGCAGGGAGCTGGCTCCACACATACTATTCTCAATGTTAAGATTTCATGGAGTTTTGAACCTGCTTCCACCTTACTAGTTTTTCTATCTGGAGGCATGCTCCACTTTGCTCACACCCCAGTATACTGCTGAACATACTACAATGCACAAGACATTCAGAAGGAAGAAACATCCCATATAACATGTCGATAGTGATGAGGCTAAAATAACCTGTGTCCCTATGTCTAAGGGTTGAATATACAAGGCTTCTTTCTGGATTTTTACATCAAAATTGCACAGAGTATAACAGTCTAATTTTGCTCTACATTTACTGTTTAGTCAACATCCATTTACATCAAAGTTGCACTGATTATAACAGTCTAATTTTGCTCTATGTTGACTGTTAAGTCAACATTCAACATGTGGCAGACTACTTGTCAAGAATCTAAAGAGTAATGAGGTACAGCATGGACTATTGGGAAGTTGAGTCCACCAGGGAAGACATATGCAAAGGTCTCAAGCTAAAAGCCCTGAGTGAGTACAAAAAGGAAACAGTAACCTTGTCTTCATTTGAGAAATTGCACTATGACCACATCAATAAAAAATGTTGAGCTTCAAGATGGTCTCATGTAGGGAAAGAGCAGATCATATTTCATCCCAGAAAAACCTCATGAGAATAGAAGGAAAGGTCACTAATATATCTGCCTCAAATGGAGGAAAGAGAGAGACATCAAGTGGGTTTTCTAGGCTCATCACAGAAACGGTGCATGGCAACTACCATGAGCACAATGCAAGAACTCAGAAAAATGATAGAACTTATTACTTAAGTCTTTTGAGCTCCCAACATGTAAGTGTAAATGTCACTTTTATTTCCTCAGATGAAGCAATGAAATTAGAGTTGTTCCCAAACTATAAAAACATGGCTTTTCTGAGCCCAGCATGTTTCTATACCACTATTCCTAGACCTAGGCTTAGAAGCTTCTAGCCTCTGTACAATCTAATCTTCTTTAAGTCTGGACCTTGAAGACTTCAGCTCCAGACTCCCTCTGCTAACGTAGCCCTAGAATGTTTCAGCCTCTGAGGCTTACTGCCAAATAAACTCACTCTTTCTAGCTTTTTCTGAATTCTACATGGCTGGTTCAACTCAGATGTTCTGTCTCAAACTCCTCTCCAACTTACTGAGTTGAATTGGCTTGCCTTGGCTTCTGACTGAATGTTTTGTTAGGAATGACTGCCTCTGAACTCCACTAACTGAACTGCTCCAAACTGAACTGAATCCAACTGCACTCAAGTCAAACACAACAGAGCACAACTCAGTTTAACTGCATTGAACTGAACTGCTCTGAAATGAACTGAATTATCTGTCTGTCATTGCTCTTTAAGTAGCCTCTCTTTTCTGTCTGTTCTCATGAGAGTTAGGCATATTCTATCTCTTGACTCATTCTATCAAATCTTTCTCTGATTCATCACTTTGTCTGTCCTTCAATTAGACATCATTGTTTGGGAATACAGGTGTACACTAAAGGTATGTCTGTATTCTAGCCATAGGTATTAAAGACAGGTGGCATGTTTGCATTTCAGTCAGATTATATCTTTGGATATGATCCCTTGACAGAGCAGCCATGTTGCTGGATTAAAATTTCTCTATACCAACCCTCTAATTCTCTGTTAGGTTTCCTTCATCTTCATCATGTTACTTCCTTTCATTCACTTTACCCAAGGGCATGTTCCACACTTCAAAAACAATTGTCAGAGCAAGGGAAATTAAATTGGTGTAGTCATACATTGAGATAGTAGAATGTTCACCACTAAAAAGAGATTAGCAACCAAGCCCTTAAAAGATATAGAAAAAAAATTAAAAGCCTAGGATTAAATAAAAGAATCCAGTATGAAAGATACACACACAGTAAGTTTTCAAATATATAATATATTAGAAAATGGCAAAAGTATAGTGGTAATAAAAAACACCAGTATCTGCCACCGGATAAGAGGAGATACCAATAAACTGGAGGAGCACAAAGGACACTGAGGTCATGAAACTGCTCTGAGTTGTTACAATGGTAGCTCCTTGTCTCATGTTTATGTTCACTCCATGGATTACACATGAACATACTTGTCCAAACCCAAAGAGTAAACAACACTAAAAGTAAATAAGCGTTGGACCCTAGATAATATTGATATCTTACAGTATGTTTATTAGTTGTAATGAACACCCTACTGTGTGCAGCATGGTAATGGTGGGCTTGGCTGGATTATGGGGGTGGAATGTAGATGATACAGGCATACTGTAGTTGCTGCTCAGTGCTGTTACCAACCTAAAATCTGTTCCACAAACCTCACCACACCAAAACAAAACAAACAAAAAATAGTATAGTTTTCAAATTGCTTAAGGGATTCTGTTTAAATTTGTTGTTGTTTTGTTTTTGATTATTTTGAGACAGGGTTTCTCTATCTATCTTTGGCTGTCTTGGAACTTACTCTGTAGACTAGGCTGGCCTTGAACTCAGAGATCCGACTGCCTCTGCCTCCAAACACTGAGATTCCACTTCATGCTCCACTGTCACCCAGATAACCACCATTTTATCTACGCTGTTGTGCAATTGAGTTCAGTCTCAGGTTCTGCATTCATCTGCTTTTGCGATGGAAGCCTCAGATCTCCTTCTATTCTGAAGGAAAGTTTTATCCTGAAACCACATCCATCCGTGTTCTCTGGAAGCCTATCACCAAGAACAGTGATGTGTCAGAGCATAGGCAAAATGGACCTTGGTTCTCCTGGTTAGTTGATGAATAATGCATGCAAGATACTCTTGCCTACCAAGCAACATGGTTAAAATGAAACCATAGAAAAAAAAATCACATTTTGCTTTCTATCCATTATTTGGATCTTCTGCTAAAGAACAAAGTCCACAATTACAGGACAGTGCTATCAGGACAGACATGACTTCTGTGGCTCTGGTCCTTTGTAGGCAGAAAATACGTTCATGGGTGACTTGACTGATGATCAAACAAAGCGAAGGACACACATGGTCTGCCTGGGTGCTTATGAAGCCTGAAAAGGCTACAGTAGCATGAAGACTATATGTTACAGGCCAACTGTCCCCTTCCCTAGCCTTGTGAATTTGGTTTTTCACTTAAAGCCATCCTCAGTGACCACCAGGAGACTCAGTCCTAACAATTAAGGATGATAGAAGTTTCAACAAAGAGATTTCAGAAATAGACTGACCCTGAGAAATGAGAGAAAGACAGTGCCTGCTTCCTTTCCGTTGTAATACCTACAAAAGTAGGTCTTTGTCTCTGGTAATTGCACATTAGGGAAAAGCAGTATCAATTTAAATGTAACACATTTCAACCTAGGGACAGGCTATTTCTATCTGAAGGGTAACATAATGATTCCCTCAAAGCCCCAAACATACTAATTCAATTACTCTAAAAAAATATTTGAAATTGATATAAGTTTTCTTTGAGAGGTTATCATAATTTTCCTGGATCCTGAACAATGCAGAGAGAAATACAGAGTGAGTAATAACAACTCAGGGACAGATTCCTGTTCTGCTCTCTAGACTCTAGGACAGGCCATGTCTTCTCTTTGGACATCAAGCCACAAAATTTCAAAATCTGAAAATAAGCTATGTCAGTGATCCTTCTGAGAACATATTTGGAGGAAGCAGTAAATGAAATTTCAGATTGTATAGATGAGAGGCCAAATATTAAAGCAAAAATTTCCACACTATCAGGGTATGGCCATACAGAATCTGACCCATGGTGCCTCACACAGGTTGTACCAGGAGCCTAAACAGTAGTTATCTGTGGCATTTTACATACATGGCCTGCCTCAAGAGAGACAAATTAAAAGGAGAGGGCAATTGCAAATAGTCTGCTGCTGATGACATCACATAGTTTCCCATTTAATAAAATAACCTACACATCCCCTCAATGGTGGGACTCCACCTATGGAAACTTTCTCACAAAGTTTTTATGATTTGTTTCAATAAATTCTCTCCTTTGAGTAATTTGTGTGTTTAGTGAATTTTTCTACTGCCTGTAGCATGGACCTTGTATATGCTATTTTGTAAGCCAAGATTCTGTTTTATGTTTGAACAACAGAACAAGTAGCCATCACCAGAAAAAGTCATAAACTATGAGGAAAATGATTGTAAAAGGGGTTTGTAAAAGGCCACTGTCTTTCAGTACCAAGAAAAATGTGTTACAGTTTTGAGAGGGTTATATGTGTGTGTGTGTGTGTGTGTGTGTGTGTGTGTGTGTGTGTGTGTTCAGCTGACGGTATTTTATTATCTTTCAGTATAAAATAGATTTCTTATTGAAGAAGACATCATCACATGATGTTTTTATCATTTTCCGGTCTCAGCTTAAAAGGCCTCATTAACAATGAGAAAATGGTCATTTCAAATGCCAAGTTCTTTAGTATGTGCAAGGAATTGTGCACAGGATTTTATTTAGAACTTTCCCTTCCCAGTGACCACTAAGAGAATTGGTAGAGACCACTTCAATCACACTCTATGTTTCTTTCCTGGCATTTTCAGGGCAGTGAATGTTATTGCATATTAAACTGACAAGCTAACTCCCAAGTAATAAAATACTGTATTTCACCATAAAGGCCCAAGTTAATGGACCAATAGTGGGACTTGAAACTTTAAAGTCATCACCAGGGAACTGAGAAAAATTGCTTTTGTCTTCTATTTTTGAAAAATTCTATTTTGTTTCAATACATTAAGTAATTTGTGTTAGTGATATATACTAGGTGCTTAGGAATTTACTATACTAATAAATGAATGAATTTTGTCACAACTTTACCAGTGAGGAAATTGTGGCATGAAGGTATAAATGCCCTGAGATAATCGAAGCTCTACACAGTGGGGCTACTCATGAGCTTGATGCCCAGCTCAGCTCCTCCTTCCTGTCTCTCGGCTTCAGAGTCTCTGTTGAACTCTCCTCTTCTGAACAGCAGAACACAAAAGGACATAGTCTGCATGTACCTCTTCTTCTTGTTTGTTTGAAATTAAATATGCCTTCAGCCTGAGTCTGTTAGGAATCACAACAATGCTCTAATAGACAAAGGTACTCCACAAATGTTAGGGAACAGGAATAAGAAAGAAAAAGGAAGGAATAAAAGAAACAAACTAATGTAGATTTCTTCTCTGGGAGCCCTGGCAATGAGACCTTTCCTATTACTGACCCAAGGACTGTTTCTCAACCCCAAGGAAAATATTATACATAATTACCCCATACAGGAGAACCATGTAATTATTAATATCAAAGAGTACATTTGTAGAAACAAATAAAAGTTATTGAACACCAAGGAAGAAAATAAACATGTGAAAGGGAGTAACACCTTTTTCAATAGTTCCACATCTTCACTGGCAATCTGAAACTGACCTGGGCACAAACTCTATATCAATAAACTATTTTTCAGCACTGGATATAAAACATTCTAACAGTTTTTATTTTTCTTCAATATCCAATAGCAAATAAGTATTGTTGAGCTTTGAAAATGAAAAGTAGATGCGCGATGACTATTGGTGCCTACTGCTTTGACTGCATCTAAAATCATGTAGAAGGAAAATCTCAGGGCTTTTCTATGAGGCAACCTCTAGATTTAGTTCTATACTGGGAAAACCAACCATAAATGTGGGTGGTACCATTCCATGGGCTGAGGTTCAAGATATAATGAAAAGGAGATGGTGGGATCTGCTCAGAATACTTCGCAGGTTAAAGGCACTTACTGCCAGACCTAAAGAACTGATTTCAGTCCCTCGAACCCAAGTGGAAGAAAGACCTGACTCCAGAAAGTTGTCCTCTGACTTCATATTTATATCCTGGTATACATGTGTTCACATATGCAGAATAAGTAAGTAAATAAATAAATAGATGATAGAAGGATAAGAGGAGGGGCTAGCTAAGCAGTAATAATAACCTTCCTCTATTTTATGACTGTGGATACAATGTGAGCAGTACTCTCACATCCCTTTATGATCATTTATAAATATGATCATAGCCTTTATGATCATTTATAAATAAAATATGAGAGTACAGTCATTCAAGTATAACACCAGTTTTGTCTGTTATTGTGTTCAGTGGGAGTCTGGATGACAGAATCAGAAAAAAGAAAAACTGTCATAAGAATTAATGCCTAGCCGGGAAGTGGTTGGCGCATGCCTTTAATCCCAGCACTTGGGAGGCAGAAGCAGGCGGATTTCTGAGTTCGAGGCCAGCCTGGTCTACAGAGTGAGTTCCAGGACAGCCAAGGCTGCACAGAGAAACCCTGTCTCGAAAAAACAACAACAAAACAAAACAAACAAACAAAAAAAAAGGAATTAATGCCTAACCCTCTAGAGACATTATGCTCCAGGAAAGAAGGATGCCTTGAGGCCTGTGGAAGGGAGGAGCACCCTCTCAGAGGCAAAGGGGACGGGAGATGTGATGAAAAACTCTAGAAAGGGGAGACTGGGAGGGGTAACATTTGGAATTTAAATAGATAAAATAATGAATTAAATAGGAAAAATAAATAAAATGACATTTATCAATCAAAAAAAGAAGAATTAACAAATGATAGCAAATTATCTTCTGGGCTACTGTTCATCTTGGATATTCAAAACAAAACATGACTCTCTCTCTTTTTCCTTTCTATCTTTCTCTGTCTCTGTCTCTCTCTGCACCCCCCTCTCTCTCTTTCTGTATGTGTGTGTGTATGTGTGAGAGAGAGAGAGATAGTTGAAGAAAATATCAAAGACTTATAACCTGAAGTAAAGAAAATTATTCAGAATTTAACAGAGAGGAAAAGAACTAGAAAACATCTTAGGATATCTATAATCCAGAAGACATAGAATATGTATCTGCACACACATAATTTTTAGTTTTATATACAGAAAAAAAAAACTTGGATAAATGACATCTCAATAAAATCGAGCACTGCCACCAAATGATGAATTCCAAGTAAGAGTCTCTACTCAAAGTTATAAAAATTGGGGTTCAGTGGAGAAATGCCTGATCTAAAGCAGTGATATAAAATGGTACAAAATTATTTTGAAACTTCCTACAGACAGCAGGACAGGGTGTTGAAAAAAAAGCACAAAAAATGTGACGGGGGCATATCCAAAATACACAGAAGGCACTTGAAAAGGGAATCACTTTCCAAAGCAGAGAAAATTGAAGCATTACAATAAAGATCACCAGTTAAACAATCCATCCTTACAGACATTAAGAAACACATGAATGAACTAAAAGTCTGCTGGGGAATGATATATTTTATGTAGTTTTAAAATGCTTCCTGGTAAACATTTATTCATTATAAAGAACAAACAGTAACCCCATGAGGAAGTATCAGAAGACAATTAAGGGCAAAAGGAAGCCAAGCACACTTTCTACAAGAAGCAAAACGTGGCATGATTTCTGTAACATTCCTGGCAAACATGCAGGACATGAATCTAGTCTCTAGAAAACCCCCAAAAACTTCTGTTCAAAAGACCTGATCATTGAGTTCAGGAGTCTGGTTCTTGCCATACCTGGGCCCTTCTAGCTACAACCACAGCCTTCCTGACAGAGCACAAATTATACTTTGTGATTTCTCCCCTAGTTAACGTTACAGAAAACAACTTTAGTAAAACTGACTTAATGAAATGGCATGCTATTACCAGTATTTTTGCAGCACTCCTCATCTCAAACACTGTCTCTCAAATGCTTGTACACTCCTATCTTAAGCCAAAGCTTTCACTGTTGTTTAGGGCATATTCTAGATGTACAAGTTACTCTAACAACCATCAGCTCCCTAACTAAACTCTTGTCATAGCTCCAAGATTCTCTAATCTTCTATGAGTTTTCCAACTGTTGTTCATGAATATTCACCAGGTAGAAAATCTACTAGCCAGAACACAGCCGCCTAGATTTCACTTGATTAGAAAAAATAAATCAATTGATTTTTAACCTTCAAATTCACACTCTGATGATTATATCACATTAGAAAAAATAGTTACATTTTAACATAGGCTTTCTGTCAGCTATTGGCTTGTTCAAAGTTAGACTGATACAGACTGAGTGGCAAGCTAATTTGAATAACCCTTCAGCCAATTAGCAACAGAGTCTGTGGATTTAGATTAGCCTAAATGACCTTACTTTTAGGATAGAAAAGTGTTTAATAAAAAAACATTACAAGTGTCAGTAGATGTACCTACTCTAGTTCTTCAAGTTTTTGCCTTTATCCTCTTTGTCATACCATGACACAGACTGACTGTGTCACGCCAAGTTCATGGCACTAAGAGTGTTTAAGAGTATATTTAAGATGAACCTCCTTTAGCAGATTTTATTATTCCAACATCTTATATATAAAAAAAACCCCACAATAATATAGCTCATGTAACACGGTTAATTAGAGTGGGTATTTTCCTAGCTTTATTTCTGTCAGGAGTTGTCAGATTTTTGTAGTAGACAAGTGTATGAAAATATAATTACTACTGATACAGTATAAAATCCAAAGTGAAATTTCTTGGCATCAAAATGGAGGTTCTAATCATATAGAAGTTCATTGAGAAGTATAAACTTAGCTTTGGGCAAGTGCTTGTTTGAGTCACTGTTAATCCGTCTGCATGATGATTTTTATTTACAAGTTCTTTACAATTAACAGATTATTTTATCCAGACTACCACTGTGGTGTTGACATCAATCTTTGCATAGGAAGAAATGCACAAAGGAGGCATAAGTGCAGATACTGATTAATCAATAAAATAAGATAAATCAAAGACAAACAAGTCAGAATTCGATGAACAAACAACAAAAGGAGTCAAAGAAAAAGCACAAGAAAAACATATAGACCAAGAGACACACATGTTCACACATACATACACACACGCAGGAATTTTATAAAACCTAAACCTATAATATATACAAATGACAAGAAAAGTAATAAAGAGATGAGATAGATGATAGATAGATAGATAGATAGATAGATAGATAGATAGATAGTAGGTGATAGGATAGATAGATAGATAGATAGATAGATAGATAGATAGATAGATAGATGATAGATAAATGCCTTGACTAACATTGACACAAAGAACCTTTAAACATCACTGAGTTCATTTTGTGCTGGCTATCTGCTGCTGGGTATGAGGCTTACTCTTAAGCATGGTTTATTTCCCCAGTGAGACTCACTTGAAGAAAACTAATTTTTCATTTGCAAGTAGCTATCAATTGGAGACAGCTTCTAGGTTCGGAATGAAGGCATATGTCCACTGGTACTTTTAGCTCTAAGGCCCCATCTAGCTCAGACCCATGCAAGTCCTGTGAATGCTTCCTCAGTCTCTGAGTTCCTATATGTGAGATCCTGTTGATTCAAGCAGTCTTGATTCATTGGTATTCTCCCCCTTTTGGTTCTACTACTCTTCCACCTCCCGATCCACAGGAGTCCTTGAGCACTGAGGAGGAAAGGATTTCATTAAAGACTCCCACTTAGGTAGAGTTCCCAAGGCCCATCATATTATCTGCAGATTATAGGGTGGGTTCTATATATTTCCCATTTATAGAGTTGAGAGTGTTTCCTTATTATTAAGCAAGGCACTAATTCTTTAGTCACTAAGAATTCATTGGAGTATGTTATTGAATGTTCCTTTAACAGAATTTTAATATTTGGTTTTCCTTTAGTCCCTGATCCAGATTCTTGGTCATTAAGCAATGGTATGGTTCCATTAGGAGTAGGGCCTTATTAGATCGAATTGGTGTTAGTCCACCTTTGTGTGCATTATTGAAGCATGTCTTGACAAGTAGGTTATTCTTATAGTTTTTAGGTTTGTAGTTAGGTGGTGTTTAATCTCCTTTGTAACATGAGATACCTTCTAGTACATGAATACTAGTCCAAGGTGAAGGTCTTTAGGTAGGCAACTTCTAGACTCATGTTTTAAAATGTCTAGCTGAGACTTCAGCATAAAGCTTTGGTGGAAGAGCGGCCGAGTTCCTGTCAGTAATCTGAGTTGTTAGGAGTTTCCAATAGAGCCCTTTTGGCCAACAACTTGCTTACCGACACATTCCTCATGTGGAATCTTATTTGGTGATTAAGATGTGTTTATGAGCTTTGTCTCCCTGTTTTTGAAAATTTCATTTGATACCCCATTTATATGTATTCAGGAAGCTCTGATTAGTTTCCATTGAACATCAAATAGTCCTCACTTCAGCTGTTCCCTTCCATATTCATTTCCTCTCCTTTGATCTCTTTCTGGACCCCCCATTTAAAACTGGACTGATTGGGCTGGAATGGGGGATTACCTCATTTTACTATATGCAGAATGCTGACCATGGAATTATGTTACAGCCAGGGGTTTGTCTTCTCCCTTCATGTAATTTTTTCTGGATGCATTCTTATAGATACTCAGACGTATCTTTCCATAGGAATTCTTAATCTAGTTGAGTTGACAATGACGATTAATTTCCATGTCACTCAAATAGTAAAGATAAAGACAAAATGATGCACTATTAACCACATCTATAATTCACCCTAATGCTTAAAATTATTTGCTAAGAAATTTTCTGAAATATCTTTTAGAAAATATGTCTTAAATGTTCAGGCCATCCATTAAAGCCTACCACTGGATTAATTAATGTACTCTAGAGAAATAGAACAAATAAAATATATGGTATATTATAAAAATAAGAATTTATTTGGTTAGATTATATAATAGGAACTGGACAATTCAACAATAGTATTTTCAACCCAAAAGGATGAATGCTTTAACAGTCCCAATCTAGTGCTAAAGGCTTGGAAAGCTCTCTGAAGAGCCATTGGATTTGAGTCCACAGATGAAAGGCTGTAAAAACTGGAATCTGATATTGGGAGACATGTCAGGAGCTATATGGACTCACTCAGAAAGAAAGCTTTCAGGTCAGTATACCCTACTTCTTTCTACCCAACAGCCAACTGGATAGTGTTGGCCACATCCAGGGCACATCTTTTTTTTTCCCCAGTCATTGTCCCAGGTGTCAGTCCTCTCTGGGTAGGTGGCTACAGACACACAGAGGTGTGTTTCCTAGTCCTAGAAATCTTAGTTCAAACATGTTGGCCACCAGGTACAACCACAGGAGACACTGTTTTCATTTACTAGATGAAGAATTTGAGACTTAGAGATATTGTTTATAATAATAAAACTAGCATCTGAAAGTTGCAGCATCCAAACACAAGCCTACCTCCTCCTCAAGTCTATCTTTCCAGACACTGATGACACAGTCCCTTTAATACACTTGAAACAATGTACTTTTGTGATTGCCTCATGACAAAGAACAAGATCAGAAGCAATATGCGTAAAACCACCACATTTCAGGGCCAGTGTTGCACCTCTAGGCAGTCTAGGGTAAAAAAATTGATTTAAAAATAGTAATACCTTAACTAATTGGATACATTTTAAAGTAACTCCCTATCTGTGTATAGAGGATAGGAAGGACCTCGTGATCATACAATTCATATATTTTTTAGTTCAAACCCCATACTGCTACTATGTGACATAGTATGAATTAATTATATTTTTCGACTTAATTTTCTCATATAATAAAATAGCGCACACAACACACACACACACACACACACACACACACACACACATATATATATATATATATATATATATATATATATATATATAGCTCAGCATCTTGCTTGGTAACAACTCCATGGTTAAAATAACTGATGAATCCAGAAAAATTTAGCTGGATACAAAATATTGATACAGTCCTTTGCTTTCCTAGGGACCTATAAGATTATAATTTGGCTATATATTTTAAAAATGTACATCAATGATCAATGAACAACACAAAGAGGGGCAAGACTAAAGGAAATGCTGACTACAAAAGAAGATTCCTATAGATATAAGCGTAATTCAGTGTGTCCTCTTTATTAGCATTATGTGGCATTTATGCAGATTCTTTTTTATAAGAAACTCTAGCAAGGCAGGCATGATTTCCATCATACTTATGTCCGTACAACAGAGAGGAAATTTCTATTCAACTGACAAGTGATGCTAAAAAAAAAAGGAGGCAGGGATTTCATTTTCCCCAGGCAGTCAGTGTACCAAATCCTGACCTTCTGATTTAAAGCTATCCTTTGGATGTCATCCTGTTTTGCAAAACAAAACCAGTCTCTTCTACTGCCTCATGCTCCTTTGACTGGCAAGCAAACAACTCATTTGTTATCAATTTATTCTTAACAGATTCGCTGTCAGAGAAGGAGTGAGCCTAGGGACTGTGGGACAGGACTACTGAAGGAGCAGATGTGATCTTGACGGTATTTCATAGAGTGAGAGAGCCTTTCTCACCAAGGACCCTGCTGGATGATGACTAGTTAATAACCAACAGAGGCAAGTGTGCAATAAAGAAGCCAAAAAAAATAAGTGACAGGCACGCTGGGAGAGAGCGTATGCTCTTTAATGGAAGAGGCAATTGGAAGCTTCTCAAAGAAACTAACAGTGATAATACTAATAAGTATTTACTGAAAACTACTCATTATCAAGCATGGTACTAAACACTCACCCAGTGCTATTGGCCTTTGGTTGACATGAAACAAAGAAGATATTCCTGACTTTTGAAAGCTACTTGGTAATGCATTTTTTCTAATTATTTGTTTCAGTCCTTATTCTACCTCCTTGACCATAAGCTCACCTTTCCATTTATTTAATACCTTCTAATTCCTGGATCATAGAGTCACCTCTGTCTTACTGGACCCAGTATAATTTCCAGGATCAAGAGTGGACGATTCTACTTCCTTTTCTCATTCTACTTCTCATACCATTAGCTTATGTATCTCAGCTGTCGTTGATTTACTTCCTGGTTCTCTTTGCTAGGAAGTTGGCATGTTTGGACCGAAATTAAAAAGAAAGCAAAAACATGAAATATTGCCTTCACATGACTTGCTTTCTAAGCAATACCAAGAACTGAAAAGGCTTTTGTCTGTTTGAAATCTCTTTACCTTGAAAGTAAGAAAGCATTAGGGACCCAGCACTTAGACAGAGACTTACATTCACTGAAGATAAGAAAGGTTGTTACAGATACAAACTCAAACACTGCCGCTGTCAAAATGCCAAGACCTTAGCCTAAAAGCAGCCAATCTAGGAAAACCCTCTGGGGCTTTTCCATTTTAATGAAGACTTCTTTTTTAAAAGTATTTTTTGAATATTACTTTAATCATGCAAATTTATGGAGTACTTGTGATATTTTGGTATATGTATGTATATAATGTAAAATAATTAAAAAATAACTAACATTTCTAAGATATTTTTCAAATTTTTGAGTAACATGTAATAGTTGCACTTATTTATGGGTGATGTCGTGATATTCAATGTGTGTGTAAAATATGTACTAATGAAATAAAGGTGACTAACTAACTTTTCTAACTATCATTACCTTGTGGTCAGTTTAGAGATTTTATTATAATGTACAAAACAAATTATTGTAAGGCATTTTCTTTTGTCCTATTTAAAGGAAGTGTGCACATGTACACACACACACACACACACACACACACACGCACGCACACACGCACGCACGCACGCACGCACACACGCACGCACACGCACGCACACACGCACGCACGCACACCACTTTCTTTCGAATATAAAGCTAGGCAGAAAGGATAGAACATCAGAGTTAAATAGAAAAAGTTACTTGACATTGCTACCGATAAATTCTCTCATCTTTTCCTCCTTTTGGGTTGTTTTGTCCAGTCTCAGTATGAGAGCTTTTGCACTATCTTATTGTATGTTGTTTTGTTGTGCTTGGTTGCTGTATCATAAACGTCTGTTCTTTTCTGAAAAAAAAAAAAAAAAAGAGTGGATCTGAGAGGAAAGGGAGGAAGAGAGGTAGGAGTACGGGAGGGAGAGGGAACTGTAATTGGGATGTTTTATATGAGAGAAGAATCTATTTTTAAAAGACACATGTGTGGCACAATGAAAGCAATGATAAGGCTTTATTTAAAACCATGGAAGCCATATCAGCACATTAGCTATTAATGACTGTTCCCATCACCTTCCATAGAGGAGTTCAGCTCAGTGTTAGAAAGACTTTCACAGCATGTACCTCTCTTATAGCAGAGCTCAGCTCTTTGGACCTTGGATTCACCTCTATAAATAAGAGGGAAAATGCTCCAACCAATCTCAAATAACAATACTGAAGTAGCTAAGAAAAAGGTGAGTGCTGAGCTTTTAAGGACAACATCTGAGGCTGCTAACTGGTCTTACATGGCATAGTTTTCCATGTTTCTTTCTGTCAATCTGAAGCACAGCTGTTACCTTAATAGGAATTGGAAAGAAAATATCTTGGAACTGAAATGAGCAACGATGGCTCAGAAGGATGATTCAAGTTGCCATGAACAACATGTTCAAACATAAAATTAGTTATGTGAACTTTCATAGCTGTAGAATGAGAGAAAGTGAAGGCAGTCTGCAAGTTCCTTATTATGAACATTAGGTAGATGGTGACCACGAAGTAGGGCTATCTCTGTTGCAGGGATTAGACACCATCTGATGGTGTCTGAACTTCGGGTTGGTGTAAGCTCATGGTTTGCTGTGATAATGCATTCCATTGTTTTTAAGGATGTTGAGTCATAATAAAGTAGTTGGGACGAGTGTTAAGGTGACTAAAGAGCACTGAGATTTATCTGACCCTGTACTTGCATATTCTGAGATTTCATTTTAAATTTTTATTTTTTTTATTTTTATTTCTTTATTTTTATTAATGTTTTAACTCCGACAGTTATATATGGATATAGGATGTACTATGATGATCCACAGCCCCTTTTCTTCTATTATCCTTTCTCCTCCCACTCCTGCTGACTACCCTCTTCTTTCCAGTTAGTTCCTCACCTGCTCTGTGTCTTTCTATTTAAAGTCCTGTGCAGGTAGCAAGGTCTATTTTGTGTGTGATTTAGACTACCATGCCATAGCTAGAAGACAGCATTTTGTAGAACCATTTGTAATCTTCTGGCTCTTACAATCTCTCCATCCTGTCTCCCATGGTATTTCCTGCAACTTGGAGAGAGTGTAGAAGGACAATCTACTGTTTAGAAGTTTGTATAGAAATAAGCACTCAATAAACTTCTAATGAATCAATCAGCCTTGTAGAAATAACTTGATACAGCATGTTTCTTCAGGACACTTGGCTTTACATCACCTTTTAGATAGATGTAGCATTACTTTAAGATTAGTTGACACTGTCAAAGAATGTAAAAGTTTACGCTTGTTATCCTTTTCTGGCCTTTTTCAAAACACAGAGAAGATAAGTAGCAAACATCTACATTAATTAGATGTAATTAGTCCAACTACCCCAGGCTCCAGGCCTCAGATCTTAGGCCTCAGGCCTGCTCCATCCTGTCTATTGTTTGGCAGGTGGATCATTTGATCTGTACATAGGATCTTGGCCTTATATACTTTTACATTTGAAACACCTATATTTTATATTGCTTGTCAAAAACATTCTATGAGATATAAATTTCTTTATTATATGAATAGTTAGAAAAAAATATTGTTCAACACATAGCAGTCAGTGCTCTCCTTTGCTTTTAGTCTGTTAAATTTGAATTTCAGTGTAAATGAGAAAATGTTCTTAATTTTAAATTAAATATATCTGAAAAACAAATGTCTTCAGTGACGTTTTTATTTGATGATTCATAACCTGCTACTCAAAGAGAATTCAATGCAAATGAATCCGTTTCACAACATTCCTATTGATATAAGTCTTATCGTCTCATCAATATCTAAGTTCAACTAAAACATCCCTATGGTGAAATGGTTTTAAGAATTTAGCAACAAAACACATACAATAATTAGAATATTATTGTCAAGTAAACCCTGATTTATGCCAGAAAGATTCAATGTTTGAAGAAAAAGAAACGCTTTTGGATAAATTTTAGAGTGGGCTGTAAATTATTTATTCGTCCCTTGAATGAGGTCAGCATATTTCCTCAGCTTCTTAAGGGCCTTTTGAGGTAGGCCTCGCTGTTACTCTAGATCTTTCTTTCTTAGGAAACGAGCTCCTGTTCATCATTCAGTTTCCTGGTGTAATAGGTTAGCTCTCATCCTCTCTACTTCCATCCCGCTCCCCAGCTCCCCAGCCCCAGCAGACTCCTGCTGGAGGAAGGGCTCTCTTGTGGGCTGTGGACTGGCTCAAAGACATAAACAACTCCATGGGTGGCTGCCTTGACAGCTCTTCATCCATAGTGTGTTTACCCCAAGGTGCACTGGGATGCACTTAGGCACATCAAAACAAGAGTTGATACATTTCAATAAATCACTCCAGCCAGGTGGTCAGCAAGCTAGTGTTCTGAGGAGCTGGGTTTACAAAGCAATAGTCACCATAATTCATCATTACAAACAATGGCAGGCCCGAGCCCACCCCACTCAGAATGTTTCTGAGTTTTAAATAAGGTCATACAACTCCTAGAAAATGCTGGATAAAGTCAGATTTGAATCAAGGGGGAAAAAAGGGGCCAATATCTTTTCTTTTACGTAGTATTCTTACTACGTAATTTGGATTGGCCAAATTAAATCCATTACCACTATGAATTAGTTTGGCTCATTTATAATGATATCACTGGGAATACCTAGGGATGTTTTTATGTGGATAGTGGCTAATGCATAATGGCAGTTATTAATATTACTTTATACTAAGAGAGGGAGTGTAATGAGAGGGTATTTGAATACAGAGGATGGTCATAAAATACTATGAGAAACAGACTTCCAATAAAAACCCATTTCAACTCCCTCCTCCACATAGAAACTTACACATGTAGGTACTAGCCTAGGTTCCCATAGATCTATGCTGTAGGGGAATGATTTGACAGACAGTTTCCAGGTGTAGTTCCTTCAGGAAATCTCATCATAATTGGATCAGCTAAATTCTTCACACCATACAGTCCTCAGCCAGCAAGCCAGGTTTTTGGAATTTCAGACTTTCTGTCCAAATCACAGAGAGAGAACCTTATCGACCCCATAGACAGATGCTTCTCTTGTGTTTACGTCTCTGATAATGTTCACACATATGTCTAATACCATTTTTGGTTCAAGTGCCACAATTGTATGTCTTTGTAGTAGGGTCTCCATGAGAGATGTAAACACCCTTTTATGATTTTATCTAGGTTGTCTGAATGTGATATCATCTTCATTTTAATTTATCCATGGATGGGAGGGGTTCAGAAATGAAGAAAATCTTGGTTATCACTCAGTATTTTTCAAGATTTCACTTGTATCACTTGTATTTTTCTCACACAGTTCTCTATCCTCCAAGATTATAGAATGAAATCTCTATATAACTACTTTTACCCATAAGTAGTTATATAGAAAACCCACAGACTGATGTGAAAATATTTCTGGTACCTAATTTAGAGGTCTTACCTCCTTTTGGAATCATTTTGTGTAAAATACCTAGGATAGGTATAATTTTCTTGAACACGGAGAAATAAAATAAAACCTTTGCAGTACTGAAATGTTACAGGTTTGCACTTATAATGATAAGATAGTTCCTATTTAAATTGATTGTAGCGGGTAAGTTCAACCACCAACTAAATCTCTGCTTTTGTAATTCTGGGCTTTTCTACAGTCAGATACTGTGCTGTTTAAAGCCATGCTTCCAGCCTCCATCCAAAGTTCTGGCCAATTGTGTGTGTGTGTATGTGTGTGTGTGTGTGTGCTCACACGTGCATGGGCAAGTGTGCCTGTGCGTGTGCTTGTGCTTAGATGTTAGACTATTGTGTTTGCTTGAGTATGTGTGTTGTGTGTATATTTCTCTACATTTGTTACACATTTGCATCATACTTCACTAGAAGCATTGTGTGATACTCTTATGAGACAATCTGCTCATTTAGACATTTCTAACGTGAGATTGATGCTAGTGGATGAAGTTTGAAATTCTTAACTGAGATCAAAGTTTTAATAAATAGTTTTCAAAATATCTTAAAGCATTCTACCATTTCTTTATTTTCTACCATTCCTTTGACTCTAACCACTATTGCAGATTTTTATTAAGTCTTACAAACTATTTTTGAAAAATCTCCCTGAGCATCATTTGTTCCCACACTGAATTATCACGTGTTCTGGTAAATAGGCCTGGGTACTCATGTAATATAAATCTCACTGTAAAAAGATATTTCTCTCAAGTTCTTTTGAATTAGGGATATTTACTTATAGATAAATTTTCCATTACCACTTAAACTTTTAAGTAAAAATATCTAGTCAATCAAGATTTTTATCCCGTTTTTCACCCAATGTAAGTAAAAGACAAGTCAAGCTCTGTGTAAAATTTTCAGTCTATTCTATGACTTAGTCTAACCGGATGTGTCTAAAGTTTAAGACCTCTCACAAAATGGAATGGATAGTCTTTGCTGGGGTGAGGGATTCTCCCTGTGTATCAGAGGATAATTTAGTCCTCTCTAACAGTTTAAAGTAACCATTTCCTACAACGCACAGTATCTCTAGATGTGACTAATTGTCTTCAGGGGGAAGCATTCTCTCAGTGAAGACTCACAAAGCTTTTCCTTCTCATTAAAGCAAACCTAATTGTGCCCAATCTAACTTTAGATAACTCAGCTATTTAGAATGGCATTAAGAAGCTCCAAGTCTAAACACCAATTACTTTGATGTGTAACACATTCTATAAGCAAGTGTGCAGCCATCCATAGTTGAATTGTGCTGTGCAAAACACTGAGGGGAGTTCCAAAGAAACACAAAAGCAGTCAGTTGCCCCCAGGAGTTGTGAGCCAGCCTGGTGAGTAAAGAAAGGATAAACATATGGATGGTAAAGTCAGCCAGAGGTCCATCAGGGTGACAGCAGGATGAAGAATAGCTATGCCTGACTCTAATAATGAATTTCAAAAATCTCACAGGTGGTCAGAAAGAGAAAAGACCTGGTTTCTCCCAGAAAGAAAGATTACAACACGCACACACACACACACACACACATATATATATAAATTACAAATTAGTTTTGAAAAATTTTCTTGAGCATCATTTGTTCCCACACTGAATTATCATGTGTTCTGGTAAAAAATAAACCTGGGTGTTCATGTAATATAAAAATATCACTGTAATATATATATATATATATATATATATATATTATATATTAATCGTATATATGATTATAATAAATAGTGTCACACCATATGCATTGTTATATCATGTCTTCCAAGACCTTCACATGTAACAGATGTTAAGTATGACCTCTAAAAGCACTGAGTCTTTGTTTAAACCCTTCTTTGACACTAAATGGATGTGTTACTTACTGTGTTGCTTAGCCTTAATTGTCAATTTAACACAACTCAGAATCATGAGAGAAGAGAGTCTTATTGAGAGATTGACTACATTAGGTTGGCTTGTAGACATGTCTGAGGAGGATTGGTTTTTTATTAAGTTAATGGATGTAGGAAGACCGAGCTCACTCACTGCAGACAGATTGCCTGCCATGTAAGGGGTTCTGAACTCTATAAGAGTAGAGAAGTTGATCTGAACACAAGGAAGCAAGCAAGTGGGCATGCATGCATTTCTTCTCTCTATTGTTTATTGTAGGAGTGATGTGTTTAGCTACTTTAAGCCCCTGTTCCTGTGACTGCCCCACATGCTATTACATAAAGTTATAAACTAAGATAAACCATGTCTACCTAAGTTGCTTTTTGTCAGGGTGTTTTCTCATGGCAATGGTAATGAAGCTGGAACACTTGCCTTCTTCATTTAATTTTCCATTAGTAAAATGGGAATAATTAATTGATATTTATTAAATATCCATCTATTTGACCCTTGAGTGGTGCATTCTCTTATTCACTGTCTTCCTAAAGCCGTGTGCATGTTGGGCACAATGAAAGCTCAGTGTCCTTCCTGGCATAAGATAGGAAGCTATGCAATGAGGAGACTGTACATTCACATAAAACAGGGGTGACTTGATGAGTCTAAGTACTGATCATATGAAGAACCATGAAAAATCTAGTATAGTTCCTTCAAAAATGGGAAAGTAATAGGAAATTCATTTTCTATTTAGAGAGAAAAAGGCAGACAGAAACTAGATTGAACCCTATCTATGGGTTGAGAAGGAGCCCAAGTCACATCTTAATATCAATAGAAAGACCCTTATGGGGTGTAAATGGAGAAGTGCAAGATCCAGTTTTTCCTCTGGAAGGTTTAGCATAGCTGTGTGAAGGATAAATAATAGACTAGTGGAAGGGGACATGTGAAGCCTAGAAACACTGAGGTCAAACAAGCAATCCTCTGATAAATGATGCTGTTATCTGGCTTGATTATAATGGAAGGCAAGGACTAGTGAATGGTTGAAGGAATGGTTTAGAGAAAGGAGATGGTGAATATGTGAATGAAGAAGTTTAAGAGGCTGGTGAAGATGAATTTGGTGCTATGATTAGTAAGAATTCCTTCAGTTGAGTAAGTGGCAAAAACGCAAGAAGTCATCTCTAAAGTTGTTGCTCTTTACCCTTCAGCATATATTAGTTTCCTCAAAGCTACATCAACACAAGGCATAGGATGCTGAGAAAGTAGAAATAATATTTTTCCTAAATCAGTGTTGCCTCCGAAAGAGATAGAGAAATCACTCAAATTTCATGCTTTTGGGGTTATTGTGAATGAATGTCTTTGAACAAATGAATGAATGCCTTAGACCAGTTGTACCTGCTATGTATTTGAAAGTACGTATTTACTTCAGTGTACCCTATTAGCATCTAGCATTTGCCAGATTTTCTACAGGTACATGTTTTCAAAATACACAGAGGAACTCTGTGGTTGGTTTGTAGTGGACTAACATTTTAGAAAAGTAGGCATCTTCTGGCTATGTTTTGAAGGCACAACTCTGATTTCTGTCTAGTGAATTTGTTACATAAACAGCATGCTGTCTCATGCATGGTCATATATATATGTGTGTGTGTGTGTGTGTGTGTGTGTGTGTGTGTGTGTGTGTTGTTGTATTCTGTTCTTGTCCAGTGTACAGTCAAGGGAAGGAAGGGACATAGATAAACAAGGAATTGCAGCAAAGTCTGAATGGTTTGGAGGAGAGGAGTAGGGAGTGGTTCCTCTGAGAATATACCCTGAAGTAGAAGCCAGAGGACTCTTAGTATCTCCCTAGGAAGAGAAGAGTAGGAGAAAAGGTACTCCATGTAGAGACCAGAGTACATGCAAAGTACAGAGGAGCACAGTAACAGGCCTGGAGCTGGAAAGACTTGAAAAACAAATGGAAAACTTCACAGTGAACCCTTGCATGCAAGGGCATGAGAATCAGTTACTTCATGCTAAACATTCTGAGTTAATTTAAATAGCAAAAAGAAATAATACGTGGACTGCAAGAATGGAATTGACATTATCAGGCATGAAATTTAGAAGGACCACTGACTATAGGCTACAGAAGGTGTGGGTAGAGCCTGGGGATAGTAGCTCATACTTTTAATCCAAGCACTTGGGAGGCAAAGGCAGGAAGATCTCTGAGATTGAGGGCAGCCTGGTCTACAGGTAAAGTTCCAGGACACAGAGAAACGCTGTCTCAAGAAAATAAAACAAAAGTATAGTTCTTGCCATGGTGGTGACGCACCTTTTGAAGTGAAAATTTCTGGTTGTGTCATGTGATACAGACTCGTGATGTTTTGCTGAAGCAGACTCATGTGATGTTTTGCTAAAGCAAAACCCCTGAGAGGACATGTGATGTTTGGAGAGAGTATAAGAATGACCCAACAGATACGTAGGGCCACTTGCATACCTAGTTGTGCAATGCTTCTTTGGTCTCATGTATTTGTTAATCTTTACTTCATTGACAGAGGCACAGCAGAGAACTTCTGATTTTCTGGCTTGTTCTGATTGCTCTAGCTAGCTCATGCCATTTCAGTGGAGGCACGGCTGCTTCTACTGGATCACTCATGTTTGGTGACACTCTTGGAATGGGACTATTGATAACCTGACAGTACTGAAATGAATTGCTGGTATTCTGACAATAGAGACTGGAATCTCACAAAAGCTACTTCTAAACAGGTCCATATTCCTTTGTTGTATTTATCATCTTTTCTTCCTACATTTTAATAGTGGACTAGAAAGGGAGGATTAATTGTTTGAGAACCCTTATTAAATTAGGTTTTGAAAAATCTAAGCCTACAGTTTTAATCTCTTCATTCTGGATGCAGAGACACACAGATCTCTATAGTTTTGAGGTCAGGATGCTCTACAGAATGAGTTCTAGGACAAAGGCTACACAGAGAAATCCTGTCTTGAACAAACAAACAGGTAAACTGAAACAGAACAAAAAGAAAGCATAGATAGAAATAGAGAAATCAAGGGAGTGGATACAAAGACATCAGTTTGAAGTTTTACATATTCTTACAGATTAAAATGGCACTAAGCACTTTTTGGAGAACTGAGTGGCCATGGAAATAAATAGATATCTTTTTAAAAACATTTCCCACATGTGTACAAGGTATCTTGGTCATAACCATACCTCATGCCCTCCCTGTAGCTTGCTTTCTCCCTTCCTCAACATACCTCTCTTCTTACTTCAAACTCCATGGATTTTTGTGTGTTTATTTGTGTGTATGTATAACCCATTCAGTCAAATTAGTGTCAATCATATGCTCATGGCCATAGTAATAAATTTCATAAAGCCTAGAGAAGGTTCCTTCTTGGTAAATGTTTGTACAAAGAAAGTGATCAGCTTTCTGACTTTATAAGCAAAATAATACTCAACCCATGAAGTTAGGGACTACAGAATAAGGGATTATTAATGACAAAAGGCTAACTAGTAATTTGTGCTTCTGACATGTTAACTTTAACTTTCTTTGGTCTCTTGAGTCATGATAACCAATGAAGCCCTGTACTGTTCTCAGAGATCCATGCTAGGCTGGGAGGTATGAACTGGCGTCAGCACATGCCCCAGAACTGTTCCTCCTGTATCTGTCAGTGGACAGATGGGTCAGAGACAAATGACAGCACTGTGTGAATTAGCCCTTCAGAGGTACCCTCAGGCTATCACTGTTTGTATATATGGTCAGTGACACATAAACAAGCAAATTCCTAACAGGAGCTCCAGTGGCACTCTTGCATTAATCTATCAGTCTGTTCCCATTGATTCCTGCTCATCATGACTAAAATCGGCAGGCAGTGTGGGAGTCAATGTCTATATACTGAGTGTTCATATGTTCTCAGCACACCTGTCCACATAGTCTTCAGACCTCATGGTATCTCCTAGAAATATAAGACTCTTATAAAATGTATCAAAGTTTAGAATATAAAGGACAAACAGGTATAGATTTAAAAAAAAAACTCAACTTAGTTGCAAAGCCATAAGTGATATAGAAACCAGGATACAAGGTCAATGCTAAGTGCCATATATGATAAGAGCAAAGTTTTAGGAAAGCAAAGAGCTTAGAATGGTTGAAGTATTTGAGAATCTTAGCATGAATTTTTTTCTTTTAAATCAGCAACCAGTTGAATAAGGACAGGGCTGTGCAAGACAGCAGGTGTGTCCTTTA
Organism: Mastomys natalensis; assembly: GCA_021653895.1. NCBI lineage: Eukaryota > Metazoa > Chordata > Mammalia > Rodentia > Muridae > Mastomys > Mastomys natalensis. Next base: position 55,538 of record JAJTUV010000873.1, read on the forward strand.
GTTTCAGTCCTTTCTAGCTACAGAACCTTTGATGAAGGAAGTATCTTTTTCTACTTAGGATAATTCCCTTATTGCTAAAATCATTCAGTGTGTTCTTGGAATCATCACCAGTAGATTCCACTCTGCTTAGCTCAATCACTTTGCATATTGATTCTATTTAGATCTTATCATAAGTGTCTAGAATTTGACTTCACTCATCAAGAGTGTTTTACGAATCAGGATAATGAGTCTTAAAGAAGTTAGTTAATTTGATCATTTGAAAATGCGTGTTGATTTCTTCTGTGTTATGTATCAGCACTAGAACAGATAAACAAAGGCCATGCGTTTATGACAGAATACTATGAAGTTATGAAAAGGAATAAATCATTGTTGCATGAAACAATATAGAAAATCTCACCAATGTTTGATAAGCAAAATGAGTCATAAAATAGAGAATACATGTTTCTAGAATGTACTCAGGAGCTTCAAGACTGGCAAAAATGAATCATGATAGCAGAAACCCATGTAATGCTTGTCAAGGGGTGTGGGGCAAATGGAACCATGTCACCACACTGAAAAACCTGGTAAGGTCATGCAGATTAAGGAACCCCAGCAATTCTCATAATTGAGAGGTAGTCATTTGAATCTGCTCCCAATGCACCTCTGTCCTAGAGCAAGAAAGACTAAGAGGATCATGACAACTGGTCACAAAGCACAGAGCCCATAGTTTTCCATGCTAATGAAGTTTCTAGATAGGCTAGCCTGAGAATTTAAGCCAATAAGCTTCCATTCCCAGACATTACATCTTGCAAAGGGTATTTAATCTCTGGTCTACCCTGAGTAAGTAGTACGCATCCATTTCTACCATGCATAAACAGTTTGGACAAACAAGGACTGTCTCCTTCTTCAAGGACCACTGTTGGGGGAAACCTTTGTTACTGAGCCATGCTGCCTAAATCTCTCGAAGAAGATCCCTCTGTGTTCCTAACACTTACCCTGAGCTAAGCTGGATCCCCTAGGGTCAGGGCTCATTTATGGTGGACAGGCCCATTCTCAATTCCTTGAGGTTCCCAGCAGAGTCTGGGTGCCCAGGAGTTTGAGAACTATAGCCATGGCTCCAGACTGCACCATTCTCATGTAGAAAACCACAGGCTGGATCTTCAATCTTAGGCTTTGTTCTTCTTCCCCTGAGTGGGTATCGGTGTCCAGTGAGCCCAGCACCCCATAGCGATGAGGAAGAAATGTAGCCTAACATCCCTGCGTTTCGTTTCCCTAAGCAAAGGCAAACAACAGACCCACAGGAAAAGAGAACAGAAGGACCAGGAGTAGGGTGGAAGCAGGTGCTCTGAATGGTAACGGAACAGTGTTCAAATGCATACACACACTTCATGAGGACCCCTTCAGCTGTTATAATTTAGTCAAAGGATTAAATTTTCTTTTGTCAATTATGCTATGCCATACTAATACTAGATATTCAGATACTATCAAATAGAGTTGTCAAATCTTGACTATGTTGTTCTGCAGCTGCAGGGAATGATGATGCTTTGTAAGGGCAAGGATCAGGCTCCATGGATATGCAAAGGATCAGGATGTGCTAGTGGAAAGGTTTGCTGATTTCGAAAACCTTCTAGAGTGAGGGAAGATGGACTGAGAGAGTAGCTGAGTCCAGCCTTCCTGTTGAACAGCATGGTGTTGCTTCATTTACATTTGCTATTATGTCATTAAGCCCATTCCCTCCATTTTCAAGTGAGGAACCTGAGGTTTCTCTCATTACTGAGAAGTTAAAGGCTCTATGGCTGCCAGAAGGACAGTCCTACTTTCCTCTAAGAACTTGCTCCAGCCCACCTGCTTCCTGAAGGAACACTTGCTTTCTCTAGGTTTACCATTGCCCAATCCTAGGCCTTCACATATGCTGTTTGAGCAATGAGAACATTAGTCCCTCTTTTCCTGTCTCTTGCTTCTCCTATAGATAGAGATGAAGAATGCAACCTCTGGGAAGTTACTTTCTTCTATGAGAAAATACCCTGAACAAAAGCAGCCTAAGAAAGGGTTTATTATGGCTTACTGTTTCAGAAGGCTAGATATCCTTAATAATGAGGAAGGTATAGCAGCAGGGACAAAAGATGTCACTTTTTAACAATAAACCAACAACAGCAAAAAAAAAACAAAAACAAAAAAAACAAAAAGCGAAGGGAAGTCTAAGTGGAGTGAACCTATAAGCTCTCAAAGCTTCCCTTCAGGGATGTGCTTCCTCCAGGAAGTGCCATATCCTGTCCTATAAGTCCCACCACCTCTGCAAACAGTGGCACCAAACTAGGTACCAAGTGCTCAAATACATGGGCCCATGAGTAACTTTTCTTATTGAAAGCACCACAAAGGCTTCCCATGCCTTTCCTTCATCTATCAGATTCTTTGATTGTGTGTTGCACATTTACATATAACTGGATTATTAGCCTCGTTCTTTCTTAGCCGACTGTAGCACTGCCACAGGACTCATCAAGCATCTTCTGATATGCATCGTGATTTACTCAGCAGACCTGTTCTACTCAGTCCTGCTGGCAATAGCAGTTTTGACACATGGTAGCCTTCAATGAATATTATTCATTAACAGTGTGCTAAAAATGTTAAACCTTCAGGCTATGTAGCTAACAAATCTGTGCATGTATGACTTCCCCAAATCACTGAACATGAGTTACTGAAAATTATTTTGTAAAGTAAGAAATTGAGAACAAGAAAATTCAGCTTACCTAGTAATCAACAGCTTACCTACACCACAACTATCAACTCAAATCCATAACATCATATTCATTTTTAAAAATTTTAATTCTATTTTGTTTTTCCTTTTTTGCTTGCCCAGCCTCCATTCTGCTACATTGCATTGGTACCCAGATGAGTCCAAAATGTCTATTTGAAAACATTAAAACAAGCTGAAAAAGCTAACCAGAAAAAGTCTCTACCATAAAGTCTAAATTAATACAGTAAAACCATAGCTAAAAGTATTGCTTCAATATGGCAACTGTGCTTATCACTTCTGCATTGTAGGCTTCTTTATAGTATGCATTCCCCTGCAAAGAAAATTGAGAAGCACTACTGAATTGTGCTGAAATAGTCAGAGCTGAGCATTCTACAAACATTCTTTCAAAAGCATGCATCATCATGACATTTTATTTAGATATATCTTTCAATGAAGAAATTGCCTCTATGCTGTCAGCTGATGGAAAGCAACTACAGTCTCTCCTTAAAACAATTTAGGCCCCAGAGGCAACCAGCAATTCAAATCACGGCTGTAGAGCAGCTACTTATGTGTGTGGCTTCCCTGTGGCAAAGTCCTCTGTTAAGCCCATGGATCATATTATTTTGCGTCAGTTGCTATCTCTTTGAATGTTACTGCATGTGTTTCTACAACTAAATTTAAAAAAGAGCCTTTGCTCTGCTAGACAAACTGTTTTCTTTTTTATTTCTGTTCTCTCTCTCTCCCTCCCCCTCCCCCCTCTCCGTGTTCCTACTTTATTAGTACAGTCTATAGAGCAGAAATCCCTAATGCTGATGAATGAGAAAGGCACCACTTTGACTCAAACCATTACAATGCCATGGTAATTGTAAGAGACTTCTTCCTTTTAAATCTATCTGCATTTCCAAGTAACAGCCCATGGAAATGTGAAGCTGGATCTGGCTTATTTGTCTCTACTCTCTGAATGTATTTTTCTAGGTAGCAAATCAGAATACTATTCACCTTGACTCTACAGAAAAGTAGGCACTACCTTTGTTGACATTAAATCCAAAGTCTAAAAACCCACCTGACTATCAAAACACACACACACACAGAGAGAAGAGAGAGAAGAGAGAGAGAGAGAGAGAGAGAGAGAGAGAGAAAGAGGGGGAAAAAAGAGAGGAAGTGATGCTAACAAGTGACCTCAGCTTTGACTCAGAAGATGACTGATGCACAGGGATACAGTGAATAGGGAGGAACATCTTAGCCAACTGCAAGGGAAGAGATAGAAGTAGAATGTGAGGACAGAAGCACAGACTTGTCATTGGCTCATTTATTACCCCACACATTTAACAGAGCATACACGGCATCCTTGTTGAAAGCAGATGCTGCCCAGACTAGCACCTCCAATGACAACAGCCTGTGAAACTTTTAGAAGAAACTTAACCTGTCAGACTTGAGTGCACCATCCCTGCACTGAGCATGAAATGGTGCACTCATTTCATAAGGTTGCTAAGAGGATTGAAGAATTAGCCCAAGTAGAATGTTTGAAACTGCTTGCCACCTCAGAGTGCTGTATAAGCCTTGCTTTAGATTTGGGTTGCTTTGTACATCTGCTGTGTTTCAGCTTTCACATAGTTTTCGGAATATGATAAAAAAAAATAATAATAAAGAGGTGCTTTTATTCATTCTGTGGACCACCATAAATGCTGTGGTACAAAGGACTGGAGAGTTATGAGTGAGCATATTGGGACTGTGGGACTGCCTGATTTATTGGAAGATGAGAACATTACCCTCTAGAACATGTACCTTTGGACCTGAAAGATGAAGTTTTATAAGACGGGAAAAATTTTGGAGACTCAAGGGAGATGAAATGCCCTGTGAGAAAAAAGTGTGAGTGCAAGACTCAGGGGATACAAAATGGCCTGGTTGAAGAGAGCTGGGACTTTTGAGGAACTGACTTAAAACTCATATGTCAGAGAGAGGGGAGGTGGAACAGAAGTGGAATATGGGCTTAGCAGTGTGAGAGGAACCATGACATCGAGGTATAAATCTGTTTTTTACTGAAACAATAAAGAAAACACTTGAGCAATTTTGTGCAGAGGAAAGATTACTCATATTTTGCTATGTTGTTAGTAGCTTCATGCTTTATAGCAGGTTTAGGTTTACAAAACCAAATTTTACACTGGAAATACAAGCATTCCCATATGTAATATACAATCTCTCTCTCTCTCTCTTCTCTCTCTCTCCTCTCTCTCTCTCTCTCTCTCATCCTGCATTGAGATATTTCAGCTCTTACAATTGACAAACTACTGTAGATACACTCCTCTCCACTGAGGTAGACAAATCACATTAGCATTCATCTTTGTGTTGTACAGTTACATGGTTTGACAAATATATGGTGTTACTAAATTTTTATCACATAGAACAGTTTATCACCCTGTAAAATTTTTATTTTAAAAGAGACTAATACTGAAAACTATGAGACAGACATAGCCTGGGTGGGACAGGGACAAAACCAGTTGTGTGTATGGCTATAGCCCTGGAAGGAAGGATGGGATCTAGAACTACAATAGATGTATGGGATTTGGGAGAAGATATACTGATGCTAGACTTTAATAATGTGGTTGGTAGGGAATAGTAATCATGACAAGCTAACAACTCTACATTTGAACCTAATAATCATAGTCATTTTTTGTTGTTGAAATATATATTTTACCAATATCAAGTGTGTTATACATTGGTAAAGTGGTTTTGTCACAACCTTCCATATAGGCAACCATGCTGACATGTAAACCTTCTGTCTTGCCTCACCTCTCAGAGCCTTCTCTACTCACACAGTGACTGATTGGGAGCATGAAGGATCATTGAGAAGTACACATCTCCAGCACACACATTTCACAGGCCAGGATACCATCCTATAAAGCCTCAGTGGGTATCTTGCAAATAATACACTTCATATTTTTATAAATAGACTGTAGCTCCTACTTAGCAACTTATTCTTCCTTTCTTCAGGTCCTGATACAGGAGCAAAGCACCCAAATAAGGTAAGAAGGTTGTTCACGCCTCCAGTCATAGTGATTGTCTAAGAGGTGGGCATTGGCCCATTGTTTAATTCACTGAAATCTTAGGATTTGTGTAGAACCAATGGCAAAACATTCTTGTTTCTGCTGCATCTGAATATAGGAGAGGATGGGAGTCATCAGAGTGTCTGTATGCATATGGGTAGAGTATTACAGAGGAAGAAAACTGAAAGAGGAAAAAAACTCTGTTTCCAGGCATGAACACTTGAGTCAAGATACCTGGAAGTTGCATCTTTTTCTGGAGTATTAGTAATGAAAATTCACATCTATTTTTTGCTTAATTACTTTTTCATTTGAGGTCCCAATTGCTAGTAACTAATGAAGTCCTAATTGGCATAAACACCCTAGAGCACTTCCAGGTCCTATTAATAGATCTGATTTATACATACTTCTACCTTATTAAAGAAGATGACCAATTTTAATTTGTCTCTAAATTCTTCAACTTCTGTAACTCTTAAATGGTGTAGGAATTGTTGAAGGATAACTTATGGTTGTGTCTCTGTATAATATTTGTCACTATTATAAAATATACTGACAAAAAATACACTTATAGAAGAAAGGAGTTTATTTCAGCTTATTTTCCCATATTGTGGAAGTCAAGACAGATACTTCAAACACTTGATCAAATCCATCCACAGCCAAGAACAGAGAGAAATGAATGCATACTGTTCACTTCTTTGGTTCCTTGCTTGTTTTAGCTTAATTTCTTTATTCTTAATAGTCTTATATATGCCTTAGGCATGATACAATCCACGTAGGTTGGTTAGGTCTCCCATATCAACTAACTTAAAAAGAACCACCAAATGTGCACATACACAAAAAATATAGATAATGCTTCATAAAGGCACTATTCCTTTGTGATTCTAGGTATGTAGAGACAATTAAAAGTAACTCTCATAAGTTTTTTCTCTAGTTTTTGTGGCAGTGTGTCCTAAACTGACAGCTTAGAATCCTTGATCAGCTCTGGATTTGTTGAGAGTTTCTCAAATTTATAGGCAAGCTGATCATTATACAATGACAAATTAAACCATTATCGCATACATGATGTGTCTCACATAATACTGTAGATGAACACATCTATTTTGTGTGTTAATCTCTTGTGATTGATGAAATACATGTTTATCACAACTGTGATTAAGCCCATGGTAAAATGTTTCCCAGAATTCATGTGAAATAGTCTTCTGTATATCTAGATGAACACCTTAATTGACCAATTCCACTGTAAGTGGTTCTCAACCTTCCTAATGCTGCAACTCTTAAATATAGTTCCTCAGTTGCAGTGATCCTCAAACATAAAGTTATTTTGCTGCTACTTTCATCACTGTAATTTTTGCTACTTTATGAATTGTAATGTAAATATCTGGTTTTCGATGGTATTTTTGAGCTCACCACCCTCAAGTTGAGAATTGGTACCTTATAGCATATTGTGAAAAATAACACTTTAGATGCATCATGTCTCAGAATGTTCTCTAAATATATACCTCTCTCACAAGGGTTGTATTTATCCTTGTTGCTTATAGCAAGGCTTCTCTCAATCTTTATATCACAGATGATATCTGCATCTGGGAGCGACCTGCAGTAGATCGTAGATCTTCTGTCTCACACCATCACCCTGACAACTGAAAAAGGATTCTCTTGGAAAAACGAATATAGCTGTGACTCTGAATTATTTCATAATCCTCTTCAGTGTCAGGTTACTATAGTTCCCTGTAACCTTGTTCTCAAGTGAAGGAAACAGAGGGAACATCATGTCCTCAAGGTCAAAATCTAAAAGGAGACAAATTTAAACATAGAATTGTCAGACTTGCTCATTTTCATAGACTATTGTTACTGTTTGAATTTGAAGTCCATTATCTTCATGGGCTTTGTTCAGGTTACTAAATAAGGTAATGTTAGAACCACTGTCTCCCCCTTATTGTTTGTATTTTTGCTTCGTGAGACCAATAACTTAAAAAAAAAAAATCTGCAATAGCTTGCCTCCAGGTGCACATGCTTGTGCTGTGCACTTCAGGACCCTCACCGTTTCTTCTCATGGGTGATAGCTTTATGATTGTGCTCCTTCTACCAGATGTGTTAAGAATTATTTTGGCACATATATCTTAATCAAATTATAGGCAAGAGGGATAGTGTATTTACGTGGGTAAGATGGGAGTGTGACACACATTTTTTGAAGTTCAACAATCCCTGTGATGCATTGGCATTCTGGTAAGGTACCACAGTGTCCCAGCACTGGAGTGTCAGAAGGGAACAGAAACAATTAAGTGATACAATATTAATCTGATATGAATAGCTACTTGTCAAGATCCTAGAAATGCAGGCTGGTTAGAATTTAGTCTTCCTCTGATTTAAAAGAAAAAAAAAAAAACCAGCTTTGTTCTAATGAAACAGGAGGTGCTGTCTTTCTGTCAAATTTGAATTCTTTTTTATTCCACCATACTCTCTGTCTGAAAATTAACCACCATCATTGGGAGTTTATAAAGACAATGTTTCTTGCCACAGTGTGTAATTGATTTGACATCCATAGCCAGGCTTTTAAAACTTTTATTTTTAATTGACAATATTACTTAGAGAACAATGTAATATTTTAATCCATGTTTATATTGTAGAATAATAATTAAATCTACCTAATACATGTGTCATCTCAAATACAATCATGCTTTGTGTTGAAACATTCAAAAGTCTCCTCTTCAGAAACATTGAACTGCATCATTAGTGTGCTGAGGATACTGTCAGTCTCTAGAACCATTTCTTTGGATGGACCTATGAAGTCTTTGACTAACACTTCTTCATTTCTGTTGGAGAACTGTGCTATTAATGTTGCAGCCACCATGCCCAGAGGACTCTGAGATCAGTGCAAAATGGAGGACTTTTCTCAGTGAGACTTCCCTTTCTCTGCCTGACTCTGACTGGAGACTGTGCCTGAATACAGGTGTTTGGCTTTGTCTAAAAAATTACGTTGTTCAGAGCTCTCTGCAAGCACTACATAACTCAGCACACAGGCCTGTTGAGGCTTCTTGCCTGTATGATAATTAGCTACTATATTATGATGAATTAGCCCTTCCTACCTGCATGATGTTATGACCAATTAGCTTTTTCCACTGATACAGATAAAAGCCCTTATATAGCCTATTCCTGGCTATATATCCCTGGAACAATAAAGTAGAGTTGTTTTTTGTAGCAGTCTCTAGAAGTTCTTCAAGAGATACTCACAGTTGTCTGAACCCTGCTCACAGCTTCCGCCCCCTTTGTCCTTATGAGCTATGTCAGTGGCCAAGGACCTCTGAAAAGAAAGGAGGCCCACACATTTCCATCCTCTTCTATAATTTCTTCTACCATGAACGTTATGAACATGGCTTTTGTAGATTTTTACATGTTAGTGAGATAATACAGAATTTTTCTTTACTAGGGTTAATTGTGCATCATATAATGCCCACGAGGCACATCCATATTGTTTCTAGGGTGGAACAGGTCCAAACCACAGCACATTTTATGAATAACTAGATAAAACACACCGAAAAGATTAGAGAGAGTTATCATTGTGTTACTAACAAATGAACATTACTAATAACGGGATTAATAAGTGATGGGAGTCACTGTTGTATTTAGCTGATTGTAGCAGTTGCTCCCTTCTTTTGCGTTAGTGATTAATTTGTCTCTGAAGCAGTCAAAGGGGATGGATGATAGACAAATTCCAAATGGGGTGGTCACTTATTCAGCCTCAAACACTAGCTGTGGAAACTAACTTTCTGGGTTTAGTCTTGGATTTGACATAGATTCTTTCATTTGATGTTAGCCCAATTATTTACATACTCTGGGTCTCAAAGGTAATGAAGTTAAATATATTTATGTAGTAAGAGTGTTTTAGAGCTATATCCATCAATAATAAAACAATGAATAAAGTAGTCTGAGTCAAAAGATATAGATGCATTTTGGGCGACACAGTGAGGAAAATGATCTCTTAGTGTTGGTTGGAATGCAAGTCAGAAGAGCGATTATAGAGAACAGAATCCAGGTTCATCAAAAACAAATTTTGACTAAATAATTCCACTATAGGTATTCAATGAAAATAAACTTACCACCTTAATAACTACTTCCCACTATATTATTATACACAATTGAATCATATTCAGCATTTAAAACACACATGGATAGATACAACATGAATGAACCTAGAAGACATTGAAGAAAGTAAAGTAAATCATGTATTGAAAGACATGGTACTATATGATCTCAAGTATATATAGAGTGTGCAGAGTCTGACAACTAAAAGTCATTTAAACAAGAGAGTAAAAAACTATTTATCCAAAGTCAAAGGGTGGGAGTAATTGGGAGATTTTGTCCAGTATGTATGAAGTTGGAGTGACAGGATGATTAAGCTCTTGAGACTTAATGTTCATGATAGTGACCATAATCAATGAGTTGTGTAATTGAATGTTTCTCAGAGTAGATTTTCAATATTTTCACCACCAGAAAAAGGGATAATCATGTGAAGTGGTAGATATGTTAATTATCTTGATTTTGAAGATCATTTCACAAAGTATACTTTTAGAAAATCATTCTTACGAACCTGAAGACAGACAATTCACTTAGCTTTCAATTATACTTCAATAGATTCAGACAAGAGGAATGAGACTTGGCCCAGAGAAGAACTATATGTGTGTTAGTGTGAATAGAATCATTAAGTGCAACTCATCTATTATTTGCATCTGAGTGTCTCCTGAGAAGTGATGTGTCTGAAAGTGGAGCTGTTTGTACTAAGTGTTCCCATTCCCAGTTACCTTGATCCTTACAGCAGTGTTAACTATGAAGCACAGTTTGGAATTTAATTTGTTAAAGCAATGGATCATCACAAATTCAGGCTCTCTCCTTCCTTGTCTCTCTCTTTTCTGTCCTCTGTCTTATTCGAACACTACCAGAGCATGCTAACTCTAGCATTTGCCGTCCAAGTATGACAAAAATATAGAAGGCTTTTCTTGTCTCCTGTTTTAAATCAGAGATTATATGCATGGAAAGCAAAGGAGCTAATATTAGACACTAATAACTATGAGTCTACCCTTGGTTAGTTGGTTTGCTGAAGGTTTAGCCTAAGGTAGCAATTTCAAATAATGGATTTTTAAATTATATTTTATGAGAATATTGTGTTTTCTCCACAATATTCTTTGTTTTTCACATCTGATACCAAAGCTATTTCTCTGAAGTACTTGTTAAGAAGCTCAAATATGTGCATGCCTCTTCTTGTCCTATTTTTCTAGGAAAGCTCACCTTTCATCACAGATTTCTTTCTTTCTGTTTGTTGCTTCTCTGTCTGTCTCTCTGACTCAGTTTCTCTGTGTTTCTGTGTCTCTGTGTCTCTCTGTGTCTTTCTGAGTATTATGAGTGTGTGTGTGTGTGTGTGTGTGTGTGTGTGTGTACATGCCACAGCAGGTTGTGGTGGTCAGAAAGCAAAGCATCTTTTAGAATTTGATTCTCTCCTTCCACCATTTTGTCTGAGGATTTATCCTAGGTTGTCAGGCTTGATGGTAAATGTTTTACATATTATGCTTCTCATTGACCTGATATTCATCTTTGATTCCAATACCAATATCGAACTGTATCTAATGTTTTCAAGTTCCTGTATTTAGTTGTACATGTGCTTTTGAGTGATATATTTGTATCTATCTACATGATTGATTAATCTAGTATGTGGCAAAGCCATGCACAGCACTTGCCCATCAACTATAAACAGTATTCAAAAAGTGCTCCCACCCTGAATCCTTGGATCTCCATCTTCCCAAGTCTCTACACTCTTTCAAATTATTTCTGCTTATTTTTATATTTTAATAGGACTACATAATTCTCTTCTTTTCTCCACTTCAAACCGTCTCATATACTCCTCTTGCACAAGTAATAACAATAATAAAGAAAAGAGATGTACTCTCCATATATAAGTTATAAACCATCATGTGTCTGGTTGAACAAGTCAGAAGTTTGTAAATCTTATCCTTGAAACCATATTCATCCTGTACAATTATTCCTTTACCATATTCAGTCAATTTAATTGTCTCAATGTTCTTGACTTTTCTTCACCATTAGTGCCACTCTTTTGATTCAAAGTTTATTGGGTCTTCAGGGACTTCAGGGTCTACTCTTATTATGTTCTCATTGGTTTCCACACTGTAAATTAAATTAAAATGCCAACTCAGTTATGTTACATACATGCCTACAACCCTTGGGTAAGTACCCACTGGCTTTAAGAAACAGTCAAAGAAGTTTTTTTTTGCAAGGGCTTTATAATTTTGTCAATATCACCTTGCCAGTTTCATTACCCATCAATCAGAGTCTACCTGTCTCTGAATTCTTTTCCTGATACTATTGTCTTGAATGCCACTTTTTTCTTTAACTTGAAGCATTTGCACACACTACTTTCCTCCTCTTAGAATAGGGTTTCTCTTTTTTTCTTTTTCTCAGTCTTGTTTGGTTTTTATTCTAGGTTTCTGAGCCATACAGCTTCCAGATCCTGACTATCTGGGCAGTGCTGAGCATGGGTTCAGTTCATTCTTGTGGCGTGGGGCCTCAGGGTAGCCTCAGTGAGTGGTTTTTCCATTCCCACAAACTTTGAGCTAGCATCACTCCAGTGCATCTTGCAGGCAGGGCAGCTTATAGGTTGTAGATTTTGTGGCTCGGTTGGTGTCCCAGTTCCACCACCGGAAACCTGGCCTGGTTACAGAAGAGGGCTGGTTGAGGCCCCATATCCTTCATTACTGGGAGTCCTCACTAGGTCCAACGTCATAGGTTCCAGGAAGTTTTCACTACTAAGTTTCCATATCACCTCTAAATTCTCACCTATTTTAGTTGTCTTTCCCTTTGTCCCTGTCTCCCCAACCAGATCACTCCTGTTGCCATACCCACCAATCCCATTCCACTCTCAAAAATCTGTTCTATTTCCCTCTCCAGGGGGATCCATGCATTTACCACCTAGACCTCTTCTCTTTATCTAACTTCTCTGGATATGTGGAGCAGAGTGTGATTATCCTTTACTTAAGAGCTGGTATCCACTAATACATAAATACATACTATGTCTGTGTTTCTGGCTCTGAATTACCTTACTCAGTAGAATTGTTTCTAGGTTCATAAAATTGGTGAATTATCCCTCATGATATTATGATCTACTCATTGGATTAGTACTTAGTCTAATCATCAACAGAGAGGCTTCTTCCAACAACTGATGGAAACAGATATAGAGATCCACAGCCAAACATTAGGGAAGGAACTACTCAGAAGAAGGCAGAAAGGATTTTAGGAGCCAGAGGGATCAAGGACATCACAAGAGCTAGACCTGCTAAATCAATTAAGCAGGGCTCATAGGGTCTCAGACAGGCTGAAGTGCCAATCACAGAGCCTACATGGGTCTGCACTAGGTCCCCTACTTATATGCTATGGAGAATTTTAGCTTAGTTTTTCTTTTTTTTGTCACACTTCTAACAGAGTAGGCATGTCTCTAGTTCTGCTTGCTCGTGGGAACTTTTCCTTCTACTGGATTGCCGTGTCCAGCCTTGATATGAAGGTTCATGCCGAGTCTGATTGCATATTTTTGTGCCGTCTTCTGTTGTTATCACTAGGAAGCCTATTTTCTGAATTGAAATGGTGCAGCAGTGGATCTGGGTAAGGGGGAGGGGTGCTGTGAAGAGGGAAGGGAGGGGAGGTTGTGGGTGGGATGTATTGTATAAGAGAAGAATAGATCTTAAAAATTAGTCTGATATCATGACACATAAAAAAGAATATTATTTGAAGTCAGCCCCTGCTCGGTTCCAAATTCACTTTCATCCCTCAAACCCAGCAATATCTTCCTATTCTGTCAGAATTCTCTGTTCTTATTCAAACTGATTATCAGAGTCTGTACTTGAATATTTGTGGAACTGCTTAATAATGGTTTGGCTTTGTAACTCCATAAACTGTAAGCTCTTTAAAGGAGAAGATAGTAGCAAATTTACTGCCTACTGTGTCCTAACATGACATCTGCATCAGTGCAGATGCACCCTAAATATTTATTGAGTGAGCAAATGGAAAAGATGAACAATGATGTTGAGAAGATTTTATGATTATACATTTTACAAGTGGGTGAAGTGAGTGAAGGGAAAATGAAATGTTTCCAGGGAAGTATGTCCAGGATATAGCAGGCAAAATTTGAACTCCGATTTACCAGACTGTTAAACCTCTCTCTTGTGTTTAAAAACAGTAATTAATTTGTTTACAGTCAACCATCAGACTGAGCACGGGGACCCCAATGGAGGAGTTAGGGGAAGGACTGATGGAGCTGAAGGAGTTTGCAACCCCATAGGAAGAACAGCAATAGCAACCAACCAGACCTCCCCAGAGCTTCCAGGGACTAAACCACCAACCAAAAAGTACACATGGAGGGACCTAGGGCTCAAGCTGCATATGTAGCAGAGGATGGCTTTATCTAGCATTGATGGGAGGGGAGGCCCTTGGTCCTCTGAAGGCTCGATGCCCCAGTGTAGGGGAATGCTAGAGCAGTGAGGTGAGAGTGGGTGGGTGGGAGAGCACCCTCATAGAAGCAAGCACAAGGGGGATGGAATGGAGGTTTGTGAAGGGGAAACCAGGAAATGGGATAACACTTGAAATGTAAATAAATAAAATATAAAATAAAAAAGGAGTGAAGTAGGTTATATAACTATACTCTATAGTCTATCTTAATATACTATTCTAACTATACTTTATAGTATGCACTAATATCATATTTAAGTGGTTTTAAAAATTATTTATGAAAAATAATTGATTTATGATTATCCTGAAGTAATACTGAAAATTACAGCAAAGCAATGTAAAGAAAAATGTGCTCCCCATAGCCACCACCTAGTGATTACGAGTAACATATTTATTCAGCTCTGTGAAATGTATCTCAGTATATGATTCTCTTCAAATTCATAATTATTCTTTTCAAAATGTTTTCTTCTGAGTGTTGCTAGTCATAGATACCCCAGCCACTGGTACCTTCCTGTGAGTTGGCATGGCTACGGTTTTCTTTTGGCCATTACTTAGCTCAACTGTGAGCAACATGATCAGTATGTATTCGTAATTTATTTTTATATTTAGTAGGGTATTTGAGGGAAGGTTTTATTGACGTAATCTAGAATCTCATGAATCATGAGTATGTATGATGCCAGACAGTCCCATTCTTCCAGTTACATTTAAGTATAATTGATAAAAAATTAATAATAGTCCTCTTGATGTAATTACACTCTGATGCAGAATCATAATTTATATAATGTTATGTTTGTGCAATACAGACAGGAGGCGTAAATGTTATATTGAGTGACACACTGGGGAAATTAATCTTCATTTTGTATTTCTAGTGATGAAGGCAGGCTAATGCTTTATGAGACGTTAGGAAAGAAGACCTATAAGGGGTGAAAGGTGCATTCTATTTTATGTGAATTAAGTGAAAAGAATGATCTGATGGAGGTTAAGAAACACAGCTGAAGGCAAGAGAAATATTCAGGCTTCCCAGAACAAGTAAAAGAAAGAAACTGAAATGCTGGTGATCCAGAGATGCAGGTGTGACCAGGTTCCATGACATTCAAGGCCAATAATATTAAATCACAGAATACTGACTTACCAGTGTGAACTGTTTCTTGTTACCACCATAGAATCCATAAGATGCAATTGTATTTTTAAAATAAGACATTTCACTCTGTTCTCCATTGCCATCTTCAGAGCATACAAAACTGGTCCTCTTAGAACGTTGCTCTTTACTAGTGTAATTCTAGCACTGGCATGTCTGACATATAACATGCTCCTTGATCCAGCCGAAGGTATACAATAGCTCTTTGGATTCATTTGTTCTCTGAAACCTTATGGTTTCAAGAACCCTTAGGCACTCAAGGACTACAAGACAGCAATTGGCTTTGTTTAATTAGCAGACTGTATCCTAAAAAGACATTAAAATGTATATGCCTTACAAATGAAGATGTTTATGAAGCTCAGTGACTATACTGTGCTTATCAACACTCTGTGTGGAATGGGCTTTGAGCTTTATATTTCATTTCTAATATCATGTTACTTGTACAATATCTGTTCAACCTCCAAATCTGATAAACATCCAAGAATACAACTCCACAGCCTCTTTCACTTGATGATAGTCAGGATTCTATCAGCTCACCCGATGAAGCATCTCATTCCCCTCTCTCAAGATAGTCTCTAGGACAACATTTGCTGTTCATTGGACAAATGCTAATGTGCTTCTCTCCACGAGGACAGAAGAGTTCCCTCATTCTTCCATACTAGCATATGTCATGTCCAGATGAAAAAGAATATTTTAATCTTATCAAGGGTCAGCAAACTATGTCCTGTGGACTAAGTCTGGCTTTGCAGTTTATGTAAATAAAGGTTTATTTGAACACAGGACACCCCTTTGTTTATATATGATCTATGGTTACACTTCTTCTAAGGATATAAAGGATTGTGTTCGGGGGAGGTTGTGTGAGACTGCAAATTTTTAAGGATATTTTACTTATCACTTTATATAGGAATGTAATGAAACTCAGAAATGGCCATTCACAATCATTTTCTGGGTGTTTGTGCCTCATAGGCTAATCACTGAGACATGTCTTTGGAAAACATTTCCTAGTGGTGAGGAAATTGGTGTTTTGATTGGCAAATGCTGTCCTCCTTAAACATGGTGAACTTTATGTCAAAAAATAAAGTTTCACCTTTTTAATTCAGACACTGCCTAAGTGATTTTTTTTCTTCTTAAAATTTCTAAAAAGAATATTGGATGTCCCTTCAATCATTTCAAACTCTACAGCCCTTTACTAACAGAAATGAGCTCTGTCTTCCACTTCCTAGAGATTTGAATATCAACTAAGCTGCTAAAATAGAGAAAAGAAAAAAAGCAAAAGACTGAGGGTAAGACAATTAGAATGACATAGCAGGCCAACCCAGGGACTTGAATGCCACTTCTGAATTAAAGAACACACAATTTAGTATCAGATAGCCTTAGTATTTAGTTCAATATAAACCATATTAGCTTTAGAAAAAAACCCAACTGGTAACTTTATTATAATAAAACAGTTTAAATTTAGTCATGAATAATACTTTGATTTCCAGATTTCATTGACAGCACCTGAATTTCAATTTCCTTGTTTGTAATTTAGAAATGATAAAAATATACCAACTGATATGTATGTGACTAGCACTTAAGTGTCAACCACAAATATAGCTTAAATTATAGCAATTGAATTGAAGTGATTGTGCAAAAACAAATATGCATTGCATAAATGATATTATTTACTATATGAATAATTATAAGTATTTATATTTAATTAATGGTTATAAATATGTAAAATTATAGTCTATATTGAGATATAAACTTATTTGTATATAGGAAGCTTATTTATTAGCAGCAGATAAAATGTGTTGTTTATAAACTTGAGTCAATGAATTAAAGAATGAATAAAAACTATAATCCTTATAAGAAAATCCAATAATATATATCCTTTGGTCTGCACATGATTTCAAAACTTTGGGAACCCAAAGAGACAGAGAATAACATATGTACATCTGGTTTTAGAAGTTTTCTTGTTAATATTTAACTTTTGAGAAAGAAATGTGTAGTTCATTTTTGTCTAGGTTCTTAGGTATATATTCTGATTTCTCTGTGGGTATAGTTGTAGGTTTTCTGAGTGTGATTTCTTGACTTAGTCTCTAAGTTTTGGCACTTTTCCTATTCTTGACAGGTAAAAATAATCAGCAGATATATCTTCATGACCTCACAGAGCTACAAGGATCAAAAAGTCTGTTATCTCTTCCTTATATGGGCATGAAAGACTGATGAAGATGTCATTGTCCTCTCTATCATATACGCTCAACTGCCTACTCCAACTTCTAAGTGTTTGTCAGTACTTGCTATTGATACTATCCAAGATGGATTGTTCTTCTCTTGACTATAGTTCCCGGGCTTCTTCAGATGAAACCAAGACCTTCTGTCTCCTTCAGCTGCAATTAAATCTATCACCAGACCCCTCTCTGCTGAATTGTCATAGAAAGCAGTAATATCTCAATAGTGATTACTCCACCATCATTGTTAATTTCCATTCTCCCTAAGGATTCCTAAGAAGCTGCTGTTGAAATGTGTGTGTTGGATAGTACACAGAGAGAAAAGTTGCAATAAAGGACAAGAAGGCCCTGAAATGATATGAACTAAAAAGTATGGAGGAGCTTAGGAAATGGTGGGAAGATTCTAAATAAAATGAATATGGAAAGTTCCCCTGGTTGTACTGGATACAACTGTAGTATCAAAATATTGAGAGCACGTATTAGACTCGTTTGATAAAAGAAAACATAGGATCTTATAAAGGTATTGACTATATTGATAAGTAGTGTGTTAATGACTAAAAGTTGATTAGCAGTGGGTTATTAGTATCAAATAAACTTTTTTATATATTTACAATCAACAAAGAAGGTTAATGTAACATTGCAGTGAAGAGCCTGGTGGACATCTGAATCCCCTCATCAACGTCAATACCATTTGTAATTAGACAAATCAATAGCCATGGGCTCTCTGATAAGATACAGGAAGAAACACATTACTTTATCTGTAATATTTTTGAAAACATAAATAATTTCAATTTAATCATAAAGAACTATTTTGTCAACCAGAAATACTTTACAACAAACCTGAAGTAAAGCTTAACAATGTGATTGTCGTGAAGTTTGGTCACGAGCAAACCTCTGCTCTACATTCTAGGAAACTCAGCAGACATGACAAGTAAGTGCAAGATGAAATTCAGAAGTGGATGTTTTTTGACTAAAAGACATCATTGGGACAACTGGTGAAGTTCCATTTTTCATAATCTAAAGATGAGCAGGCTTTCATGTATCATTGTTAATTCTGATTTAATCATGCTGTTTGGGTATGTAGAAGAATGTTCTCTGTACATTGATAGGACTT
This sequence comes from Mastomys natalensis, assembly GCA_021653895.1. Lineage (NCBI taxonomy): Eukaryota > Metazoa > Chordata > Mammalia > Rodentia > Muridae > Mastomys > Mastomys natalensis. The sequence goes on from JAJTUV010000873.1 coordinate 74,259, forward strand.
CAAACTAGAAATGTAGATGTCTTGTGTAAACCCTTTTATCTTGTACGTACATCTTTACTCCAAGTTTGATATGATTGGAAAGGAAAACACTAGGATTGTCCACATGATGTGGAAGGTATTCAGTAGGACATATTGGAAGCCCCATATCCTATATGAAAGGCAGATATCAATATAGAAGAAACACATTGATCTTTCATGCATTGAGATAGTGTATACTCTAAATGAAAGCTTAAATGACTAGAAACTGTTTTGTGGAACCATTCAGATGTGAGTTAAAGACAGAATATATCCATGCACATTATTAATAATTTTTGAAAATTATTGAAAAGTAAATGACTTGGTGAGGCTAGCATTTTAATGTTTTCTATAATTATGTATCGTTTCCCTCTTAGTTGTCCATCATGATTTTGTAGTCCTATGGTATATGTAATTTCATAGTTTTTTTTTTATTAATGTTATTTTTCATGCTATGTTTAGCTTAAACATTTAAAATAAACAAGCTAAATCAACACTGTTTTTCAATCCATACCTTCAGGCTTCTTGATTTTGATTGCTACCACTTAGCATTAAATGAAAACAAAACAGAACAACACAGAACAAATCAAAACAAAACAAAAACCATAGTTCTTTTTTTCTGTAGTTTTCACACTGCCACCTGGAAGCTCTCATAAGACAATGAGACTGTGGGCTTATATCTGTTTTATGCTCAATCAATAGAATAGCATTCTGTACCTGGCACATAGAAAGCATTCAATAGATGTTTACATAAGAAAAATAAATTCAAAGACAATAGGTCTAGTTACTTTAATGTTTCACAGACTGCTGCTTTCCTTAAGGATCAAAAGCAACAGAGTCAACTACTCATGGACGAAAACCTCAGAAATCATGAGCCAAGCTAAACCTCTCCTCCATGTTGCTTGGTTAATTCTGGAATGTGCTAAGACAACAGAAAACTAACTAAAATACCCTGCCACAAGTGATGGAGAGAGATGTCACCATGTACACAAGAACATCATGAGGCTTGGACAGGAGACATATGCCTAAGGATACTCTCTTGATATTCAGGAGATTGAAAATTTAGCCCTGCCTATTCAGTTCTTTAGCTCTTCTTTATCTGCCTACCTCCCTATGCTCTACACTGTGGCCACCTTGTTAACAGCAGAAGAACTCTTCCCATGTCTTCCAGTGGTTCAGAACTTCATCACCCTTTGAATATCATTTCCCTACAGACAATGTTTAGCTTTCTTCTCTACTCCAATCCTACAGAAAGGAAGATTTTCTATTCCAAAGCCAATGAAGGAGAGAGATATGAAATGCAACCTAAGAAAAAAATTGGAGATAGGGAGTATTTAAATAGTGACTTACTTAATATATACAGTGCATGACTGGGGCATGGATATATCCCTAGGGTTATATCTAAGAATAGCAAGGGGTGGGTGTGCATCTCATTAGTTAAATTACACACTAATTTGTTCAGTCTTTGTCTTCCCAGGTACTGTGATTTAAAAGATTCCTCACCAAAATTCAAGAGCTACCAACATATTAAGACTTTGGCCATTTAAGAGACAAACAGAACATGACAGTTTCTTTGCCATCAAGGGAAAGGGTAACCTGACAAAGATACACAAGAAGGACTTTATTCTTTCACCTGTCTGTGAGGAAGTCCTCACTAAGTGTCAGAGACTAAATCTAGAACTTTCCAAACTTCAGAATTGTAAGAAACAAAATCATACCCTTTATAAGTTACCCAGTATTAGTTACTATGTTACAGTAGCACAAAGTGGACTAAGACATCAGAAACAGTCCATGAGCTACTAAGTGGATGAGGAGGGATAAACAGGGTGGTTAATACAGAGGAGACATGATTGACTACCTTATGTTACTCATCTCATTGCTTACTACCTATAGGTTCAGAACACTTGAGAGAAGTGCCATAAGAGGTAAGGATCTATGTATGGTAAAGTGAGATGTAAATGGAATGCAGGAAAAGCAGATGTGCAACATGACTTTCTACACATACCTGGTCCTCTATTTTTTCTTTCCTTATTGCTACAAGAAAACATATATCTGACTAGGGTTTCCTTTTTTATATATAAAATACTTTATTTATTTATATTCCAAATGTTGTCCCCTCCCTTTCCCCTCTTGTAGAATTCTTCCCCCGTGCCCCTACTCCTTTCCCTCTGAGAGAATGTCTCTCCATGGTATACCCTTGGGATATCACATCTCTACAAGATTAGGCCCATCCTCTCTCACTGAGGCCAGACAAGGCCACCTTCTGTTACATATGTGCCTGGGGCCTTGGACCAGCCCTGTTGCTGTTTGGTATCTCACTCTCTGGGAGCTATCAGGGGTCCAGGTTAATTGACACTATTGTTCTTCCTATGTGATTTCCATCCCCTTCCTTTCCTTCAATCTTCTGCTAACCCTTCCATGTGGTACCCCACCTCAGTTCAATGCTTGGCTACGAGTATGTGTATCTGGCTCAGTCAGCTGCTGGTAAAGTCTCTCAGAAGACAGCCATGCTAGGCTCCTATCCTCAAGTGCAACACAATATCAGTAATAGTGTCAGGGATTGATGCTCACACACTGGATGGATCCCACGTTGGGCCAGTCACCGGTTGGCCATTCTTTCTGTCTCTGTTCCATTTTTGTCCTTGCATTTCTTCTAGACAGGAGTCATGGAAAAAGCTGGGTACAGAGCACATATCTGTAAAATAATAATTTTACATCCAGACTGCAAGATAGGTTTCATATTTGAGCCACTTCCAATTTTCTAATGATAGTATCACAAAAGCAGGGGCGAGATACATTCTACAGTGGCATCCACCAGGCAGCAACCCCAGCCTCAATTTCTACCTCATTTTCCTTTATGACTCCCTAGTGTACTCTAAAGATCCCAGAATAAGGCAGGCTTAGAGCAAGTGGCACAATCATGTAACAAAGGGAACATACTGAATGAAACGTCTAAAAGACAGTATATCATTTAACAAAGCAATTAAATACATTACCGGGGCCATGCCACCTGGGCCTTAAGGACTACATCCGTAAACCTAATAAGACCATTAGGATCATGCACCCATAGTTGGCCCCAGATGTGAGCTAATAAAGAAAGATTAATGAAAAGATATAACCATTTAAACATATAGAGAGAGGCATTTGTGCTGACAGATTAACATATCCTGAATAATAAACTATGCATTTGCAAATTCAGAAAATGAGAATCAATGTGCAGAGCAATAGCACTGATCGTCGTTAACTTCTTTCCCTCTCAGAAAAGTAGGGACACAAGGAAAACCTGAACAAACAGAACAAAATCGTATAAAACTGGATTCTAGCTTTCAACTACGTGGCTTATCAAATAAATGCTAAGCGAGTTTTATTTATCAGCGGTAATAAGTGAAAATATTCTCATTGGCAAACAGCAAACTATAAAACCTGCCTTTTCCCACTGCTATTTCCTTTCCCCTGGACAAGCCATATTGCCTCCTTGTCAAGATTTCTACCTTGGCTTAAATAATAGGAGAGAGTTGAAAAGGAGAGAAGGCTCAAAAAGAAAGGGATATGTTTATTTCTGAAACGTGATGCTAACCCCACTACTCTCTAATCAAGTAAAAGTGTGAAAGCCAACCTAGAAACTAATAGCAAAGCAAAACAAAATGCAAACTACCAAAGAAGATGAAATGCCTATTTGGGTCTAAAATTATTTTGAATAATACAAGAGCCAAAATATAGAGAGTTTGCTAAAGGAATTGAACACTCACTTGGAATCTTACAAAACCCTACAAGTTACCTCCCACACCATGAGCAAGCCCAGTTTTGAGGTACTTTAAATTCCATAGTCTGGTTTGGTTACAAAGGATAGAAAGAGATTCTTGCTCAGACCCTATGGATGCAAAGCAGTCAGTGTCCCACCTCCCTCCAGGTGTCACACAAGAACCTGGTTTTCTTCTTTGTCAATAGCAGAGACATCCTCTATCTACATCACCCAGGGTTCACACAAGATGACAACAGTGACTATCTCAGCCCAATGTGTCTTTGTTTCTGCCCAGCATGAGGAAAAAACATCCTCTTCTCCTAAACACAGGCTACATATCCTTCTCTTTAAGCAAAATGTGTCAATTTGTACAAACTCTTAGTTGAGTTTCTCTTGTATATCATACATGAGAGCACTAAAAGCAATTAAAAAAACTTTTCTATAAATTGAACAGGTAAAAGATTTTTTGTGGGAACAGACAACTGGGCCTTATATGAGAAGAAAAGTAGAAATGGAACCGAGATAGGCAAGCAATAGGGTCATTACATTTATTTCTAGTTGTATGGTCGACAGTTGCAGGGCCAGCACTGAATCAGTTAAATAATCAATAAAATCATAGACTAATTTCTTCAAGGGAGTAAAAATCACTTCTTGTATCACCAAGCCATTCTAAAATTTCCCCAAAACATAGTAAGTTTATATTCCCAAAAAGTACATGACAACCTATACGGCCAGCAACATCAAAAATACAAAAAGAATATCAAATCACCTAGAATAAAGAGCAGAAGACTTAAAACAATTGAATCAACATTTGAAGTCCCAGAAATCAGAAATATCCAACACATTCAATGTCATTTACAGAGAAACCAGTTGCCTTAAATGAGTCAACTGAGCTATGCATACACAATAAAAAGATCTGTATAATAATAAATATTGATGTGCCATTTGGTCCAAGTTGGCATTATTGATATTTTTTTCCATTGGAAAACATCACTTAGAACCTGCCAGAAGTACAGAAAGCAATTATAACTTCTCAAATGACTAGCCATAAACAAAGCGCCTGTGCCTGATAAGGCTTCTCTAATTTCTTCTGGCTGCCACTGATAATGGTCTGTAAATAATGCTGCCTTGGTATCTGGTGTCTAAAATATTTAACACTAGGACAAAGAGAAGCTGGCTAGGTACCAGCCTCCTTTAAGTTCAGATCTTGATTCCAAAATATTTACTCCCCATCTAAGCTCAATCCAGTGCTGTAGAGATAAACATCCTATCTACACAAAGAGATTTTTGTTCCATGGGAGGAAAGACGGGGTGTGGCTGCCTGAGACAGCAGGGCTGTCCAGAAATCAACTCTAGTTTGTTATACAGAAGGAAACAAGCCAGGAAATTCACATTTTGGAATACCCCCCTGGTTCCTGTCTCTGATATTCTCAGCTGGGCCACTAAACCCATTAGGACCAAGTCCAGCTCTGAGCATAGAGCAGAAAAACAAGCAAGCAACACAAACAATGAAACCCTTCCCTCCCTCCTTCTCTCAGTAGATGCTCAGCCAATCTTTGATGAATGAAAGATCCTATAAAATATAAATTTTAATTTATATTCATTTTAATTGGTACATATTAGTAAGGGTAAAGAGTGATAGGGGTGATATGGTCACTATAGATTATATTTTTAGCTAAAAGCATCATGATGGGGCTAAGGGTAGGGTTCAGGTGGAAGAGTGCTTATCTAGCATGCATAAAATCCAATTCCCAGAATTGTAAACTGGGCATACTGGGGTACATGCATCTCATCTCAACATTTGAAAGGTAGAGGGTGGAGGATTAGAAGGTCAAGGACATCTTTGGGCTATAAATAACCCTATCTCAAAGAAAAATGTCCTCATGAAAACCAATACTGTGTACAATAAAAAGAAAGAAACTTAATTGAATCCAAATGCCTAAATGAGGTTACAGGGTAGCCAGCATCATTTCCCTGTAAAATTCCCTGTTTCCACTCTTGGCCAGTCTTATCTCTTTCATCAGAGATATAGACTCTTGATCTTCCTGTCAGGAATTCAGCTGCAAGTTTAGTGTAAACATCTGAGTCAGTACCTTCCTACTCGAAATCCTTCTTTGTAATCCCATTGCCTGCAAAAGGCATTCTCAACCCGGAACTGGCAAGCTTTCCCTGTGAAGAGTGAAAGGGTGAACAACGTTCTTGGCTGTGAGGAACACATGGTCTGGTCTCTGCTGCAGCTACTCAACCCAGCCCTCTGTCAGTTTGCAGCAGCTGCGGGCGATGTGAAAACAAACGTGTGTATTATTTTCAAACAAACCTGTTTATATACATTCAAAACCTGTATGTTGTATTCATGTTATTCTTCTTTTGTTTTATAAGCAACCATAGGAAGATAGATAAACTACATCTTTCATCATCATTGTACAACAGGTGACATGTTTAAAAATATTTTTTGAATCCTTTGAGAATTTTGTTTTGACCATATTAACCCCCTTTCCAATCTCTTCCCTGATATAGCTCCACCAACCCCCTTCCTAGCCACTTAACTATGACTCCCCACCTCTTTTTTATTAGACTTGTCAAGACCAATTTTTGGATGTGTGTTGGCCAGAGTGTGGCCAACTTACCAAGGACTACACTCTTATACAAAGCCAGTTCTCCTCTCAGAAGCTATCAAATTCCAAAGCTCCTTGGCTAAGTAAGAGACTTCATGCCCTCCTCCGCTACCCCATGCTTGTGATTTGGTCTGGCTTGAGCTTGCCCAGGACTTATTTATGCTGTTACACCTGCTGTGACTTCATATATATAACTGCCCTGTTGTATCCAGAAGACAGTTGCCTGGTAGTCTTCCACCACGTCTAGTGACTGCATTCTTTCTGTCTCCTTTTCTTCAATGATCCCTGAGACTTTCGAGGCAGGGCTGTGGCATATATGTTCCATTTAGAGCTGAGCATTCTGCATGGACTTGTTTTGACTGGTGGCTCTGTGTGAATTCACAGATTCCCTGGTCTACATTCATCTGTGTAGTCATCTCTTCAGAATTTGATTTCACTCTTTCTATCATTTCCACATTCTCTGTCACGTACCTTCTTGTGTGAATGTGACCTGCAGTCAACCATTTTATCTGGTTTGGTGTTGTCATTTCTTCCAGCCAGGTTTCAAATGTCCATTTGTGTTGGGAACATTTTCCTGATTATCTTAGCTTATAATAGTCCTATTCTTTATAACAACACTTCCTAGATGTCTGTTAAGCAATCTGCATGCACTATACCGGTTAAGTCTGAGATGATCAAATAGACATTGTGAGGATAATTTTACACAAGAATTTAATCTTCATCATGCTATATATTTTGTGATGGACTAGCCAGGATTCTGATTTGAAGAGTTTAAATCCCAAAAGCTGTGCACTGCCTTTTAAACTCAAAGTTTACCATACAGGTCATTGTTTTATTCCTATTTCTTCCATGATGCTGATTTCATTTGAACAGATGACTAGAGTCATTTGAGTAAATTTCTCCATCTCCCTTTCAGTCTGGAATTCTCAAAGGCACAATTCCTATTCTATTCATATTTGTATTCTCAGAGGTATTTGCATAGAATAGGTGTTAGTATACCTTTGCTGAGAAAAAGAACACTATTTAATATAGACTGTAGCAATGAATTGTTATTGTTAACTTTTGGATTGGATTTTCTACAATCACTATCCTTGATGAAAGAGAATAAACCTGATATCTATCTATCTACCTCTATCTATCTATCTATCTATCTATCTATCTATCTATACTTACCTACCTCTATCTAACCCTTTCTTTTGTGTTCTGAGAAAATGAACCCAGTAATAAGCAGAAATAAAAACTTGGTATCTATTGGTATATGTGGTGAGATTTTCTTTGTGCTTAGGTAAAATCTGTCTAGCAACAAACATGAGACATATTTGGTGTGTTGTTCTGAATGTTAGTTTCCTGTAGGGTGGATGTGTGTAAAGAATTATCTTTGTTATGAGTTGCATCAGCACATGAGCTCTGTAGCTTAGATACTGCAGTACCAGTTGTATGGTGCCCTTGATATCAATAACCATAGATACTATGGGCAGGTAAGAACGGAATTTATTCACAGCCCAGCTTCTGATAGGGCCAGTCTCTTTCTCTATTTGATATTTGAAACATTTGGATGAAACTCTTGTCTGGCTATGACATTTGGCAACATTACCAAACAGCATAATCAGCGATTGCCATTCCTTTCATGATTCAACTTGCCAAATCTAAAAACTGCCTGATTCTCTCATCTTCTAAGGTTAAGTTTGACAAATCTCTTCCACTTGTAGGTGTGATACCTTTTAGATTATAAACTAAATGACTTACTGCCTCAGGGAGCAGCCTGCTTATAACACAGAGTATTAGCTTTGGAGCCAAGACACACCATTCACTCAGAGGTCCTTTGTGTGTGCCACAGAACACATGCATGATACTATGGCCCATTGCTCACAGGCAGAGAAAAGCAATGCCTTTGTCATAGAATTTTTAAATAAAGAAGCACTAATAACATCTCTAGTGGAATGTTTGGTAGAAAACCAGTACTCAGTCAGTGAGTTGCTTCCTCCTCTTCATAGGACAATGCTGATTTTGGAAACAAATATATTCATTCCTAAGTTAGGTTTGAAGTACCTTGTTTTGTTGGTTTTATTATATTGCATGTTTGTTGCCCCCAAGGTGATCATATCAGCTAAGGTTTGTTTTAAAGGTAGAATTACTCTAAAAGTTGAGACCCTTGCGTTTGAAATGGTAGTTTGGAGAGCAGAGGAGTTGTACTATGAAACCACAGTTGTCCTAAAAGTCTCTGAGTTACAGACCCAAGCATTGGAATTGGGCTTCAAAGGGGAAAAAAACATTGTGTACCAATGGCCATGTGCCACGCTTGAAAGCAATCAGCTACCTTAAACAAGCGCATTTCACTCTACCAACAAGAGTAAAGTCTATTTAGTCAGAAGGTTTTGTTATATATTTGGTCTTTGGTTTTGTTTGTTCCTCCTCTTCCCTCCCCACTAGGTGAGTCATACTGTTGTCCCTTTTTCAGTTCAGTCACAGTCAAGTTCATTCAATCACTGCTAACTATTCTCTTCAGTGAATTTGTTTCTCTCTTTCTTCACATTTCATTCAGCTAATGAAGAGCCCTATTTGCATTCCTATATTGGTACCTTTCTGAAAATCCAAGCAACCTAGTTCCTTAAGCTTTATGTGAACAGGGCTGTCAAATAACAAAAAGGGCCCTAGTCTTATATCCAAATCGATGTAATTTATGGTGTTCTCAATAGTTTGCAAAGAAATCTGCCTTAGGAATATCATTCTCTGTTTTTCTCCAAGGTTGTTGTTCAACTAAATTAATTCAGTTAGTTATTCAGACAAATGAAATTATATTTCTTCATTAAGACTTACATATTTTGAGCAAATATAGTGATATATGTGAAAGAAAATGTCATAATGAAGTGCATTGTTTTGGCAGTAACAAAAATTAATAAAAATGTATAAAACTTATTGTAATATAAAAACAGACTTACATGTTTTCTTGTTATTTAGTAAGTCGCTACAGCCTTTTACTGATTTTTTAAAAATTAGCTGATTTGTTTTTGTAGCAATGATATTTCTGTTTTCATTATACTTAGGCAGGTTTATGACCTGACTACAATATATAACAACAATTCACAGTAATATTTACATAGGTATGGAGTGTTAAATTTTAAACAACCAACACAAAATTCATATTTAGAATGTAAATTATTTGAATAATAGTTGCTTCATGAACATAAAGTAGAATTCCCCTTCAGATCTGGAGTTCTCACATTCATGAACTCAACAACAAGCAATCAAAAATATTCAGAAAAAAAATGCCTATTCTGAACATCTACAAGAATTTTTCTAATAATTATTTTCCTAAATAATAAAGTGTAACAACTTCCTGCAAGGCATTTAGATTATTTTAGACAATATGAGTAACTTGGAGAAGAATCAAGATATATAGAAATGGGGAAGGGGGTACATACTACTCTTCCCAAAGATCTGAAGTTAGTTCCCAACACTCATCTCAGGCTCCTCATAACCACTCTTAACTGATGCTTTAACAGATCTGAAGCCCTCTTTGTGTACAAGTGGAGACAGCCTTGTATGTACCATATGTACCATACTCATGCAGTCAGACAAAAACATAAAAATAAATCTTTGAAATTAAAAATATATAGAAGGGTATTGTAGATTCTATAGAAATATGTTAATGATATACTTTTTAATCTCAGATAGTTTACACTCTGTATACTTTGGTATCCGTGTGGGCCTTGGAATCAGTTTTATGCTGAGGAATAACTATATTAACTGATTTTTAAAGTTCGTATGTCACATGATAGTCTACATCACATACCTCCAACAATTGGTTCTTTTATTTATTTTTTGGTAAATGTTTGTGATTATTTTCGTGTACTTGAACTGCTAGGATTTTCAACTCCTTGAATGAGTGTGTGAGACATGACTTCATGGGCAGTAAGCAGAGGGATTCCTGGAGACTGCATTGTAGTTGATTGTAGTTGATGAGTGCCTTCCAGTGGTGGGATTTGGTGAGTAGTGTTAATCCTGCAATTTTCCAGAAAAAATAAAAACCAACTATATAATTTTGGCAAAATTTAAAGCAAGAATTTATTAAATAGTACATACTGACTATAGAGATGGACTTTGATTAGGACCATTCTCCATAATTTCCCACCTGAGAATGGCCTCGAGCCACGTGTTTAGGGGCATGAAAGACAAACCTATAGGCTACTCTACTTTCCCATGAGCATTGTTGTTTCCCCAAAACTACAGTTCCCAGCAATCCAGAAAGTTACCTATTTCCTGGGCAGGTTGTGTGTTTACAGGTAAATTTGGGGCCACTACAATAGTACAGGTCTTTTTCTCCCACCTGTTACTAACTGCCCAGCTTTCAGAAGCAGTAGCCTCTAAGCATAGTTAGCCTCATATTCAAACATTCATTGGTAAATCCTTTAAGACAACAATAGCCAGGTGTGAGGGTGCACAGCTGGAATCCCACAACTTGAGAAGTTGAAGCAGAGGAGTCAGTAATAAACATCATCCATGATTTCATAGGGAGTTTGAGACAAACCTGTGAAACATAAGACCCTGTCTCAAAAATAAAATAAAAAGTAATTTCACAAATTGTGCTGGATTGATAACATTCTGCCCTTGATATACTCCAACAGTCTCTAGATAAAAATTGTTTTGAGGCAGGTCTACAATAATTAGGATTTGGACAACCTCCAGGTGATAGAATGTTGTATGACCAGATATAATGCCTGGATGTTTTTTGAAGACCAAGGCTTTATTATAATGTGGAAGGATTTCATTAAAAGATATCTGTTATAGGTTCACAAGGGGAAAATGACCTCACAATCCATCTAGCCAATCTATGTATCTCAGAACCACTAATATAGCAAAGAGAGAGTTTTTCTACCATTCCTTAATCTTAAATCTCTGTTGTATGGATCATTTGTTAACACTGAATCATTTTTTTTATGAATAAGGTATGCATAACAGAGAAAATGCTACATATTTAATTATACAATTTTGTAGTTTGAAGAGGAAAGGATGTACTTATGGAAACATTATTGTACTGTTGCAAACATATATCCTAATACAATCATTCATCTGTGTAGTTATGATTTTGTCCTTTACATACTGATTTATAATATACTTCACCAAGAAAGAGGCTTCCAACATCAACCATCTAGAAACTCCCCTCCCTTCCCTCTCCCTCTTCCTCTCCCTCCATCCTCTCTTTCTCCTTCCCTCTCTTTCATGCCTCTCTCTCTGACACACACACACACACACACATATGACATATTAAAACTATATATTCTTGTCTTTTCACACAATGGGTCTTATATAGATGTTCAACACATATATGGGAGTGGCTTAGAGACAGTTTATAGACACAGTGAAGGATAAAACCCTAAAGCATTAAAAAAAGAATTATTAGAGCTAGAGAAAAGCTGATAGCTCTTACTTAGCTGGATCTCAAAACACTTAAAATTCAATGTGTTTGAAAGGACATAAGACAAGGAACTAGGCTTGGTGCTCATGGGAAGAAAGGAAACAAATGCTTAATTTAAATGCTATGGAGTAAAGAAAGAGGTATGATCAGGCCACTGTTAGAGCTCTTTTGGACCTAAGAGAATAGAGATACAGGTTAAATATTCTCTCAGGTTAGTTTTCTCCAAGATCATTAAGTGAAAAAATACTTCATTTAAACAACACCCCCCACGCACAACAAGTTAAATATCTCAAAGGACATAGGAGTGATGGAAATGAGCACAAATCTCTGGTGTAATGGAGGCATTTTTATTCTGAGGACAGAACAGTGGATTTTCAGTTGAGCCTTATCAGTCTGTGTTAAGGAACAAACCACCATGGCAAAATAAGAAAGTTCAGACAGGTCCCAGAATCAGAAGACCCAACTCAGCTCCTAGCACTTTTACAAAGTGAGTTTTGTGGGGATTTGGGGTTTTTTTTGGGGGGGGTTGTTTTTTTATTTTTATAAACAGGAAAAAAATTCAAGCAAATCTTTGCCCTTACTGTCTCCAGTGGGTTACTATGAGCAATCAGTAGAAGGGTGTATATGGTATTAATGTGCCAAGCAATTACGCCTCATGGAATGTCATCAGAATGTATGTTTATTTTTACTTTCTCCAATTAGACTCACCATACTCACTGACTGAGTGTGATTGTGCTATGTCTGGATAAAAAGATTAGCACACTTTAAGCCAAAAATAATATCACATGCTGAAATAATCACAGCTTCTTGCATTTGTAAAATATAAGACTGCTCACTCTACAACCAATAGCTTGGACCTTTATGAGGGGGGCGGTTCTTGAAATTATCCCTAATTTTGACAAACTGCTAGAGAAATCTACAGGATTGAGCCTCTGCTGGCATTTGTAGCTGTGATTTTGGAAAAAAGATAGAAAACAAAATTAACAAATGAGAAAGACACTGTGGGCAAAGTCTTGAGCAATTAGACACAAACGTCAATGGCCCTTGCATAAGCATTAGTCAATGCCGGTAGAAATTTGATAATCAGGAGACTTACGAGAAGTTCAGTACAAAAGTCTCCTTCAAAACCTTATCATATGGGCACAGCCCACTTTAACATACCAAAAATCTGTGAAGGGAGCAGGAATTTGGCATCAAACATGTCTACAAGATGAACAGTGAAGACACAGTAAGCTAGCCTTATCAGTTAAGATGTGTACCATCTTGAAATCAAGGTTACTAGCCAGCAAGGCTAGCTTCATGAGCTGGCCTCTTTGAGGAAGTGACATTATCTCTCAGGTGACTTCTACAAGCTAGTTGGAAACCAATGTAAAAATATGTATGTCTTTCCTTTTCTTTCTACATTTTCTCCTAGCCACCTAGCTATTTTTTGTGGGGAGGGGCTGGGTCAGGAGGAGAAATAGAGATTTGCACCTCTATCTCTTATCCAACTTTATTACATACATGTGATTCTGGTGGTCTTTTAAAGGTTGGCACTATGTTACACTGGTGACATCTCTGTGGGTGCTTTGGAGTTCTCTGGGTTGAGCAGGACTCTTTGTAGTATAGTGCCATATTTTCCTTGGCTTCAGGTAGCCTTTATGGCTCTGATATTTCAGAATATTCTATACAGATATATTTTTAGAGTCATCATCATGTCCCCTCCTGAATAGAATTGAAAAGAGCTTTGTCTGATTTCTCACTTGTGGGCAACACACATCTGGCTCATCAGAAACATTCTACATTTCTGTCTAAATAAACATTCTAGTACCCTATTACAGTCAGTGCTTCTTCTCTGCAGTGGCCAGCACAGCCAGCTAGCCCATCTCTCTCTTTTAGGTTTTCATGTGAGAGTCAGATACTGTCCAGCTGTTCACTGAGCTACAGGGACAAGACCAGGCTGCTGGAGTTGTCCTGGCAATGCATCCCTACTTTCCTGAAGTAAAATGAGAGAAGTCTATTTCATCTCAGTGATGGGGGTGGGAGTTGTGGAGAGGAGGTTGTTCATAGGAGCTCTCGACAGAAATGAATTCTTTAAATACTCAAGTGATTTCTCTCAGAACTCACTTTGATATCTCAAATTCAGCTTTGAATTACAGAGTCCTTGGAAAAACATGTGCTTCTTTACAAAAAGATAAACACCCCCCCCACACACATACACAGACACTCAAATGTGTATAGATATATTTGTATATATTCATATAAATATGTAGTTAAAATATATGGATAAGTTCTAAATAGATATTTTTGTTCTTATTGTTGTTCTGATACAAGGTCTCACTATTTAGCTGAGGCTGTCCTGGAACTCACTGTGTAGATCAGGCTGGTCTTGAACTCACAGAGATATACCTGTGTCTGCCCCCCAAGAACTGTAATTAAAGGTATACAATCCTATGCCCTGATCTAATGAGTATTTTTGAATGACATGATAAACCACAAAAAAATAGTAATTTAATAGTGCTTACTAAGAACTATGTAGTACAGGAATATTTAATGGAAACATAATTTAAATGAGAGTCTTCTAGTGAGGTAGCCCCTCATAATGTTTACTTAAGAACTCCTTTTGTATGTTTCTTGGAAGACTATCCTAAGGACATACACAGAATATACTATGTATGCGAGCATTGGTGAGCATTTTCTTTTGTAACTGTCCTTTCCTGTTATACTTTCTACATGTTACACTATTTTGAGCTATTCACATTATAGATGGTGAAGATTCTTAGAAGAATGTTTAAAACATCATAATTTCTAAGAATTATAATTTCTCGTCCCTAAATTTCAAACATGCCAGGAATTTGAAAACACTGAAAGCTTTGTTCATTTTTCCACTGTATGTTTTAATTCTAAGTTGTATCATTGTTTTATAAATAAGTGTACTTTCCTTTTAAATAAAATGAAGGGAAAAGAATTTAATGTAGCTAACAATTACCATAACATTATCAATTATTACATAGCAATCCCCTATGATACCTATCCAGTACTGTTTCAGACACAGACTCTCAGATTTCCTCTTTACAACTCAACAGCTTTTCATTATTATCAATAACATCAAAGACAAATCAACCAGTCTTTCCTCTAGCTCACTTGTTTCAAATTTATTTTTATTTATTTATTTTTTATTGGATATTTTATTTATTTACAATACAAATGTCATCACCTTTCCCCATTTCCCCTCCCTAGGACCTCCTATCCCATCCCCCCCTCCTTTATGTTTTTATACCATTTTGATTACATGCATGTATTAAGGTTAATTCTAGGTTGAGGGTCTAGCAATACAATAGATGCAAATAGTCAAGGAGCAAGCAAGACAATAAACACAAATAGTCAAAGAGAAAGCAAGGCAGTAAACCCAATTACGTGAACACTCCAGTGATCACTGTTTCTAAGGGCTTATCAGGATGACCAAAGTATCTGAGCCTACTTAGCTGGCTTAGCCCAAGGACATTTTATGTCCAAAGTCAACTTCCTTGTTCTAGCTTAAAATTTAGATTCCTGTCTGAAATTACTTCTTTGTTCTAGTCTAATATTTAGGTTCCTGCCTGAGATTACTTCTTTGTTCTAGCCTAAGATTTAGATTCCTACCTGAAATTACTTCTTTGTTCTAGCCTAATGTCAGATTCCTACCAGAAGCTTAATTCCTTGTCCTTGGCCAATGTCATATTCCTGCAAGCAACCCATTGAGTTAGAATCATTCAAGTGCCAGAACAGAGAGAGTTTCCTGCAGTTTCTCTCTGTACAGGTCACAAGATGTAGGGCCACAGACGACAGAAGCAGGGCCTGCTAAAGTTTCTCTCAGGTACACTGAATGTACAGGGATCTGGTCATATGTTTGGCTCTATGGGAAGTTCAGGTAATAGTGAAAATCATTCTAACTAGTTATATTTCAATGTAAGCTAACAACTATTCATAAATCCACTTCTCATTAATTCAATGGTTCTTCGTGGGGTGGAAGGTCCAATGTTGTCTTCCCAAGAAACTGTCTCAACTGTGGAAAGAATAGGTTGTCTCTCTTGGCATCTGGTAGGTAGAAGCCAGAAATTGGTAGACATGGAGAAACAAATGAGAAGAACTATCTAGTACAAAATATCAGCAGTGACTAGATTGGGGTTTCTAGCTGTACCCTGCTACATGGGTTTCTAAAAGGTACCTAGTCACCACAGTGCCTTGTGCAATTCAGAAAGTATGAAGGAGACATTGAAGTAGGTGTACATTAGCATCCTAAGACAACGTGGTACTTCCGTTTACAAATTTTGCAAAGAAATTGATTATGTAATTATATTTCTGGGTTTTACTTGGGACTTCAAAAAGGGCCCAACAGTTGTTTCCCAAAGTTTCTGTTTCATCTCTTTGATAATGAATTCACCTCTGCTAGTAAATCCCATCCTTCCACTCTTGTGGCCACATATACCATCCTGGATGAGGATGCTTTTAGTGGTGTGTGTGTGTGTGGTGTGTGTACGAGAGAGAGAGAGAGAGAGAGAGAGAGAGAGAGAGAGAGAGAGAGAGAGAGAGAGAGGAGAGATGATAGAAAGACAGACATAGAGACAGAGACAGAGAGACAGGTAGTACCTTAGTTTTGCAAGAGATGAGGTAGAGACCACCAATGCCCATTGATGGACTAGGGTTTGAACTGTAGGTAAAATTTACTGATTAATTTTTACATGTATTTATTTATTCTGTGTGTTTCTGTATATGGATGTACATGTGGAGTCGAACGGATAAAGGACCAAGTTGGTCCTCTCCCCTCATGAAGTAGGTTCTGGGTATTTAACTCAAGCTGTCAGGCTTGGCAGCAGATACCTGCTGATCACCTCAATGATTCAAATTTATTGGTTATTTCAACATTTTAAGCAATTGGAATCAATTTCCAGCTCCAAAATCATGACACATGCTGTAGGACTCCAGATTATGGCATTGCTGAACTAGTATGTCTACCCGCCTCTTCCCACGTGGCACCAGGTGGAGCTGGTTTAGATGTTTTTTTTTTTCTTTCTTTCTTTCTTTTTCAGTTTGCTTAACACCTCACCCAGCCACTCTCTCTGCCTGGATCCCAAGTATTTGGAACCATAAGGCTGACATTTGGTATCAGGTGGCAACTGTGGATCGAAACTGTGGAAACATTTAACAATGCTATTGTGGATAAAAGTTACCCTTTTGATCCCTCAGTCACGAACAAGCATCCACCTATTAATCACTGATCACTTTTCTAGGAGAGTCACCACATATGTCCTTTAATAGAAGGTCTGAAATTTGTCACAGAATGGACCTGTTAAATTGAAAGACATAGAGAAAAAAAACTATGTGGAATACGTGGAAAGGTGCTCTCCAAACCACTACTCTAGGAAAACCGTATTTTGGCAGGACCCTGAGATAGAAAAGTATGATTTCAAAGCCCAAGAGGCCATTCAATCATGTGAAAATTAATGACCTATATACAAGTCCAGTAATAATAATGATAACCCCAATGTTGCCAAGTATCTAAAATTAAAATTGTTCATTTATTACAGAAAGATTCACTCATTGACATTAAGAAGAAAAAAAAAGCATGTATGAGATTCTTGCAAAGTCAAATGGATTTTCCTGCTGCACCCTAAACCATTTATGGTTTCCATTGAAGTCATAAGTCAAATATCAGGCATCAAATGGTATAAATATAGAAACAATCTTTGTCCCAGAATCTAGTCCCAGGAATTGTAGTCAAGAATAGAGAGTATTTTTAGTTTGAAATATAAAATTCAGCCTCTCTCTCTCTCTCTCTCTCTCTCTCTCTCTCTCCTCTCTCTTCTCTCTCTCAATCATTTATCATCTATCTATCTATCTATCTATCTATCTATCATCTATCTATCTATCTGTCATACTGAGTCACTTGGTACCTCTAATACTACAGAGCTTAGCCTGCAGTATTTTAACATGTAGCCAAATGTGTTCTGGATATTCTACTGAGAAAACTTTTAGATGAGATTAACAAATAAACCTATGCCCTGAGAGGGAAGCAATTTGCCCTCCATAATGTTATGAGTCCCATTCAATCAGGTGAAGTCAAAACAGAACAAAAATCTGACTTCCATGAGCAAGAGAGTAATCTGCTGAAGATAGCCTTTGAACTTGAGTTATGAAGTTGGCTCACCACTGATTGCCTGTGCAACCACAAATATCAGACTTGCCAAGGACCTACAAGCACATGAATAGGTCCTTAAAATATTTCTACTTCCATTTGCACATGTTTAGCCATATATGTGTGTATACACACATACACAAACACACACACACACACACACACACACACAATATTCATGTGTATTTATTTCTCTAAAGAATCCTAGCTGATATACAACCCAAGGAAATGATTTTATACTTTAAATTAAGCACTAAGAGTAAGCCAATGAGCAGAGGGCACATGAAATGATCCATTTGTTTGAAGGCTTTGGAGATTGCTTTTAGCAATAACCTGGAGTAACCAGCTACAGAGCAGCTACAGAGCCTCAGAGCAACAGCATACACTTCTTCAGAGTTTGTCTACATTTTTTTTCATGGAAAAACGTCTAACTTTTAAAAGGCATGTCCCAAATGCTCCTGTGTATTATTTGTGAGACAGATGGGGGAATATGTCTTTCCCTGGAATGATGGACAAATGGCTAACACAGTACTAACACTGTTAAACCACTATCAGCACTAATGAAGGTTTTTCTGTTCTTATTGTATACATGCTTTCCTGTGGTCTCTTTCCTTTAATAAGTAAAGACTGTGAGAGATGAAGCAATTTGACTTCCCAATTAGCAGTTATTGGACCCTCCCTTTGCTTCCCTAGCTGCCTTGAACATACAGACTGATGGTCAAAAAGCCACATAGACTATTCATATACCAATGTACCTACCTGAAAAATTCCAAAGATGCCTTGAGGAAGACATCCAATGATGTTACAGTTTGCTGAGCTCTTGAAGGCAAGGGCTGAGCCCAAGCCTCAGCCTGGACTATTAGAGACAGGCCTCAAGGTCTCAAAATGACTTTCTAACTTTTGATACTTATGACATACAGTAAGAGAGT
Source organism: Mastomys natalensis (assembly GCA_021653895.1). Classification (NCBI taxonomy): domain Eukaryota; kingdom Metazoa; phylum Chordata; class Mammalia; order Rodentia; family Muridae; genus Mastomys; species Mastomys natalensis. Next base: position 93,130 of record JAJTUV010000873.1, read on the forward strand.
ATTTTCTTTTCATAATTAGAAAAGAGACTGCTTTGTCTAGGGATGACTGAGCAAGTAAAGCTTTGCTTGATTCAAACACAAACCTCAGTGGCTGTGACCCTTCTGGAGTATAAATGAGGTTGTTCAGGTCATGCAGTGAAAGACTCTCCATCGATGGCTTTCCTGGAGTTGCAACATCAGAGCCAATAAAAGTAGAGCTGGTTTGTGAAGGGAGAATGATAGCTGGCTTTGGGACAAGTGGGAAAGAAACTTCCTGCTCTGGCTTCAGAATGGTGAGTGCAGGAAGAATGGCATAGGAAGCATAAAGTAGAAAAAGAAGAATTGAGACTACAGAAGGATGAAGGATGCTCAGAAGTCAGAGAAGAGAAACCGTGGGTCCTGATTACTGGAAGGATTCCAAAGAGTTATCAAGATTTGGGGCCAAGGGCTCAAAGCTGTAATACTGGCTACTGACAAAGGTTGAGCAATCTATGTATCTACCTACCTGGAAGCTGCCACATCAGCAGTCCCCATGTCCGAGGAACGCTGACCTCATCTGACTGTAGAAGAGCTGCAAAAGGTCTAAGATTATCGAGCCTGAGACCTAAAACCTACACAATGACTGTATCTTAGTTAGGGTTCCTTGGCTACGATGAAATATGATGACCAAAGCAACTTGGGGAGGAAAAGGTTTTTGAAGTCTTTTAAAATTCGAAGTCTCTCAATGATGGGCTCCTGTAAAATCAAAACTAAATCAAATACTTTCTTCAAGAGGGAAGAACCAGGACATAGGCACAATTTTAACAAAGCAAAACCCAGCTCCAAAGTGTGATGTCTAATTATATATGATTCACTCACATTCGTCTGGGCTCCTCCAAAGGGCTTGGGTCACTTCTCCAGCTCTTTCCTCTGCAGCACACACAGTTTGTCTTCTACACTACAGCTGGCTCTGCTCCACAGCTGTTGCTGTTCTTGGTGGTCATCCCATGCTACTGGCACTTCCCAAACTGCTAGGGTCTATTGCTGCACCTTCACCAAGAGCCTCTCCTAGGCTCTCCTCTGGGACTCTAGTCCTGCCACGTAGTGCCAAGCTGCAGCTGCTGTCCATGACCCCTTCCTGCCTTCAAAACAAGAACCACCTGGGTGACTCTTACATTACCAGATTTGGCTGCTAGCACAAGGTACAACTTTGGCTACTTCTGGAACACAGTTTCTGTGTCCTCAGCCCAAGGAAATACTTCCCAGTAGATTTTACCTCAATACTAGTCTCTTCTTAATCAAGGCTGATTCTTAAGCCTCAACTGATCACTATCTCTTGTTCCAGCAAAGCAAAGGTTTTTCCTTAATGGTTCTAGTCTCTTGTTAATCACCAGCAATTCTCCATGCCCAGCTGTCCAGACACCACAGATTCTTCACAGAAATGATCCAATGGAGTCTTTGCTTCCCTCTGAGACTGCACAAGCCAGGTCTCCATCTTCTCCACTGCTCTCAACATTCTTATTTTCCAGGGTCCTACAGAGCCGTTTACTGAACTCTCAATACTCAATGGCTTTTCTAGCTCAACCTTCTAAAGTCCTTCCACAGTCTTCCCCAAAATAACACGATCAGGTTTGTCACAGCAGTAGCCCACCACCCTGGTTCCAACTGTCTTAGTTAGAGTTACTATCAATGTGATGGAAAACAACATGGCCAAAGCAACTTGAGGAGGGAAGGGTCTATTTACCTTACATTTCCAAGGGAGTCAAGACATGAACTCAAACAGAGAAAGAACCTGGAGGCAAGAGCTGATGCAGAGACCATGGAGGAGTGTTTCTTACTGGCTTGGTCATCATAGCTGCCCATCATTCTGCTTTCTTATATAATCCAGAACCACCAGCCAAACGATAGCACCACCCACAATGGGCTAGGCCCACTCCCATCAATCACTAATGAGGAAATGCCCTACAAGCCAATATTATGGAGGCATTTTCTCAACTGAAGTTCCTTTCTTTTCAGCCTGTGTGAAATTGACACAAAACCAGCTAGTACAGCCAGTAACCATAGGTGGGTGTACTGCCTACTGTTGCTCCCACCTGCCTGTTGCTGCCAAGCACAACCAAGGGAAGTGAAATCTGCCACCCACAAGCCTTTCTCCCTATTTACTCATGTTTTCTAGGGGTGGAGCAAAAGGGCCTCACCTGTTGTTTTCATAAGACAACCAACCAAAAATAAATCTTGGGAAATGTTCAATGTTGGTAGAATAGTTTGAGAAATGTTTGCTAAGAGTTTGAGCAAGTGTTCAAAGCATACTCTTATGAATTGGCCAGGCTAGGATGAAGACTTTCATTTAACAGCCTGAATGGAACAGAAATACGTATGTTCACATGAACAACCATTCACACACCTGTCTATTCCCATTTCCAACTTCCCATTCCACATTCATATGGGCACTTCTACTTATACATGGTGTATTATCAAAACTACCATGTACTGCTTCATTCAGCCAGGTATGAGTTACTAGTGTGAGTTACACTAGTATGAGTTACTAGTGTGGCCCGATCCCTACACTGTTTATTGCTCACCAGAGGAAGAAAGAATAGGTACAAATCTGTATCAATAAATCAACCTTGCTCAATAAGACACATCTAGAAAAGGGAAAGGTTCCATACTATGAGAGCACAGATAAAGGAACCCAAGGTGTGAGGAGGAAGCTGGAATCACGAAAGTTGACATCTTTAGGCAAAGGACATGGGACAGAAATGTCTTATTATTATGGTCTGTGGTGTATCCATATTTTAATCTATATGTTGGATAGGAATGGAAGGAAAGAGATCAGGGATCATTAAACTCTGAGTCAGGGTGATTGATACAAAAGTACCAGGATCCTTCTTAAAATGTTACCTGAAGACCACCGATACTTTATGTGCACTCTTCTCATGACACTGCAAGAAGTAGGCTGCTAACACTCACTTAGCAAGAGTTATTTGCTGCCTTTTGGTTTTACCCAGGCACTATGTAATCATTCTACTCCAGTCAAATAGCTCACCTCCATGAAGTCCCACATTTTGTGAGCACAACAATAACACCAGCAACAAACCTACCACATATCCTAGATCTTGTTCATAACCGGAAGGCCGAATTCTTGGTATTTAGGGATACCTCAAAAAGAGATTTCCTCTTGAGGAACCATTATGTTTCTTAACTTTTAAACAAGATAAATCAGCTCACTCTATAGCCTAGGCACATTTATTTACCTGAGCTGATGTAGCCAGTCATTAAGCATTACTGTCACCCACTATGAACCAGGCTGTACAGTGTCCAGCAAACAGAGAGACACACAAATAAACAAGGTCTATAAACTAGGGAGAGGACAAATCCATAGACAGAGGTGCCCGCAAGGAGAGGTGTGAGGGGTGGCTGTTTTGGGAAGGTCCTGTTTTAGTCACAGTGGAAGGAAAATCAGTTGGTCCCACAGACAAGGAGAGGAGAGTAAGGAGGGGCGGAATAGCTTCCACCCAGAAGACAGCATTTCCAGAGGTGCAGAGATGGGAAGAGTTTTGCCCATTAATGAGCCAAAGGAGTACAAGCAAGGACAAGGCCAGCAAGCTGCAGCTTTGAAGCACTGAGCAACTGGTGGTGAGAAAGACTGAGGCAACTGGACTTACATTTCAGAAATATCACTTGGAAACAATCTGAAGGACACATTGGAATAGAGAGAGCCAGCACATAGAGAGTTCATGAGCAAGAAGCAGCAGTTGCATGGCTTTGGTGGAGAAAGAGCTGATATGGTTCTACTACTTCCAAGGCCTGATACCTCTCCATCACTCTGTGCTCCAGATACAAGCTTTTAACCTAAAATTTTAATTTGCATTTATTTTTTGTAACTTTTCTCCTGGAATCCAACTTCATCCAAAAGAGAACAGTGATCCAAGTGTAGACACCACCTGAAGAAATTTTATATGCTTTGTTTTATAATACTTTTTATACCTTCATCAACCCACCAAGATAATCTCTCTAGAATTCACCACTACAGCCATATAGTCATGCATGAAAAAAGAAGATACAGAAAAAATTATAAAAACACTGGATACCTCCCAGCACATCTAGTTCTTATTGACACACTCAGTTTAAGCATTGCTGGAGCTCCATTGTCTTGCAAATGTTTTCACAAATTTCATGATCCTGATGTAATATTGTCTCATATAATATCATGTGTCATATACTTCCTCTTGCTGGGTATATTGAGGTTTACTGACTATATGTAAAAATCATTTCACAATTAAGTAAAGATTACTAAAATATAACCCTGAGGTCTAGTCTTCTTAACCCCTCACAGGAGTTTTCTTGTTCGTTGCATCTAGCAAGCACTTTGAGGTATGCTAATACAGTGTTGGGCATGGGTCCATGAAAGTGAACGAGATAAGAAGAGTTTCCTGAGGAGAATACAAGATCCATTAACCTAAGCTGAAATCTGATCCTCAGGGATGAATACATGTTCCTCAATCACTTGCTTGTGTGAAGAATGTGCAATGAAAGAAAAAGACTATTTCCTAATTGGTGTGGATCATGTACACATGTGAAAGGGCTGAGGCTGAGTTTATAGAAAGCTCTAACCCAGGATGAACTGTAATAGAAAGAAAACAAAACTGGTGAGTGATTTAGCCAGCCCAAGGATGCCAAGCAGATCTTTGTGGTTCTAATTCATGATCATGTCCTTTAAGGAGTGTACCTTGCTTTTCCTGGAAATAAAGCAAGACTGGCAGCAAAATGGGCTTACCAAAGAAATGGCCCATGGGACAGTTTAACTTATGGATTTCAGAAGACTGTCTTAAGGAACGTAAACCTACTGAGCCTATTCCAGGAAAGGAGAGAAAGGGGGGGATAAGTAAAGATAATAGTTTGGAATTTTCCTATTGCTCCATTCCTGGGATCTTAGCACAAGCCTGGGCATCGAGAGGCTGCTTGGTGTGGATGTGTGATGCCCACCATCTTGCTCCATGTCCTTAAGCCCTCTCTCTCTTAGAATGTCTGCATTTCTGCATATGTCCATTTTGCTTTCATTTCTTTAAATGTCTGTATATGACAAGAGTTGACCACCTACCCACAACCTGAGGCCCCTTACTCCACTCAACCTTTTCTTAGCGTGACACAGGTCTTTGAAAATATCTATTTCTATGTCCCTCTGAAAACTAGAAAAGGAAAGGAAAGAAAGGGGACAGAAAGGCATAGAAAAGGAAAGATGGGAAATTAAAAATGATGGCAACCTGGGTTGTTTTCTTTACATTGGATGCATCCTTAGACTATTTAAAGAAGTCTCCGACAAAGCTCTACACAAGGGCCCTTTTCATTAAATGAGCTGCAAATCACATATAGACAAGCTGGAGCATACAGTCCTGTCCCCTTGCTGTAGAACTACAGCAGAATCAAACCCATAAAAAAAGTGGCATCCATAACACCAACTAAAAAACAGCTTACAGGGTGAGCCCTGATCTGAGATGCAGCATGAAGAAAGGACAACACAGGAAAATGATGGGAGGTGCCTGGAGTCAGGCAGAGATGGTGCCATTGCCTGGCTTGGTGAGTAGTGACATGACTAGGTAAGCCTTCCTCATCTTGGGACACTGTGGTGGTTTGGATGAGACTATCACTTTAGGTTCATATGTTTCCATGGTGTATCCCCAGTTGGTAGAACTGGTAAGAATTAGAAGGTATGGCATTGTTGAAGGACGCATGTCACTGGGAATGGTTTTGAAGTTTCAAAGCCCTCATTATAGACTTCATTCTGCAGTCTCTCTCTCTCTCTCTCTCTCTCTCTCTCTCTCTCTCTCTCTCTCCTCTCTCTCTCTCTCTCTCTCTTCCTCCCTTCTTCCCTCCTGTCCTCTCTCCCTCCCTCCTCCTTCCCTTCCTTTCTCTCTCTGTATCCAACTTGAAGATAAGACATGGGCTTTCAGCACCATGCTTACCTGCCTGGTGCATTATTCCCCATCACAACGTTGTGGACTCAGCCTCTGATACTCTAAGCAAGTCACATATTAAATGCTTTCTTTTATAAGTTGTCATGTTATGGTGTTTCTCCAGAGCAAGAGAACAGTTATTAAGATGGGCACATTGTTGATGGGGAGCATATGAGTCAATGAGTCATCTAATTCTCCGCGCTGTATTCCAGATCCCAGAAGGAACCATAGCTCAGTCATTACTGATGATTTCAATGCACTCTAGTGCTCTTCAAAATGACAGTGGACAAGATCAAATATGAAAGACAATCAAATACATCAAATATGATCTTGTGATGCAAGGCAGTTCCATCTGGTCCATACTATGTGATGTAATGTTCTATAGGGAAAAAAAAAAAAACAAATGAAGACATCTTTCAAAATTCTTAGAGATCAAAGGAAGTTTTTATGTAAGAAACAGCAGTAAGAAAAGTATGCTCACCTGGGAGCTATACAGCATGTAGGGGCTAGCTCATTTCAAAGATTCCTGTCCTTTGTCCTACATCTATTCAAGGCTAGCAGAGAGAGAGGAATAAACATGAATTAGAAATCAGCCTTATGAGCACAAAATTTACAGAATTCTTCCCTCATCTTTGCTGGGAATTGGATTTAAGTTAAGCGGCTTCTTCGTCCTCCTCGTCCTCCTCGTCCTCCTCGTCCTCCTCCTCTTCCTCCTCCTCCTCTCTTGTCCTTCTTCTTCTTTTTCTTCCTCTCCTTCTTTTTCTTCTTCTCCTCCTTTTTCTTCTTCTCCTTACCTTCTCCTCCTCCTCTTCCTTCTCCTTCTCTTCCTCCTCCTCCTCCATTCCTCCTCCTCCCTTTCTTCTTTGTCAGCTGTAAATTTGAGGCCCTCAAGGTTTGTTTACTCTTAAGGCAGAAGTGAGAGGATAACTGGGACAGAGATAATAAACCTCTCCAGTACATTTTCTAATGCAGGAGCTAGACATCACCTCAACTGAATTAGGAAGATCAACTTAAGTCTTAAGAAGGTTAAAAGTAGCACTTTTTCTCTCTATTATATTCAAGTGTTAAAACAGCCTCTTTCTAAGAGTTATTTCAGTGTTGTTTTCTGATTTCAAATTAAGTGCCAAACAATGTTTACTCGTGGCTATTTTCAGAGGAGAGAAAATAAACATGCACTCCTTTTATTTAAGAAAGGGAGGAAAAACAAAGAAGATATAAAAGGATCTATCATTACATTCAGCAGCAGTAGCAGCAGGACCACCACCACCACCACCACCACTATCATCATCATCATCACCACCACCACCATCATCATCATCAACAACAACAACATCTTAGAAGATAGATTCTGACCTCTGAATACATCTCTTTGACATCACTTTTCTGAAACAACATGCTATTTTGCTTTGCGGAAATCTAGTATGGATAAATTGTTTCTTAAATTATTGTTTGACAGAAAATCAAGATTAAAAGGGGATTCTAACCCAATCTCATCCATTATTGTCTTTATCATGAATGTCATTACTAATGAGTCTCTAAGTTCCTGGCTCTCATACAAGTTTCCCATTGGCATCTTTTCATAAGAAAGATATTCACACTTTAAGGTTGGTTCTACTATGGCTATTTTTTTTTGAAGTTAAGGAAACTGAGGTACCCAGAGGTAGTATAAAGTCACTAAAATTTTACATATGGGCTTATACTGAATTATAGATCTTTTGATTTTACAGTTTATATTGTCATCTCAGATGCTTTGTATAAGTGAATTTGAATCTTGGAATTGGTTAACTTCATTACAAGAAAATCAGTGCACAAATAGATAGATCCCTGGTCTGAGTCCTAAGGTCTGTTTGTAGTCTAGTTCATCAATAGATTTTTTTCCACTTTGACCAGGTCCTTACCACATGGACCTTCTTTTCTTTAGTCACACCATAAGCGGTTGTATTAGAATTCCCTTCCAATCCTGACATTCTGTCACAGAGAAATTTCAGAGACAATGTATCCACACTAGATTTCCTCAAAGCAAAGAAGATGCTTTTCAGAAGAGTGATGTCCATGAGACAGCTCTGTATTCAGAGGTCAGAATCTGTCTTCCAAGTTGCATAGAAGTTAGGCTAAGATCTCCACCTTGTGTTTCATCTTCCCCCAAATCCAGTGAGAACTGCACCACACTTGTCCCTCCACACCAGCAGATACACTCAACCCCCTGAGGCTCTGATGGCTTTAGCAGCAACAGAGGCTGATAGGGATAAGCAATGCTTACTTTTGTAATCACGTTCTCAGCTTCATGAAAAGATCCACTAAATGAGCCCTTTAAATAGCAATCTTCTTAGCACATTTAAAAGTAATTCAATTTAATTCTTTAGAAATGCATTTACCATACCAGGCAAGTTCTACCTTTATCTGCAATCTGACTTTTGAATATTTATCAGTCTAACAGAATCGGGGACATTTACTTCTTATGGAGGAGAAGATATAAATTCACTGAGAGTACATTCATTGCCAGACTATCTATTGTGCATTAAGTTGTGGCCTAGGAACTGAAGAAACTGGGGTGAGTTAAGATTGGTACAGAAAGGATCTTCACATAAGTTTAAAATCTAGTATATTCATTAATCATTTCAAATGCTGTACCTTAAAATGGAAGGCTTAATGTGATAGGAGAAGTCTGGGTTTTTCTTACATATTCCAACTGTAAACACACATAGGGTATTCCTGCAGGACATGAAATTTGTTCCCTGTAGCTAGGGAAAAACAGCAATCCCATTGGCAAAAATGGAACAGGGGAGAAAAGAGGGGTAAATAAAAGGAGAAGATGAAAGTTGAGTACCAGGACACACAGGAAAGAGAGCTCACAACACTCTGAAAGAGTACTCAAAAAATAACAACAATGACAATAATAATAATAATTCATAATAATAATAATAATGCCTTTAAAAATGCGGCTGCTCTGGTAGGTAGAGCCACACACCTCCCTGAGGATCTCAGGAGTAACTTAACTAAATTGAGTCACAGCCCTTTTCTGAATCATGAGTATTTTCAAAGAAAGGCTACTTAATATCCCTCCAAGCTATGAAAGTCATTGGCAAAGCTGAAGGCAAGAACAGCACAGAGAAAATAACCTTACTTCATTGGAGGAGTATAGAGATCAGATTGGATGTCACTCATTTATGTATTCAATATGTTTTGTTTTTTGTCCAATACTGTATTGTAGTTACAAATTTACAAAGAGATGATCATTAAACAAATATTGTAAAATAATACATACATTTTCAATTTAAATAATCATGAAGTGTGATTTTATGACATGATATTTATGAAAGAAATGTCATGATAAAGGAGATATTCTTGCTAGGCCACACACTGTTGGAATGGAGCTATACTATCTGGGAAGCTGTAAGGGAATCGGCCTAGAGCTGGAGTGAGGAAGAAGAAGGAAAGATGGAAAGAGAAAGACAGACAAACAGAGATAACTCATGTGTTCTTGTGCAAGTATATGTGCATGCACACACACACACATGCACACACATCTCTGAAATCTTAAGTGACAATAAGCTTTCTAGTCATTTCTGTTACTTAGAGGGGAGCTTCTATCCTGCTTTGGGAATCCCCAAATGTCTTTCCTCCAGGAAAAGATTGCCAAGCTGATAACCTAAAAATGTCTCTAAATGGCCTCAAGCTGTCTAGAACTGATAAGGAGACCCAACAAGATATGCTAATGTTTCTCACTGAACATACACTGTTACCTCACTCTCCAGGACCTGATGGTATTCCTCACATGGCCACTGACTTTTCTGCTCTATTATCCTTACTGATGTTACTCTGCCAGGTTTTATCCTGTCTTCTAATTGCTGTTTCCACCCAGAAAGTCATTGGAGCAGCTTACAGCTTTAGAGATGATTAGAGGTGATTTGTTATTTCCTTCTAGCCATTTGTCATTTTGCCTCAGATCATAAAAGTCAAGGGTAAGTTTCCATGAAGAATTAATCAAGAGTCTGGAGTGGAATTTTATACAATATCTCTCCTGAAGTAAGAAGTGGGAAAAGCATGAGGCTCAATTAGACAGACCTGAGTTGCCCCTATTCTATAGGTGTGAGATGTTAATCTAGCCTCCTCTCTTTTCTGAGCCTTGGTTACTTTATCTGTGGAATATCCTGAATAATGAACTCATATTCTTAAACACATCAGACACATCTGTAGACACATAGAAGTCACTTCATAAGTTTCTTTCTTTCATCTTAACTTTTAAAGAACTCTGAGACCAGGTATTGTGGCTCATCATATAATACCAGGATTTAGAATACATAGGAAGGGGAAGTATCATAAATTAGAAGGTAAATTACTGATCTATACAGTAAGTTCTAGAAAAGTCAGGGATATATAGAGACCCTGTCTCAAAAACTCTATATAAATAATCTTCTGCAAATGTTATCTTGGTAGACTAGAGATCTTCCAAGTGAGGGAAGACTGGTTCATTCACAGACACAGCCTTGATAGCTCTAGACATCTCTGGAAGCACCTTAGAGATGAAGAATCAATGACAGCAGAGTAGTCCAACATGCCTCTATCATTGTGGTTGCTGTGACCTATTATGAGGAATAATATCATTGTCTACCTCACAAAGTCACCCCACAGCCAATGTGGCCACATTGTAATGTGACAATGGCCAACACAGGCCACTCCCATCCATCCTTCAATAGCCAGTAAGAGGGGGCATGGTGCTGTTTATGCAAAGGAAGAGCTATCCTGGTTGATTCTCATGGTCAGCTCTGTGAATTGGGGATGGTGAGACAAATCAGACACAGTCCCTGAATCCTGTATGGATTCAGACACTGTCAATCTGTGAGAAATGAGTTCCCTTCTCTAAGAATGTAAGGTAGGGTAGGTCCACAAACCACATGACTGGAGAATGAGGATGTTTCTAGACTGAGAGGCTGTGTATATTGACGGACATGGGGAACTACCAACATAAAACACTAAGGTGAAGGAGGGTTGGGAAAGGATTTAGTAGAGAATGAGAGGATCAGATTTTTCATGAAGACTTTCTTCCTTAAGCTTTGGGATTTCCTAACATAGGTGTATGCTCTCATGAAGTCTTCCAGTGAACATTTTTAGTATGTATATTTTCCCATCTGATGGTGAATTAATTAGTGAAACATAATGTAGCATGTCTAATACGGTGATGCATCAGTCAGCAGCACCATTTGATTGGCTATGAATCTTTCAGTGTAGTTCAGAGCTATTGTCACATGGTGATAGAAAGGGTTATGAGGTCAAACAATACCTATTACTGGAATTATGAGGATCAGTTTCCTTAATATGTAACATAAATTGGCATTTGTTTATTACAAAAGACTATGAAATGTTACCACTTTCAGTGTTTTGGTCACTCTACTAGAGATTCAGATGTAAGGATAGAAAAGACCAGATGATCAGCTTTCTCAAGGAAAGAGTATCAGGTCCTCAGATTGGAGCCCTGGTGTTTTCTCTGGATAATTACCAAATCAATCTGGGTAGGCAAAATGGTAGATGTGTGCTACAAATGTCCGGCAGTGTAAACAGTGGCTGAAGGATGCTCACTTCTTAGATGTTGCTAAGTTCTTTGTGACTGGTTTGTAGGAGGTTGATAAAAGAAATAACTCTCAAATTGGGCTGTGGGGTTAGAGGGTTCAGAGGAAATGACATTTAAGCTGGACAAAAGGGAGAAATTGTACACAGAGTAAACTGAAGACACAAAACAGGGTGAAAATTAATAAGTAAGCCATGATCGCTGTTTCTAATTGTGAACTCTAATTTTATGGTTCTGAGTTTTAGAATGGCAAGTGTTTCTTCCTTTAATATCTAAGCTTACTACATATGATATACGTTCTATTTTCTTTTCTTCCCCCTTTGTTAAAAAATAGACTTTAAAAATCACATATTATATCCTGATTATGGTTTCCCCTCACTTTGCTTCTCCCAGTTCCTCTCCACCTCTAGTCCCATCCAGATGCACTTCTTTCCATCTTCATTAGAAAACAGACAGGCTTCTAAGGGATAACAATAAAATGGAATAAAGTAAAAGCAAACAAATCAGTTTAGGACAAAACAAACAAACAGAAGGAAAAGAACCCAAGAGAGGGCACAAGAATTAGAGACCCTGTAATTTGCACATTCAGAATTTCCAAAAACTGGAAGCCATTATATACATAGATAGATAGATAGATAGATAGATAGATAGATAGATAGATAGATAGACCTATATTGTAAAAAGAAAAAAGAAAAATATAAATAACATAAACTCAAAGATAATTTTTTAAAAGGCAAAGAAGCCTTGACATGACATTGAGAGAATAGAACCTCCAAAGATATTATGTTCAGCTTGTTTTCTGCTGGCCATCTATTCATGGTCATATAGCCTACCCTTAAGAGTTATTGCAGGATATTCTATTCGATCATACTATGAACCCCAGATTTGTGTTATTTACTGAAAAAAAAAAAAACACCTGTTTCTAGTTGTAGTGTGGCTCTCCCTTAGCACATACCTTTAATCCTTCTCACTGGAATACAGATATGTCCTTAGTACATACCTGTAATCCCAAATAATGAAGGTAAAGTTAGTTTGAAGAAGGAAGTACCCATGTTTGAAAATGATGTTTAATTGAGTGCAGGCAAGTCAATGAATCACAGAGAGATTTGACAGAATAGAATAGACCCAAATGTCATGAGAAGAAACAGGAAAAAGAGGCTTACTTAAGAGAGAGCAGCACAGAAAGAGAAAAGAAGTCAGTTTTACCAGAATAGTTGTAAAGAGATAGATTGAAGAGAGAAAACGATAGACACAGGAGAAAACAGAGAATGAAAAGGAGCTGATAGATTACTATGAGGTCAAGCAGAACAATTCAGAACAGGCAGAGAGAAGCCAGATTGAATCAGTCAGTTTGGAGAGGAGCAGGAGCCAGAAGAGTTGAGCTGAAGCAACTACTCAGAGATCAGAAAGAACAAGAAAGGGTGAGCTTCTTCAGCAGCGAGCCTCAGAGGTTGAAAACATTCTAGGTCTTGATTAGATTGTCCAGAAGCTAGAAGCTTCCAGGACTATGCCTACTTTAGCAGTCAGAAGCATAAGCCTCCGAGAAGACAGTTGTACAGGAAAATAAAATATACTAATACCAAGAGCAGTTTGTTTTCCTAATAAGACTCCCTTGGTAGAAACTAAATTTTTATGTACACTTAGTAAACAATTGTACATTGCTTCTGAATTAGAGATGGGGACAGTAACATACATACTTTAGATCTGTCTTTTAAAGGAACCCTACAAGTCTAGGGCCCATAGAAGAGACACGATGTGTGTATTCCCACATATTATTTATTTGTAAAACAACAGAATTTTCATTTCACATACTATGTTCTTCTTACCCAGAATGTGTCTTGGTTGTGTTTTGGAGCATTGTTCACCTTAGAACCTGGGTGCACATATCATAGGAAAGTAGGGTGTGAAATGTACAAAATGTCCTGCATTCTTTCCACACTCAGCCACTTGCCAGAGGCGGGGCTGGAAAATTATCTAGACATGAATTTCCTGCCTACAAAGTGTTCATTAGTAAAGCCACATACACAATAAATACTCAAGTCAGATTTAAAAAAAGATATTTCTGTGTACTATAATATGGCAGGTTTTCATAAGAACTGATTACATAGCTCTCCTCTAAGAACGCTACACACAAACATAAAGTTTAACTTTGTTTTGAAGTTTCACAGTATGTTTTAATCTGTAAGTTGAAGCCAATTAAAATGATTTGACCAGCATTAAAAACTAGGACCAGAATAAATTATTAGAGTGGAACACCAAAAATTAAAACTGACAAATAAAAAAAAATGTAGCATTATAACTGAGATCACTAGATTTAGGGGTGTGTGTGTGTGTGTGTTTGTGTGTGTGTGTGTGTGTGTGTGTGTGTTGTGTTTTGTGTGTGTGTATTATAAAAGGTATAAAATAAATGACTCAAAAATAAGAGTGGACATGTATGTTGGATGTTGATCACCAGATCTGGGGCTCTTGCTGACAAGAGATACTTGCTCAGTAAAGGACTGAGGGGATTAAGAACTGTGTGACTTCACAATGAATATTAATTGCTGGTCACTGGATGAATGATGAAAGTGGCCAGCATAGGAGCAAAGTCATTCCTGGGAACTAATGTCTGTGTAGGAAAGACTGCTACAGCAATGAAGAGCTAAAGGCTATTATCACTGGCTCAGCTGGTTCCCTGGGGAGTGAAGAAATAAGAGGTCAACACTGCATTCCCAAGAACAGCAAAGGAAGATTCATGGGTCTCTGAATCTTCTCTTCTCTGAGTCCTAGACTCGCACAACTCCCTTAAAAGGCAAAGGTTAAGAATAAATGCCCTGCTTAGTAAAAGTCAAGGTTAGGGCCAACTTCACATTAGTCATGCACAGGGCCTGAACAGTTTCAAGCCAGACAGAGTCCCAGTACTGAGTGGGATAAGTAGACATGAGCTCCCACCTCTAGGAAGCTATCTGCAATTGACATAAGATTGAAAGGATAAAAATATTTTTCTCCAAAGGAGTCTCATTGGATATACATTAACCACACTTCAGGTAGACCCCACACCCAGTAGTAAATTGCTAACATACAAAATGAACTCAACATCATTTTTGTAGATTTTTATGTCTTATATTTCTTTGTTTGGGCATTTTTCTTTCTTATTGGTTTTTTGCTTGTGTATTATGGCTTCCAATTCTGTGTTTTTATGGCTTTTGTTTGTATGTTTCTTGTGGGTTTCTTTTTCCTTTTAAATTCTGACTTGTTTGTTTGCTTGCTTGTTTGCCTCTTTGTTTGTTTTCTAGAGAAAAAGGGAAAGAACATAGAATTGGGTGAGTGGGGAGTGAGGTAGTATGAGAAAGGGGAAACCATGAACAAACTACGAAAAAAATAACTGTGCAGTTTAGAGTTAGCTTACCAATAGAAACTTCTTCAAGGAAACTACTTTTGGAGAAATGTTTGGTCATTGGGATCTGAACTGCACAATCACTAAATTTTCATTTAATTGATCATCTTATGAGCTTCAAGAAAACTCACTATTAAGAGTTTACTACTATTAATGAATCTTAATGAGAATACACAGTGTTCTGGAAGCATCACCCTTTATCATAACGGCTCAATCTTGTCTTAAAGTGTCTTTTGCCCACACTGTAGTTCAGATAATGGCTAAGTTGAGAAAACAGTCAACAACACATTCATGATGAGGACAAAGGTGATGAGTTTACATAAGACTACACACAGGACCCTGTGAAGGACTGTGGGCACTCAGACAAGTACCATCTTCTCTTACCTAGGGGCTTAATGGGAGACTTGTTCAAGGAAACTGAATAAAATCTCTCTTGTTCAGGGTTTCCAGTGTTCCAGAGCCAGGTAAACACAGTTGAAACACACAAGAAAGTGGAGAAAGGGAGGAAGAGGCAGAGACGTAGAGACAGGGTGGAGAGTCTGAGATCAGAGGAGCTATAAAACAGATGCAGCATACAATAAGAGGTATACCTGCCTCTCTACTGCAGTACCGTTAGCTGACCATTAGCATACCTACCAGTCTTACAAGATTAGCCTTCCACACATAACACTGCTTCTGAACAACTGGCCCCCAGATTATGGTTTCAGCCGTAATGATGAAGCCCAGTCAATCAACTATGTGTTACTGAAATCATGTGGCATAAGCAGAGTTCGCCTTCACAGTTTTTCCTGGAGCTCTGAGTGCAAGTTATGGTTCCTTGCTAGGTTTGGGCTTAAGCCTGCTCTCTGTCTGTAGATTCATTCAGGCTCAGGCTGACTGTCATTGGTGTCATTGTTGTAGCCCCTCAAGGCAAGGGTAGGAGCTAAAAACATAAAACAAAACCACATAAGATATCACATAGTCTAGACTCTTCCAACTCTCACTTCCTCCTCATTCTGTAGTAGACACACATTTTTAGTGGTATGTGGCAGCATCCTTTTCCTTTTTAAAGGCTGAGTAATAGTCCATGTGATATAGATGCCACATTTTGTTTATCTGTGTGTCCATTAATAAATATTTTAATCATATCCATCTTTAAACTGTAACAGATAATGCTGCTATGAATGTAAGTACTCAAATATGAATATCTGCTTTACTTCACTGGGTTAAATACTCAAGGAAATAATTAGATCAGACAGTAATTATATTTAGATTTCTGAAGAACCACAAGCTGTTTCCCATTGTTTATACTATCTTAGTTCTTACTAGCAGTAAATAAGAATTTAGTTTCTCTACATTTACAACAAGACATTTTTAACTTTTATTTTTTGACAACAGCCTCCTACTGGGTGTGGAGAAGTATTTGTTTTATACTCCCCAAAACTGATAATGCTATCATACATCGGGTGCTTCTCCAACATCCGTGTACCCTGATGATAGATAGGTCTCTTCAAGTCCTTTTCAAAGTTTTTAACTGGATACTTGGTTACCTTTGGATTGGGTGAGAGTTCTTCTGATAATGCTGATATTTATTCTTTATCAAATACAGGATTCATGAGTATTTTCTTACACTCTGGAGTCTGTGTTTTCACCAAATAACTGTCTTTTAATATACAAAAGCTTCACATTTTATGACCTCTGATTTGTCACCTTTTTTTATGAGGGAGTGGTAGGGCTTCTGGCATTGTGTCAAAGAAATCATTGCCAAATGCAGCATTAAGAAATGTTTCCCTTGCCCCAAGAGCCATTATATTACAAGGCAGATAAGAATAGGAGGGGTACAGTATGGGTGTCCAAATCAACCACATTGTACTGCCCCTTAGACCCGGTATGCTCCCATAACCCTTTCATATTCTTTTGCTCTTAGGAATTCAATCAAATCTGCAGTAAGACTTACCAGACAGAACTCCAAATTGGCAAGAAATTTTAGGTCAAAAGAAAGAAAAGATGCTTTTGACATCTCGCTCACCTCCAAGAATGTGATTTAAAAAAAAAAAAAAAAATCCTTCTCATGCCCTGAAGCTCTACCCTGGAAAACAGGATCAGTTCCTTATTTTTATCACTTTCTGGTATTCCAGCCTCCAGAACCAGCTTTGTTGAAGAAAGATAACAGGATTGTACAAATAAGCTATGATGGAGGGCTACCCTAGAGCCAAGAAGGTCTAGCCACAAAACAATCAATATTTTAATAATCCTCCCATAATGTTGATCTCTCATGAGGAATCCCTGACCCTGAAGAAGAGCAGAGTTACTCTTTACTCCACCTCCTTTCATGTTTATTCGATGTGGTTTGTTAGAGAAAGTAGAAGAGGGGCATTTTCTTAAGATCATCTCCAAGTTTTGCCAAGGATTCTATGAATTGTAAATATTTAACAGGAGGTTTTTCCTTATCTTCTCCATGTAGAGTCAGGATACTGAATATCCTCTTTCTGGGTTGTACTTCCTTGTGGGAGATTGTGGCTTTATTTCACTACTATCCCTAGATACCTATGTGTATACAGCACACAGATGTATACATGTATAGGGCCACAGCCCACTGACTGAGATTGCAGAGGGACTTGAAAGGATTTGTAATTCTGTTTACTTTATTTATGTCATACAGTTAAAACTACTATACTTGGAGGTTTGCATGTGGTGGGCAGACGAAAGGGATAAACACGTAACAAAAAAAATGATGAACTCCATTATCCACCCTCAGGTACTAGGGATCTGAAAAAAATGGAAGTGGTTTGTAAGCAGTTCATTGCTGAGAATCTGAAGGAAATGGTGGGCAGATGGAATGGACATGGGAAGATAAGTTCCATCCAGTCTGTTATCCCTGGAGCAAGGAAGGCCCTCTTAGCTCCATATCACTTATTATTGATACTCACTGTGGACACACAGATGACACAAGCAAAACCAAATAGACAATAATAAAACACAAAGAACTGAGTGGCACCAATTGAGTTTCGTGACAAATGTCTCCCAAAAGCTTGTGGATGATGATGTGTGCCTGTGTATGCATGTGCCTGTGTGTGTTGGTGTGTGTGTATGTGTGTGTGTTGTGTGTGTGGTGTGTGTGTATCTGTGTGTATGAATATGAACATATGTGTGCATGTGTATGTGTATTTATATACATGCATGGCTGAGCCCAAAGAAGGAGCTCTTGATGCCTTATTTTCTGCAGGAATTATACATGAATAAGTCAGGGATAAAAGAATGACCTCCAAGACCATTCAAAAGAGACTTTTCCAAAACCAGATAGTGTCTGCTGGGGGAATGGCGACCACATAAACAAAACTGCTTGCTGGAAACATTTACTTATCTCTCATTTTTCTCACTCTTTTTTAATGAGGAAATGATACTGGGGAAGATGGGGGGCAGGCAGGCCACGCAGAACCCAGTGGTTCCTGGTCTCTTCACAGAGAAACATTACTTTTGTCTCCTCTCTCCCTTGGCACCTGTGTATCCACAGCAGGTACTACCAGAAAATGACAAAAGACACTGGTTTCATAAGAGTTTGAGTAGAAATCTAAAGCACTTCCATTGACAAATTGGCCAGCTCTTGAGCAGATACGGGAGCATCAATAAGAGCTAAATAAAGCCTGAAAGGCAGGGTTGGGGTGGGGGAGATGTGGAGGGAACCTAATGGTCTCACACGGGCCATGAATTCATCAGTGTCACTAGAAGAAAGGCCTGTTTGATAACTCAGTAATTGTTCCACCAACAGTATATTCCACACTGTTCCCAATTTAACAAACAGTTACTTGCTCTACAATTTGCAATCTCTCCCCTGATTTTATTTTCTAATGGCCCTCTAACAAAATGTAACACATATTCTGTGCAAAGCAAGAACATACGTGGACACACTAGGAAGGACCATCTTCCCAGAGAAGCCTCTGGTCTTCTGAAATGCATATTCATTCACACAGTAAAGAGACACAAATCAGCACGGTGGCTGAGCAGGCACAGGGTGAGTGGTGGCCTTGACTCCTAATGAAACCAAATCATGCAAGACATTAGAAAGATTGATTGGAGTTAAGTTAGCTACCAGTGTTAGCCAGGGTACCCCAGGCTGTAATGAAACTGCCAGGGATTATTTACGGAGACAGAGTTAGGGGTGTAAGTTATAGTCAGCAGGCTGGTGTTACAAAAGACAGACATGTGGTGAAAACTTTCACTGTGAATGGAGCCGCAGACACCTAGTCCCAGTGGGCCCCCCTCCCACACTGACTGGGAGTGTCTGCTTCTCCAAACTTCTGTGTCAGGATGAAAAAAGACAGGCCTCCAACTGGAAGGAAAATGGGTCACAAGAAACGCATTGTTTGATACTGTTGACTTGGAGCGGAACAAGAGAAAAATAGCAAAGTCAACATTAAATAATTGCTAAGAAGAAAAATATAACACATAACATACAAAAATGGCACCTTTATCTAAGTTGAGGTACAAAATCATATTTTTATTCTTAATTTTTTAAAAAATCATTTGGCCATGGTCTTTTTCATGAGCACCAGGAGAGAGGAAGCTAAAAGGAGAACGACATTAATTATGTCCTATTTCAATAACCATGCTGAGAAAGCCATAAACCCCCATTTAACATATGTAAAGTCTGCATAGCTTTTCTCAGGACATGCTGCCTGGAAATTTGATATTTGAATAAATCAAGGTTATGGGAGGAAATAAATGTCACCCTCAAAACAGTTTTTAAATAAGAATTATATAAGCATCTGCTCTAGTTTGCTTTCTTGTTGCTGTGATAAAACATTGACCCTTAGCAGCTAGGAGAGGACAGGATCTACTTCAGCTCACATGTTATAATCCATCATCTAGGGGAGCCAGGCCATGAACCCAAGAAGGAATCTAGAGGTAGGAATTGAAGCAGAGACCCGGGAAGATTGGAATGTAAGTGGTTAGCTTCTTCTAGCTTGCTCAGCTAGCTTTGTATATAGCCGGGGCTCATCTGCCTGGGGATGTACTGTCTGTCCACAGTGGGTCAGTGGCTAAATCCACCTAAATTAAATGGCAATCAAGAAAATATCCCCATAAACATACCATCAGGCAAATCTGGTTGAAACAATACCCCCATTGAGACTCTCTCCAATAACTCTGGGCTGTATCAAGTTGGTAAAAAAAGTAACTAAGAGAACATTATTGCACTTAGGAAATCGTCAGGTACCTAAGGAACAATACCTTAAGAAGTAGTGGCTACTTCTATGCACGCACAAACACACAAAATGACAGAACTAAGCTGAAAGAAATGGGATCTCTACAAATATGATTGTGTGATATATAGACTATCCAAGAGGCTAAAACTGTCACCCAGTCAAAAGTCCCTTTGAAAAATCCCCTTAATTCCCTATCTGAGCAACCTGAACAGAAAGGAAAGAAGGAAACTAATACATAGGTTTGGTGAACCAGGTGAAAAAAAATGTTTTTGTTTTTTTTTTTAATTTTTAATTCAATTCTGCAATATATGTATCAGATGATGTTTAAGGATCTGGGTTTCTGAGGACAAGGCCAGCAGACATAGCAGTGGAACATGGGGCCACAGTTGCTTATGTCTCCAGAAAATAAGGGGGAGGTGTAGAGTGCAGAGGTAGGCCAGGTAGAATATAAACCAAGTGATCTCCAGGGTCCTCCTTAATATAAGCAGTTGCATACAGGCTGAAACAGGAAAGCTGCAAGCTCAAGTCCTGATGGGGCTATAGAATGAGTCCGAGACCAGATTGGGCAACTTAGTGAACCTATCTCATAATAAAGGTGCTTTTAAAGGATTGGTGATGTAGCTCAATGGTAAAATTCTTGCTTAACATATGTGAGGCCCTGGGATCAATCACTAACACCAAGGAGAAATATAAGGGTATGCAATGGATAAAATAAGACAGGGAATGAAGACAGTTTAAAGCATAAATAAGATGTATTGAAAACAAAGCCACCAAAGAAAAGAGGCCAAACTTATACCCCTGACTCTCATTCTCCAATATTGATAGTTGCTTCCAGAAGACATTTCTGGGTGGCTGCTGCACATGATGAAATGTGGACTGAAACATTAGAGAAATCCACAAAGCTAAAGCTTCCTAGAAGAGCTAGAGGTGAGTTTAGGGGAACTGACCACACATGAACTGTGCCTCAGGTCATCCTGGATCAGTCACTTATGGCTGGTCAGGGGAAACGAATGCTCAGGAACTGAAGGTAGCTTCACTGTAAAACAATGGCTCAAGAAGTGAAGCTATCATCTGTTTGGCCCCATGTAGAGCTATGCTTTCAATAATAGAGAGATAGAGATAGAAATAGAAATAGAGATAGAGATAGAGAGATAGAGATAGATGTTAGCTGTTTACAAGAGAGAATCATAAATGACAAATGGAAGACAGTGAAGAAAGAATGTTGGTAACCTGGAGTTATAGTGTCAAAGAAGCATATGCTTCTGTATATTCTGTACATTTACACACACACACACACACACACACACACACACACACAACGAGAGAGAGAGAGAGAGAGAGAGAAGAGAGAGCAGAGAGAGCAGAGAGAAGAGATACAGAGAGACAGACAGAGACAGGGAAAGCAAGAGAGCAGTCCTGGAGTATCTGGCAAGCTCCTGTGTACTGAGCAAATGAGGTAAGTTAAGTTGTACTGTTCCCATGCACCAGCTTACAGAGCTCCTTTTTTTTTCCTTTTTATATTTGTTTTTTAAACAGAACTATGAATGTTGGATGTGGCTGCCTATTCATAATGCCAATAAATGTCCAGGACAGATGAAATTTTGTTTGCATATAGCAAATGCTTCCTGCTCTTCATAATATGTTTACTGATGTCATATGATTAATTTATCATAATATGTTACATCCACATAGGAATGGGGAACAGATATGTTCTCTGACTTGGGCAGACAAAAGTTGTGGGATTAATTTAGAAGGAGAAGGAAAGAAAAGAAGAGAAAAGAAAAGAAGAGAAGGGAAGAGGACCACTTTACCAACTATGTCTACAATCTGGACCAAAATACAAGATTCCTAAATATTTACAGAAAATATTTCTGGCTCCTGAAACACTGTGTTATATTGGTCCATGGACTTATTGCCATGTCCCTTTAAGTTTATTCATTCACCAACTTCACTTGAAGTTTTTCTTCTTTCTTCAATATATCAACTCTTCATTATAAAATATATTGCCACATACATCAATTGAGTAGTCTCTTCTTTCAAAGTGTCATCTCCTAAGTACCCTACAAATCTTGGTCTCTGTCAACATATGCAATCTTCACTGAATTCTTTACATCATAACCAAAGCTTGACACTACGTCCAATGTCTGTAGATCACTTAAATAAAATAGGGACAATGTTATTCCCTAACATGTAGGAATGTTCTGAAGACTAAGACTGCACAGTGGGTGACATACAGGCAGAAGGCATTTGATGAGTGATTATTAATAGACCTGACTGTATATATGTCTGTCCTTTATGTCTGTGTCCAGTGGACAGCAAGGAAAAGACATGTCAGGAATTTCATCATCCTTCCTTGGGGATATTCACACTTCACACAGTCTTCTAGTTTACTATTTCAAAGATATACCTTGTCTTACCACTATCAGCAAGAAGAGACAATCCTTGTGTTCTACTCCTAAATGTAAAAAACAAGGGCCAAGTAACACCTCACCCAAAGCCTTGAAAATCTTTCTGTCTCTTACATAGTCGAAGAAATAAATGCCATGCCATGAATGGAAACTAAATGTTAAAAGAAAACCACTAGATAGCAGCAGAAACATGAGCTATTAGACTCCTGTCTCTAATGCCCAAGGGAGTTTATCTATTCCTATTTTTCACCAGGCAACAAGTCAGAATATCATTTGATGCATTTCATAAGTCAGCAAAGCAATAGCAGGAATATATATTACTTGAAGTGTCCTACATCTAAACATCTCTCTAAGTCTTCTTAAATCCAAGCTTGTACCATGAAGACCACTGGGAGTTAGTGTTAATAACACACCTATGAAAAAAGCAGTGTCCCTACTACTCAGCTATTAAAAACTATGACTTCATAAAATTCACAGGCAAATGGATGGAACTTAAAAATACATCCTGAGTTAGGTAAACCAGTCACAGAAGAGCACACATGGTATGAACTCCCGGATAAGTGAATATTAGCTCCAAAGCTCGGAATACCCAAGATACATTTCATAGATCATATGAAGCTCAAGAAGAAGGAAGATCACAAAGTGTGGATGTTTCAGTGCTTCTTAGAAGGGGAAACAAAATACTCACAGGAGGAAATATGGAGACAAAGTGTGGAGCAAAGACAGAAGAAAAGGCCATCCAGAGACAGCCCTACCTGGGGATCCATACCACATACAGTCACCAAACCAGTACACTATTGCAGATGCCAAGAAGTGCTTTCTGACAGGAGTTTGATATAGATGTCTCCTGAGAGGCTCTATCAGAGCCTGACAAATACACAGACAGATGCTGCAGCCAACCATTGGACTGAACACGGAGTCCATAATGGAGGAGTTGGAGAAGGGGCTGAAGATGCTGAGGGGGTTTGCAACCCTGTATGGGGAGCAATAGTGTCAACCGGCCAGATCCCCCCACCAGGAGATCCCAGGGATTGGATCAACAACAAAAGTGTACACATGGAGGGACCCATGGCTACAGCCACATATGAGGCACAGGATGGCCTTATTGGACATAAGTGGGAGGAGTGGCCATAGGCCCGAGGGGGTTCAATGTCCCAGTGTAGGAGAATGTCAGGACTGGAAGGAGAGAGTGGGTGGGTGAGGGAGCACCCTCATAGAAGCAGGGGGAAGGGAGATGGGATAGGTTGTTTCTGGAAGGGAGACCTGGAAAGAGGATAACACATGAAATGTAAATAAAGAAAATATCCAATAAAAGAAAAAACGAAAAAAAAAAAGCATGTTCCTAATAATTTTCCATTTCCAATGATGGCTATGTGCAAGGTCTTTTGTGAGCTATATTCATGACTATCATGACACCTAGAATACTCATGAAAAAGTGGCTAATATTAGATGGTGGGCAAACCAAGAACACGAACAAACTAAGACATTACAGAAACATGTTCAATATCACAGAAACTGAAACAAAAGTTAAGGAGCCATCAATGGCAGTGTGGATACTAAGGACTAAAATAAAGCCTCAAGCCTATCCCCTCTATCTTATATCCTATGACTTGCATGCTGAGTTTGTCTGCTTTGGCCTTCAATACTACCTGGTTCATAACTCTCTGATTTATAAACTTTTCATGAAGTAGAGCAGAAAGTGTCAAGACTACAGAAATGCAGACATCAACCAATTTACTAAACATGTTTAATTTTTTTGAAATCATAATCTGTATGGTAAATTTCATCAGGAAATCTGTGTTATAAAATAAATTCAGTGGGTCAAATTTCTCCAACTATAAATTTTAGAAAGTATTCCCAAACAATCCTGAATCCTCCCCAAAGAATGCTGAAGTACTCCATGGCTTGTAGTCCAGATTGATTCAATTATGATTCTTCATCATTGAAGAAAAGGAATCCCAGAGAGAGGAAGGGAACTAGTAAAAGACAACCTCATGAAGTCTTCAGAAAATTCTTTTCTACATTTCTTGTGTAATCTTATTTTCATTTTCTAAGTTTTAAGTCTTTGGTATGTGTGTATAATAAATTGCATTTTCACACTCAATCTTTTTCTGTTCCCTTATGTTTCCACTGAAAACCTTCTTTCCAAGACCCTGCTATACTTTTGTTCTTCCCTTTGCATGTGAATTAATGTATTTAAGGTTTCATGCTTTAGCATGTGTGGAAAGTTTTTCACTGGACCATGGACAATTTATCAGTGGCTATAACACTGAAGACCCTAACCATGGCTGTCAATGGTCTCTTAAGGTGGGATGGTGTCTCATTAATCCTTCTCTGTCACACAATGAAATATTGATCAGCCTAATCTTGGGGAGGTCTTGTGCAGGGACAAACAACTGCAGTGAATTCATAAGTGCAATGTCTTGGAAAGCCCAAAAGATGTTTTTTTGCAGCATACATTCCCCCCATCATTTAGCTCTTCCATTCTTTCCATCTCTTCATCCATGATTTTCCTAGACCCCTGGAAAGTGTTACATAGATAACCTAATTACATCAAGCACTTCACTATGTCCCTTATTCTCAACAACTTTACCAGTTCTTAGTCTCTGTACTAACTGTGAAAACTCATTGCTATTTGTTGCAGTGAAAAGTTTCTCTGATTAATGATGAAAGTAGTATTAATCATTAATATTTAAATATAACTTGATCACATTTTCATTTAGAAAAATAATACTGCTGAGTTCCTGACTATGGCTTATTATTTCCTGAGCCTCCAGCTCTTTGACAGGTTTACAGTGCTGGGTATGAGTTCTTGGACTAGATGGCAATCAGAAAGCAATTTGTTATATCAATACCAGTCATGCCACTATTGCAGTAGTGGGCACATCTTGCCTAGTGTGTCATTATTGTAGCTCTCCAAGCTCAGAGCTAGATAGGACTATTGATTACTTTTCTGCCTTGGAATCCTATATAGCATCTTCCAGAACTATGAAATCTGGCCAGTAGGGAGTAAGTTTCCATCTCAGTATCTACTTGATTTCTCAAAGCAGCTAAAATATATGATATCTTCAGACACATTGAAAAAACACTAGTTTCTGTGTGTAATTATATCATGAAATATTCTGAATTGCCCATCTGAACCTGAGGAGGAAGAACTGAATTTTACCTCAGCTCTTTTGATTCCTGGTTCTTTATCATCCCACATCTGCAGCTCAGGCCTGTCAGGAATTAGAAAAGATATGCCTTATTAAAAGAAAATTCACATAGTTTCAGAGATATTCTGTATAATTTTGAAATATCCTGATGGTACTGGATAGTTTTATGTCAACTTGTCACAAACTAGAATCATCAGAGAAGAGGGAGCATAAACTAAGAAAATGTCACCATTAAATCTGGTTGTAAGGCAGGTTTTTCCTTTCTTTCTTTTTTTTCTATTTTATTTTTATTGGATATTTTATTTATTTACATTTCAGATGTCATCCCCTTTCCCCATTTCCTCTGTCTAGAGACCCCCTATCCCATCTTCCCTCCTCCTTTTTGTTTTTATGCCATTTTAATTACATGCAAGTACTAAGGTCAGTTCTAGGTTGATGAATAAGCAATACAATAAATGCAAACAGTCAAGGAACAAGAAAGACAATAAACACAAATAGTCAAAGAATAAGCAAGGCAATAAGCAAAGTTCTGTAAACACTTCCATGATGACTGTTTCTAAGGGCTTATCAGGATGACCACAATATCTGAGCCTACTTCTCTGGCCTAGCCCAAAGTAATTTTCATGTCTGAAGACTACTTCCTGGTTCTTGACTAATATTTAGATCACTGCCTGAAATTACTTCTTTGTTCTAGCCCAATATTTAGACCTCTGGCTGACATAACTTCTTTGTTCTAGCCTAATGTCAAATTCTTGCCTGAAGCTCATTTCCTTGTCCTTGGCCAATATCATATTCCTATCAAGCAGCCCATTTCCTTGTCCTTGGCTCATGTCAGATGCTTTCCAAGCAGCCCACAAAGCTCCCTGCATCTCTCCCTTTTTTATTTCATAAAAACACTCAGCCTGTCTTAGGTCATTCTGACAAGAATGCCTCACTTACCTGTCATGAAATATGCATCATCAAAGGCAATGCACTTCTTTCTTAGGTTGGTAAGGCTTTGTGCAGAATCTTGCCCATCCTTGGCTTGCCAGACTGTTAATTTAATAACTCTATCTGGGGGTTGATTTTCAGGTTCAAGCCATGTACTTTCACTGCCAACATGTTGATGTTGTTAAAGACAACCTTTAACATGATGGGCAGTAATAAAATTATTCCTGGGACAAAAAGAGCTTGCAAGATCAGCTATATATGCCATTCTTGAACTTAATCAAGACAGAAATACTGAACTCAGGCCATGGATAATTTTATCAAAAGTACCTGTCACAACAGTGCTCAGCAGAGCAGCATTCGTTAACTTCATAAGCTCACTACGCAAAGTTAAAACATCCAGAGAGTTGTTGGACTTATGCCAAATAAACTGCAAGTATCTTTCAACTTTTTCCTAATTATAATGAATGCCCTGTAAATATTGGAACTAACATGAATCTAAATGTATTTGGCATGATACTCAAGATCACTCCTTACTCTTAAACTCTGAACTTCTTTGCAATAATTTGAATAGGATAAAGAGCATCAATCCTTTGTTCCAAATGCCTATCTAAATCCTCTTGTATATTCAAAATATTAGAAACAGTTTTTGCTAAATGATGTACAAAAGTAGCTGTCTTAACTTCTTGTGTCAAAGCAATTGCAGAAGCAGTGGTGCTGGCAATTATTATCTAGTGATTGATGTGGGAGGGCCCAATCCACTGTGGGTGGTACCATCCCTGAACTTGCGGTTCTGAGTTCTATAAGAAAGTAAGTAGGCTGAGAAAGCTATGGGAGAAAACCAGTAAGAAGCACTTTCCCATAGTCTCAGTACCAGCTCCTGCCTCCAGGTTCCTTCCCTGTATGAGTTCTTGTAGTCACTACTTTTGATGATGAATTGTTATACAGAACTGTGAACCATATAAATTCTCTCCTTTACAAGTTTCTTTGATCATGATGCTTCATCAAAGCCATAGTAACCGTAATTAAAACACTGACTCTGTTGCTCCTCAGTTCATAATATATTTATTTAAAAAGACATCATTTCATTGGTTCATATTTAAGTCAACTTCTCAGAATTTAAATTCGGGACTATAAGCATTCTTTGTGTCTGTATCTCTTCCTAATCTTATACAGGGAGAAATAACTATTTTCATGTGGATAATGTGTATCTGCTGTTCATCAGTCATATTTTTCTATGATGCCTAAGGCAATGATGTCAGGGAGAACATGATAAAAAGCAAAAGGAGTTTGTAGATAACTATGGAGTTAGCACAGAAAGAAGGCAAAGAAAGCTTAATATGGGAAAAAACATTACAAAAAGATGACTCCTAAAGCCCTTCCTGGATTGGCAGTTTCCAGATGTGATCCCTATGGGAGGCACCAGACACTGCATCCCAGCACATCATTATGTGTGATTCTCCATGGTGGAGAGAAACAGGGTGTTGTGTAAGCTCTTCCTTCTGCTCGCTGTTTATCCCACAAGCAACAGCAGGATTAAACTTTAAAAGCTGCCACTTTTTAAATCAATGTGTTTGAGTCTCTTGAGTAACAATTTAACATTTATCCAATTCTGTACCATTTTAAAGCCACTCAGCCATTCAGTCCTTGTATTTTATGCATATGAATGAAGTATTTACATAGGTGGACACTGTAAGTGTGGTAAATACAGGGGATGTCAGCTGATTGGGTGCCAATGCTTACCAGGTGCTTATTAGATGACATGTGCTATATTAAGAATTTTATGAACAACCACATTTAATACTTCTGATATTCAAAATGTCACCATTCCTATTTAAATATTAGCAACCTGAGACCTAAAGTCATGGGGCTAACAAGTGGCAGTAATGATATTTTTTCTCAGGACTCAAGAAGTTAACCATTGTGCTTGACAGGAATAGTATTTTCCCCTATGGACTTTACAGTTTAATTTAAATATAGCAACACATGACCCTGAACTGGCTTTCATTTCCCAGTATTCATTTTTTATTGATGCATAATAAATTGCAGAGAATTAGCATCTTAAAACAATGCTTGCTTTTTACTTCACTCCTTGAGTCAGGAGTCTGGTTATAGTTTTAGCCTTCTGTTCAGAGTCTCACAATGTTGTAATTAAGGTATTGGACAGGACCAAAAGTCACTCATATCTCCATGAGTCTAAAGCACTCCAAACCTGAGCAATATCAATTTGATCACCCTTCAGTATCATATAATTATTTCAATACAATTTAATTGTCTGATCATGCTTTCTTTACCATCCACAAACAAATGTTCTGTGATAGTTATAGAACTTCAGACTCTTTTATCAGTGTCAACTTATCAAGTTATTCCTAGAATCTACATACCTTAGCATGTATCACAATATTTTACTATAGCAACATGTGGCCCATATGTCACATTGTATATGCATGTGTGTTAACACCTCTGTTAGTGATGGGGAAAATTAGTTATGTATTGATTAATTTTTAGCAGCACATATATCAAATCTATTGCACACTTATCTGTTGGTGACTTTTAAGTAACACATGATACCATGTCAACAGCCAACATTTAGGTCACAATTTTATGGAAAAACTTTTAGATATACTTAGCTGAGTAGCTCTTCTTGTCTCTGCTGGTTCACTTAATGATCTGTGGTCAGCTGATGTATCAGCAAGTAGATGGCTGGAACGACTTTTCTCTCCTTCTATCTTCTTCAGATCACTGTCTGTTCTACTATTTCCTCTTTAAGATATTGCTACCTATTCACTTTTAAAGCCTTATTTCCTTGAAAGGGTTGAGGGATCTCAATCATATTAACAATATCCCTGCTCTCAACATTAAAATAAACCTATAGCTGTCATCGAGCTAGACAAGCAGCTCTCCCTGACCTTTGTACTTGGCCAAAAGATAGTCATACAATTTAACCAAGATTGGTCATAAATCTTACTTGATGTCCAAATATATTAAGCAAAAGAAAAGATCGTAGGTGAGACAAAAAGTTTCAAGGACAATAAAAATTCACAGAATTTTGCATAATGCTAGTCCCATCCTAGGCTGACTCTTCTATTTTTATTTTGTAGCAAATAGTAAAGAACCAAAGCAAAGAGTTGCTAAGTTCTTCCAGTCTAGTTACAAGTATAGATGATACCAGCCTTCCTCGAATGTCACCATCATCCTATTCTTTTTAAGATGTCAGAAGCTATGTGCAAGAACTGGAATTTATCTCATGGAAGAAGAGAGTTTAAAGAAAACCTATTTCTTGTTAATACTTTGAAAATGAAAGAGAGCAGTCAACTTATAGCCATTAACCTATTTCCTGTGAGCTAAAGTTACACAAAAGTGAGTGCTCCACCATCAACACCATTCTCCTCTACTAATTAGAAATTGGGAACTATCTGTACTACTGATCTGACTGAAACCATGGTTGCTGGAATGTTGAGAATAGAGAAGATCTAGGAAGCAAAAAATATAAGACTTGGCAACACCTTGGCATTCCTTGGCAGTATGGAATGACATTATCTGGGTAGAGCTGATATAGTAGCATATCAGCTACCTTATTGTACTGTAGTACTACACTGTACTGTACAGTACTGTACTGCATTGTATTGTATTGTATAGTTGTGAACACCCTTGGGCTTTAGGATTCTGAAAGCAAGAGGTTGGAGAATGATCAACCCACAATGGTAGTGGAAGGGGAAGAGGCGAAACATCAGGATCCTCTCAAAAAAGGTGACACTCAAAGTATAACAAAATAGACCTTATGAAAAGGCCAATACTTATGTTCTGGACCTACAGGCTGCAGGCCACAACAATAGCAAAAGTAAGACAAATGTGACATGAGAAATAACCTGGAACAACCTCACAAGAAATAACTTTTTCTACTTCTTCATTTCCCATGCTTAAAAGCAGGGAAGCATGGGCAGAGGACAAGGAAGAGCATGTGAAACTCCTGTTAGCAGCTCACTAGCTGGTGACTGAGACAAAGTAAGAAACCAGGCTTCTTTAGTGGAGGATAATAAATCATAGTCCTTGAAAGTGGCAAGAAGTTATAAATATATTACCAGGATCTCACTAAGTCAGTGGCCATGTAATTTATTGAAAATTCCAGTACACTAACGAGAGTTAAAGGGGGCACAGGAGGTAAGGACATAATAGTCCCAGAAAAACTAGTACATATGTCACCATGCCCTCACAAAAAGGAACTTTGATGCTGTACAGTTGTTAACACATTTTGGGAAAATAAGAAGTGCACCAGACTCACATTTAAAATTCAATTATAGAGCCAATTAATGTCCACTTTAAAATTTGTCTAAACTTTTGATAGGACACTGGGGCTTGTCTGTGAGTAATGTGCAAATACAAGAATAATAAGAGGTTATCATTAACACAAAAGAGGAAGCATTGGTACTAGAACCTGGATGGCAGCACTTGGGAACAAGGACACAGACTCTGCAAAGGTACAAAACCTGACATATGCCCTTAAGTACAAGCAGGAAACATGGGATGGATGGGAAAGAAGGAGAAGATGGAAAAGGGGAGGCGAGGGAGAGGTGTGTGAAAATAAATGAAAGGTGAATGCTTGCTTCAAGAGATGAAGGTAGTTCAGTACTAAAGGAATGGAGGAAACCACAGTTCCATGACAAATCTGCTGCTCTGTATCAATAAATCTTACTGCACCATAATCAGAATCACTGTTTTTTTCAATAGTGATGCTTGGCTTGACACAAGAGCAGCAGAATTGAGTAGTTTAACAGACTACTGTGGCCCACTGATGTCTGAACTATTTCCCACCTGGCTTGATACAAAAAAATCTTTGCTGATTCCCATTTGAAGCTCCAAGGAGTCAACGAGTTGTTTCTGAGCATCATTATGTATTCTAAGAGATGTACTCCAAAGAAGATTGTCTTTATTGCTACACACAGAACTTTGATTTCACAACTCAGTTTTTCTGCCCTATGAGAATGGCTAGATCCTTTCACAGCATTCCTCTGGCATGTGTATGTTACAGAAATCTAAGGAGATTCATTTAACAGCTTGCCTCATCAGCCTCATTTTTTTTTTTTTTAGTTAAATGCTCACAGATGACAGAAGCAAGTCTTCAGAAAAAGACTTGGAGCATGTAGCTTATTTTGGTAGAAACCTTGGAAGAAGAATGGCAAGGTTATACAGCTGGAAGAAACCTGGACAAGAGAAAGTGTATTATTATTCAGTCAAATACCACAGTGTATAATCAGAGATTCTCTGTGTTCAAAGCATTCCTTGGGATTGTTCTACTTGAGGCATGAAGAAGGTGGGATGCTTACATTACACCCATTAATGTTACTGGCTACTGCTGCTTTTATAGATGTCAACTCACATCATGAACCGGGCAAGTGAGGCTCTAACAGTATGACATTCAGGCAAATCATTGGAAATTAGGCTGACATTCAGGGAAATGTAAGTGGGTCTGAAAGATACGGGCAAAGGACCAGATATCAACAGTTATGTCCATCATGGCTCTGAATTGACTGTACTCTACTAAAAGAGCTCAGTGTAATTTGGATATTCCTTTGGATTACTGAGAGAAACAATGGAGAGGATACAGCTAGTGACATGGGGTGATTATTTTCTTCCAGTTCACTCTATCCCACATATAGGTGCCCTGACAGAAACATATTTCTGTACTGCTAATCTCATCAGAAAGTAGACAGAAAAACAGAGAGAAATATGATAGAAGGGAAATGATGAGGTAAGATGGAGAGAAGTGAAACTAGGGGAGCTCAAACAGATAAGAAGTAGAATTTATATACCTCAGTACACATGATGGTATACATCTATGGATCCATAACAATTCCCCCTATACCACAGTCTGCCAAGTGGAGAGGAATGGTGTATAGTTTTCTTTTCTTTTTTTTTTTAATTTTATTCATTTAGTTATTTAAATCACATCGTAAGTTACTTATTTACACAGAGGTTATAAACACAAAAAGGCAGGATGTAGGGAAGGGAATGGCGCTGGAGCATAGGTGTTCAGGGGGAGTACAGATACCTTTCAGAACAGGGTATCAGCTGAGTGTAGGTTCAGGAGACAGGTCACTATGACTCTGCCTATGATTCACTTGTCCTTATCTAAGTTGGCACTGTCCACCGAGGCTGCCTATTTATAAGACCTATGACTACTAGGTCTGGTAAATTTCCACAGAAGCTGTCTGTTTACAGTAGCTTATAGCCTTCTGTTTTCAGTGTTTTTCCACAGAGACCCAAGACTTTGTGTTAGCATGTATGTATGTTAGGCCTATTGCTGACTTTAGGCCTATGGCTGATTTTAGGCCTTTAGTGTATATGCAGTGCTGCTCCTGACATCTCCTCGCTTCTCTAAGTATAGAAGGGCCTTGGTGATTCTATTCTTGCAAAGGCGGGGATAGAGGCCTGACCTCCAATAATTGAAGGGGACCTTGTAATGGCTCCGGTCCTCCTTTCGTTGTCCAGTGAGGCATGAGGGACATACCATCCCAATGTCTTTTTCCTGGAGAGGGGATACTTTTGACATCAACCCCTATGCAGTCAGACTTGTCCCTCAGGGAACCCAGATAGATATTTTTAAGTTTTATTTATATTTCCTTGCAGTGCTTAGCCTCGCAGCCTAAGCAAGAATTCAGATCACCAGTCAGAGAGGGTTCTGGGTAGCCTCTCCCTGCTAGGTCTAGGGGCAGAAGTCCCCTCTTTTAGGTTGGGTGGAGATGGGTTTGAGGAACACCCTGGGTAAAGTAACAACCTCATCTTGAGTCTCGTGGTCCTCCATAGCTAACTTACGATAATGTATCTGAATAGGTTTTGCTACCAAATTATCTATCTGTTGTATCACAAAGTTAGTCAGCCTATTTAAGGCACGGGACCAAAAGAATCAGCAAAAATAACCCTCTTCCTCCCATCTAGGGAACAGTTAATTGGGTGTATAGTTTTCTAGATAGAAAAATACCTAGAGAGAAAGAAAGAGAGAGAGAGAGACAGAAAGAGAGAGAGAGCATGTAGTTCTAATTTCTATTCACACACTTTCACAAATACACATGATTCTAGGTTTCATATAATTTTAGGCATATTTATCCAAATGTTTCAATCTCAAGTAGATCTTTGGAGAAGATTGAATAAGAGTATAAAGTAAAGCCTAAGCTGCAACAGACACCATAAGATGGTGAAAATGACCAGGATTATGGATCATCTGCCAAAGAAAGTTGCAGGCATGGAGTGATGTTGGTCCAAGGCAAATGCCATGTGAGCCTTACACAGTAGTTCTGGAAGAATGGGGCTATCAAGTCTGCTGAAGCCCAGACAATTCCACAAGGCTCAGATGTTGGACATGGAGCTTCAAGACTCAATATTCATTCTTATAAGTTTAGGTCTTGAATTGATTGATCTTTCCTTCCTTGGACCATTCTTCACTATTTACATGAATGCATTTACATCACTCATGCACATAACTTGTTCTTTGATTTTACACAAACTCACAGTTCGATTGCCTTGAGACACAGAAGACAGACACTTCAGATCTTTGAAATATGTTTGAATTCTAAGACTATAGGAATTTTGAAAAGTAAACTGAATGCATTTTGCATTTTGAGAGGGCAATAAATGTGCAAGGTCCAGGGGATAGAACACTACATTTGAATGTGAAGTGTCCTCAATGGGCTGATGAGTTTGAATACTTTCTCTCTAGCTAGCAATGCCATTTAAGGATATAAGGAGGTAGAATTTAACTAAAGGAAGAAGAGTTGACCCCTGTTCAAGCCTGACCTGCCAAGGTATAGGTAAGCAACCTTACACTCCCATGTCCACAGCCATGAGTCACCATGAATTGTACTTTGCCTTCCACACTGTGATAGAATGAGTCCTCTCAGACCATGAGTCATAAATCAATCTGTCTTCCTTTAATGGTTAAACAGCAGTGTCAGTCTGACAGGAATTTAAAATCACCTGAGAGATACACTTCTGTGTATGACTGAGAGGTGGTTTCTGGGGAGATTTTTTTTCCTTTCTTTTTTAATTTTATTTTTTTGCTTATTCACTTTATAACCCATCCCAGTCACTCCCTCCCACAATCCTTCCCCATCTCTTCTTTTCTGAGTACCCCCTCCTCATGTATCCCCCACCCTGCCACTTTAAGTCTCTGAGAGGCTAGGTGCTTCCTCTCCCATTGAGGCCAGATGAGGCACCCAGCTAGAAGACCATACCCCATATACAGGCTGCATGTTTTGGGATAGCTCCCACTCCAGATGTTTGAGACCTACATGAAAACCAAGCTGCACATTTACAACATATGTGCAGGGAGGCCTAGGTCCAGCCCATGGAGGTAGATCTGTGTAAACTAGGTATGCTCCACGGTTGGTGATTCAGACTCTGAGAGCTCCAAGGGTTCAGGTTGGTTTACTCTGTTGATCTTCCTTTGCAGTTCCTATCTCCTTAGGGTCCACAATCTGGAGAGATTTAACTGAGAAGGGAAGACTCTTCCTAAGTAAGGTTTGGTTGCTCACACTGAATACCAAAGGGGGAAAGCAGAAAAAAAAATCAGAGGAACACCAGCATTAGCCTAGCTTTACTTTTAACTGTGGACAGAATATAACAATTGGACTCACACTCTTCTCTTCATCAAGAGCTGCGCTCAATACTAAATTACTTTCTACCATAGTGGGATGCATCCTTACAGTGGGAGCCAAAAACTTCTTGCCCAACCTATTTTGTCAAGTATACCACCACAGAAATAAAGAAAGGAACTAATGAGAGAAACATGGATAGAGTGAAAGAGACAGAGATTCAAAAAAATCAGAAAGGGAGAGTGGAAAAGAGGGAGAAGTGGAGAGAAGGGAGGCAGGAGAAAAGGAAAGAAGGGAGAAATAAAAGATAAAGGAAGGGAAGAGAGGGAAGGGTAAGAAGGAAAAATGAGTGAAAGAGAAGAAAAGGGAACAGAAAGGAAAGGAAGGGCAGAGCAGGGCAGGGCAGGGCAGGGCAAGCTTCTGCCTTCAAAAGAGATCTTCCCATTAGCCCTTTCACTGAATTCAGCTTACCCATACTCATTTTTTCTGAATGTCCACAAGTTAATCAGTGTCTCATTTCACATTGTCAGGATGCTTAGTGCCTGGCACTGCTGACTTGATTTATCATCTGCTTTTTTCTTTTGGTCTAGATTAAAATTACCTTCATTTTTAGCTGAAGAATGCCTTCTATATGATATATAAATATATTTATATCTGCATGTATTTATAGAACCCACTTCATGGACCAGCAAAAGAGAGTTTCAATAGGCTGGCAATCTCCCCAAATATGCCAGTACATCATTGGAAACTAGCAATATATATATTGCTAACCTATTTTGATATATATTGCTAACCTATATATATATATATCATATATATGATATATGTCATATATATATATGAGAATATAATCTCCAGCAGAGATTTAATCTGAACTGGTAAAGTGATCTTGAAAAACTACTGAAGTTCCTTCACCCTGTGAATTAAGGATAAGAAAGTACAATATCAATATTAGCTATCAATTATGGGTATCAACTGTGTTTTGGGCATTGCACTAATCATATTATGTTAATTTTGTTTTCTCAACATTATGGCATATGGTTTAACCTTATGTTTCTGTAAAAGCTGAAGACATCTAAGCTAAGGGATACAAACTGTCTAGTATGTTCCCTAAGATGTAGCAATCATGCAGCAAGAGTGGCATGTCTTATTATCTAAGGGGATGAGGGAGAACTGCCCAAAAAGAGCAGGAGAGGAAAGGTGCAGAGGCATAGAGATGTCTACAGTGTAGTTCCCACAGCCTGGCCAGACAATCCTTTCTCTACTTGACAGATTATACCTTTTAAGCAATATTCTTTGTTTTTACTGGTAAAAATAAATCAGGCACTGTTATACTTAAAAAATAAATGAATAGATAGAAGATAGATAGATAGATACATATATACATACATATATACATATATAATATATACATACATACAGGCATGCATACATTCATACATAGATGATAGATAGGTAGAATGATGATTGATAGATAGATAGATAGATAGATAGATAGATAGATAGATAGATATAGATAGAATTTTAAAAACAATTTGTCACAAGAAAATAAAGTATATTTAGTTCAAGGACAAGAATAATGCCATAGCACTCTATCTGTTCACAATGGCAAACATGAGAATATAATGAGAGAAGCTAGACTCTATGCATTAAGCCACACTGGTAAATACCAGAAATAACATATCTGAGTCCCTCAAATACGTAATTATGTGTCAAGGTTACCTTTCTTAAGTGCATTCCAACAGAAATGCTGGCAGAAGAAACAAACAAAAAGTAGAGGGCCCCCTTCTTGTTCTTTGAACAAACAACACAATTTTGCAAATTATTACACCTGAAACTAGATTTTTTTCTCCTCAAGATAGCCCCCAAAATAAACTCAATTCTGAGTCAAATTAAAGGTCAGTGTCAGAGATCTTTTCCAGCACTTTTTGTGTCACTGCAACCTCCCAAGCTTTACCTGAATTCTCTCCACACTCCTGCTGGTTTGTGCCTCATGGC
Source organism: Mastomys natalensis (assembly GCA_021653895.1). Taxonomy (NCBI): domain Eukaryota; kingdom Metazoa; phylum Chordata; class Mammalia; order Rodentia; family Muridae; genus Mastomys; species Mastomys natalensis. The sequence goes on from JAJTUV010000873.1 coordinate 130,243, forward strand.
ATTTATCACCACTGGACACTTTCAAAGTGATTTCATTTTTTAACACTACAGCTATATCTTATATGCTTCTTATTACATTTATAATTTATGTATTTGTGTATTATTTGTCTCTTCACACTAGAACATTCTGTACACAAACCTGGGAGCATTCCATGGTTTTAAAGTATTTTAAAAATATATACAACATAATTTAGCATGACATATTGGTCTTTGTCATCTAAAGCTTCATATTCCAGCTTTCAGGAGGCTGACATACTCTGGAAGGACCAATGATTGGAGCTGTTTGAAGATCACCCACACTCCTAAACTTGCTCAAGAAAGGCTTGGTCTGACTGTCATAGATTATGTACCATTTAGACCATCTTCATGGGGAAAAAAACATTTTGAGCCACATTTCCTCAACTCTGACCAGGTCATTAACTAACTGGATATTTCTAAACCTACTTAAAAATAAAATCTGATGAAAACTAGATGCTCTTGACTTTGATTTGAGTTATTAAGATTCTTCAAAACTTAACAACCTTCAGGAAGAGTTTACAAAGTACATGCTCATTTTACAATGGGGCAGGGGTTGGTAGCAGTGTTTGCCTGGAAGTCTCTTGAAGCAGTAGTGAAATGAGCTGCTCTCACAAAACAACAGAGACAATACTTCCAGAGCAGGTACCCACCAGAGCTTGTGTTTGAGTCTCAGTTCATTCTAAGTCACACTGAGGTATGGAACTTGGTAGGTTTCAAATCTGGAAAGAGTATGGGGGGAGCACTACCCAAATTGAAGTTTCCTATCTGAATGAAGCAATATTATCTGAAATGTAAGTTCCATATGCCTATCATCAGGTCAGTTCAACAAACTGATTCCTTAATCTTTGAGGAAGGTAAAACAATAGTCTTATTCTTCTGGACTACTATTACAAAATTGAATTTTATAAAAGCAAATTGACTCTTGCAGTGGTAATGAATCACAATCAGGAAGCTCATCAAGACTATACTTTCCTACTGGGGCTACATAGTGTTAAGAGATCTGAGTTTACATTACTGTGAAGAGATATTATGACCATGGCAACTCTTATAAAGGAAAGCATTTAATAGGGGCTGACTTACAGGTTCAGGCTTAGTTCATTATTATCATGGCAAAAAGCATGGCAGCACATAGGCAGAAATGGTACTGGAGAAGCAGCTGCCAGTTCTATATCTGTATCATGAGGCAGCAGGAAAAGAGTGACCCTTAACCTGACTGAAGATTTTTTCTTTTTCTTTTTCTCCCTTCCCTTCTTCCTCTCACTCCAGTTGCTGGGATTTGAACTCATGACCTGCTGAAGAGCAGTCAGTGCTCTTAACCACTGAGCAATCTCATCAGCCCCTTTGGTTGGAGCTTTTGAAACCTCAAAGCCCACCCCCAATGATACACTTCCTCCAACAAGACCACAACCATTTCAATAAAATCACAAGTCCTAATATTGCCAGTCTCTTCCAGTCTATGTGAGTTATTTTTATTCACACCACCATAATGTCTTAAGGTTTTATCATACAAGTCTTTCAATTGTTTGATTAGTGTTACCTCTTGATATTTTTTATTTCTCATGTTATTGTAAAAGGTGACATTTCCCTGATGTCTTGCTCAGCCCATTTGCCATTTGCCTATAGGAGAAACTTTTATTAGTTAATTTTGTATCCAGCTACATTTTTCAAAATATTTATCAACTATAGGAGTTCTTAGTGAAGTCCTTAGGGTCATTTAAGAATATCTGCTGCAAAGTAAGATACATCTATCTATTCCTTGTCTTCCAATTTGTATCTCCTTAATCTTTTTCAGTTGTATTATTGCTTTAGCTAAGACATCAATTACTATATTGAATAGTTATGGAGAGAGTGAACAACTATGTGTTGTTCCTGATTTTAATGGATGTTTTGAGTTTCTCTTTGTTTAGGCTGGTGTTGCCTGTGGGCTTGCTGCAAATTGCCTTTATTATGTTGAGTTATTTCTATGTCCTAATCTCTCCAGGACTTTTATCATGAATGGATGCTGGGTTCTGTAAAAGGCCTTTTCTAAGTATCATGAATGGATCATTTGAGCTTCTTTTCTTTAGTTTGTTTATATAGTAGATTATTTTTTTGATTTATGTATGTCGAACATCCTGAACATTTAGGACAAAGACTTGATCATGGTGTATAATCTTTTTGATGCGTTTCCAGATTCAACTTGCAAGTATTTTATTGAGAATTTTTGCATATAATATTCATTTAAAACATTGTTCTGTAATTCTCTCTCTTTGTTGGGTCTTTAGGTGGTTTGAGTATCAGGTTAATGCCTTATAAAATTAATTAGGCAGTTCATTTTGTTTCTGTTATGTAGAGTAGTTTGAGAAGTGTTTGCATTAATTCTTTTTTGGAAACCTGGTCTAATACTTTGCTGAATCCATCTTACCCTGAGTTTATTTATTTTGTTTTTTCTTTTGTTTTGTTTTGATTATTTGTTTCTCTTGTTTCATTGGTTGGGAGACATAATTACAGTTTCTATTTCACTAGGGATTATAGGTTTGTTTCAATAGCTTATCTCATCTTACTGTAATTTTGGTAGATGGAGTGATTTGTGTGTGTGTGTGTGTGTGTGTATGTGTGTGTTTGTGTATATATTATATTAATATATATATATATATATGTTATTTTTTTCATGCTGTCTAACCCATTAAGGTGTTATTTCTTCTTTTCGGTCTAGAGTTTTCAGATATATTATTAAAATATGAATACGATATTTCCATTTTTAAAAATGTAGCCACTTAGTAAGTGCTATGAACTTGCCTCTTAGAACTGACTTTACTGTGATCCATAGGTTTATGTATGTTGTGATTTCATTATTATTCTGTTCTAAAAAGTTTTTAATTTTTCATAATTTCTGTCTTGACTCCTTTTATTTGCAATGACTTTGTAAGCCTTATGTTTTCTGTTGTTGATATCAAGTTTGAATTTGCAGTGGCCAGACATTTTATAGGTTATTTCATTTTGTATTTGTTGTATTTTGTATTTGTTAAGACATTCTTTATATCCATATATGTGGTCAATTTTAAGAAAAGGTCCATGAAGTACTGAGGAGATGATATATTCTTTTGTGTTCAGGTGAAACATTCTGTAAATATTTGGTCATTTTGGTTTATGCCATCAGTTAGGTGAGCATTTTTGTTTAGGTTTTTTTTTTTTTTTTTTGAATGACATGTCTATCAGAGAGAGTTGGGCAGTGAAGTCATCCAATATATGTGAGGGTCAATATATAGTTTTAGCTATAACAGTGTTTCTTTTTGAAATGGGTGGCCCTGTGTTTGGTGTACAAAAGTTTAAAATTGCAATATCCTCTTGATGAAGTTTTGTTTCGATGACTATGTTGTATTCTTCCCTATCTACTTCTAATAGTTTTTGTTTACAGTGTATTTTTTCAGGTATTTAAAATGTAGCTACACCAGACTATTTTTTGAGTCCACTTGCTTAAAATGTCTTTCCATCCTTTTACTTGAGGTGATAGCTCTCCTTGATGGTGAGATGTTGGTTGCAGTATAAGGATGGCTCCTGTTTGAATCCAATCTGTCAGACTGTGTCTTTCTTAAATTGGGGAATCAAGATCATAGATGTTGAGAGTCATCAATAAACAGTGTTTGCTAATTCCTGTAAGTTTGTTGTTTTGGTGGGGTTTCCCCCCTTTTTATTTCCTAAAAAGTCATTATATTTTCTTGTATCTGATTAGCCTCTTCAGACTGACATCTTTCATCTTACACTTTCTGTAGGTAGATTTGTAGATAGCTACTATATAGTTATTACATAAATTTTGTTCTATCATGGAATTTTTTCCTTGCCACCTATTGTGATTGATAATTTTGCTGGGTATAGTAGCCTGGCCTGGCATCTATAGTTTCAAAGAAACAAATAATTAAATTTAGTTGTTATTACTACAAGTTAAACAACTGATATATTTGATGTTATATAACATTCTGCTTTGCCCTTCATTTGACAGTAGATGAGTCCCAGTTGAATGAAGTTCTCACTAATCAGTCCAAAAGGGCTACTCCATAAATCCTGACTATTTTTGCAATTCTCTGTAGTTTCTCTAATTTGTACAAATGTTGTTTTGGTTTGGTTTGGTTTGGTTTTAGTTACTGAGGGAGAAAAAATTAGAGGCCATGTCTCTTTAAATATAAAATCAAATTAAACATGGGAGCATACATTTACATATATCCTCAATAACTCAAATAGTAAAAAGAGAAGAAATGAGATACTTTAAGAATATATATTCAGCCGGCCAGTGGTGGCGTATCACTGCAGCCGCCACGCTCTGGAGTCCAGGTGCTGTCTGTATCTCCAAAGTTCAAATCCCAGCCTGTGCTTGTTCATGAAAAAAAAAAGGAATATATATTCAAGGACAAAGAGACTGAAAGGTCATGAATGTAACAACATGTTAGAAGCTACAAAGCAAATGGATGACTGACAGAGTGGAGTAACAAATGGATGCTGAGCTGTGGAGAAGCTGAGCAGGCACGATGATGTATGCCACACATGTGTCTCTAAACAGCATATATCAGAGGTACTTCGGGAATGGGAAAATTCACAGAAAAACAAAAAGGAGGAAAAAATAGTAAGAAAACAAAAGAATCAGGCTTAAATTCCTTCTTTGTTTAGGAATGAATCACACCCTGATAGCTCATTATTTGAAAAGGACCTATTAAAGAGATTTTGCTATGTGTCATGGTAGACAAAGTTAAATAAGAACATACATGACTTTAACAATTATTTATTGGGAAAGCCTGCACACTGTTTTGAGACAGCCTCCTTGCTATCCAAATCTCAGATCAATCTTATATCCTCAGAAAGCAGAAGTAAAAGAGTCTTCTTGGAGATTCTGCCTGGTTCCATAGTACACAAAGAATGAAAACCCAGATCTCCTTTCAAGGAACACCTGGCTGTGTTGTAGAGCTGGGTCTCGGGACTTTCAGGTCTCTGAATCAGCTATGGAAACTCCAGTTGCCCAAATTTATACACTCCTGAGATGTTACACATTCAACAGCTATCAGATTCATCAGCCCAGTAGTGGGCTGATGGGCAAAGCTTCCTGCAGACTTGTCTAGAGTCGCTCACATGACACTCTTACTTTACCAATCCCCTTCTCTCCATCACATTTGATTTCTAAGAAATGTCTTACCCCTAATTTTGATTTGGTATTTGCTTCCAGGGAAACTACAAAAGTACCACTCCATGAAGAATTAAAGACAAGATTAACAGTTTCCTAAAGATAAAACCAGACAGAACATCCTACCATGAAATCCACTGCAGAGGAATCTAATATCCACGATCAGACTTTCAGCCTCCTTTGTACAGTGACCCACTTAATATGAGTCAGTGGCCCAGTTAAATATGAGACATCCAAGTATTGTTCAAGAGCTTAGAGAAGCCTTTGACTCAGACAGTTAAATGAAGAATAGTATGTCTGTGGGAAATATTTCTCAATATGAGACACAATACCCATCCAAGCAGGAAGCAAAAACTATATCTTAGAAGCTTAAAAATCTCCTCCTTGAACTCAGAAGTATGTGACCAGTAAAAGTGCCTATAAGAATATTCAAAAGTTTTTAAGGTAAAACTAATATAATATGTAGAGGAAAAAAGTAAGAACAAATACAAAATAATCCAAACAAAATTGAAGAGTAAAGTAAGTTTAACAAGGTAACATTTCAGCTTTCATCTCTGAGAAAACTGAAAACAGACATAAAAAATATAAAATAAATATTTGAAAAGTTGGGACCAGTGTTTAAAAGCATTGGCTGCTCTTCCAGAGGACCCAAGTTCAATTTCCAGCACCCAAAAAGTGGCTCACAACTTTCCCTGAGTCCAACCATGATCTCGGTGGGTAATGAGCATACATAGTGCACAGACATACTTGGGGGCAAAACACACATTCACATAAAAAAAAATGACAAGTCTTAAAAATTTGAAAAAATATTCCCAGAATGTAAGATGTCAGTTTCCAGATAAAAATAACCATGTAACTAACATTTAATACCTAACTAATTATTAACACATAGAATTTTTGACACACAAAACACTAAAATAAGGAAAAAATAAGTTAGCACAAATTTCCTGAAAAAGATGAGTGATGAAGGTAGTTTATTTCCAGAGCATCCAGAATCAAACGTCTTCATACATACTACCTTAAGAAGACATTCTTCTTAGGAACCATGTCTTCCACACTGCTGAGAGCAACTAGTGATTCTTGATATTCTATGCAGTGCATAATGCTAAGTCAGGGAGGGTGCATGGACACTATTTATTTGTGCTACCACAGAACAGAATATACACAGTGGGTCAGAAGTCCAGTAACTTGTCTTTGTGTGTTCCATACTAGAGGCTGAAAGACCAAGTTCAAGGGTCCAGTACAGTCAACATCAACTGTAGGCCCTACTTTCTGGTTAATATATGGAAACTTCATGGCATGTCCTAAGATAGTGGAAGGGACAATTCAATTCTTAGGGCCCCTAAATCAGAGACTCCCCACAGGTCCCAGCTCCTATCATTATCCTATTGGAGGATAATGTGGATCTTTAATAACACATTCAGGCCATAGCATTGTTCAACAAATATGCTTTTAGGCTTACTTCATATTAAAAATGTCAAATTCTATGTTCATTTGTCTTCTATACCCCAATTTGTTTTGAGAGTTCTAAAACAAGAAAATACACTTACAAAGCAAGAAGGCTGAAGAGATGGTTCAGTGTGTAAGAGCACTTTTCCTAGAAGCAGGAGGACTTGAGCTCTGGTACCCAGAATACATATAAAAGCAGGCATGGTAGCATGCTTCTGTAATTAGAGTTCTACTTAAGAGATGGGAGGAGGAGATGGATGACACTGTAGAAGCTTATGAGGCAACTAGGTTGGCATATATAATGAAAGTCAACAAGAAAACTTGTCTCAAACAAGTTATAAGGCAAGAAAAAAGATACAATGTTGTCAACTTGAGTCAATACACTTGCTATGGTACATTCAAGTGTGTGTGTGTGTATCCACACTCACATGTGCACACATAGGTGTGCACCTTCACACAAATGCACAATTGCACATTGATACACATGGAAAAGTTAAAAGAGATCAAGGGATATAGAGGATGAATATCATAACAGACCTACAATCATGTCTCAGATAAGATAAAAGGGAAAGACAGACTAATTGCCTACCAAGACATACCTCAAAGGAGAAAAACAAGAAAGTCACTTATTAACTTCAGCAAAGTTAAAAGCTGTGTAAAAAGAAAGTGAAACACTGATATCCGCTATCATTTATACATATACATATTATATATATATACATATATATGTGTGTCTATGTGTCTTGTCTGTGTGTGTACACATAGACACACATATGCACACATATATACATATAGATACAGAAACAAATATATACATATACATTTACATAACTACATATGTATACACTGATGTTATGGTCAATAAAATGTCATATGGGTCAGTGGTCCAAAAAAGTTACAATGAGCTTTGAAAAAGTCCTAGAACATTATTGTTACTACCCCTTTTCCATGTTTATATATGTTGACATACATGAATGTCATCTATCTTAGGTTAAATTTGCCAACAGTATGCAGCACAGGACAGTTTATAGCTAGCAGCCAGACTGTCAGTATATCTCTCAGGTATAGTGTAGGCTATACTAGCTAACAGACACTCTGTGATATCTACACTGTGCAACTATCTAATGATGCCTTTCTTAGAATGTATTCCTATTAAGGAACACATTGCTGTACCTATGTTCATGTGGTTATTTCAATATATGAATATATAAATGTGTGTTTGCAGGTTTTGATTAATTGAACTCAGAAAAGAACACCATAATTGAATAAATAGGAGAAAATGAGCAAGAAAACAGAGTTTCACGTGTCTGTGGTGACAGGTTAATAAGGAGAATGAACTCACTCTTTAGTTCCTATAGGAGATAGAAAATATAAAAATATGTAAGTAAAAACAAGTAATATTCAGAAAGCTACCATAATTTTAATGGTAGCTCTGGGAGCTTATACAATGAAGACGTACAGAAAACAGCATCTTGATTGGCTAGAATAATCCTTAGGGTTATTTGACTCTTTGAGACATGATGATGGATCACTTTAGTGAAAATAGAAAGTTTTAGAAGGAGTGGAGGGAATCCTACTCCTCTCATAACCCATTATGAGGTAAGTTAGCCTGAGATGGCCTCCCAAGACCCCATTCTCAGTGAGCTCTTAGCTGTTGATCTTAAAACCTCTTGAACATGGAGTATGGTAATAAAGGAACCAGACTCCTCCAGCAAAATGGCTACCTTTTTAAAAGGAGAATCTACTTCAGATGGAGAAGGCAGAGTAGTGTGAATGAAGGATGAAGGATAAATTACCCAACAGGCTTCACAGAAAGGTTGATGCCAATGATTGTTGAGGTTAGATTGCAAGTGTTAGCTTAGTGGCAAATGTTCCAAACAGTTGCCAAAGTTATGTGTGCAAATTTCTCCTGAATTTTTCTGGCAGAACTTTTTGTGCTCCCTTCTTATCTGTTATCTGTGTTTGGTAAGTGTTTGGACAGAGCTTAGCCCCAGGACAGTCACCTGGCTCAGCATTGCTCTAATGTCGAGGAACACAAAGACAATGTCCACTCAGAGGGCCAGCACCTCATTGCAATTATGCCTCTTATGCTTTGTCTGAAGTAGAACAATAATAAAAAGTCCTGGAGGCTCTAGGATTTGCTTTAGATGGTAGAAAATAATGCATTTTTTCTCATGCTCTGCTTCTACCAGCAGGTGTTGAAATAAAGAGGCCTATGGTAGGGGAACTTAAGCACTTTTCTCTAGGTGTCGGCCTTTCTAAAAGTGAGTATACCCAGCTCTTATGGCACAATCTGAATCTCAGCTCCTTAGGAGGATGAAGAAGAAAGAGAGCACATTCCAGGCTTGCTGGGGCAGGGGATCTGTCTCAGTGGACAAAGGTATTCCCAGCATGCTCCAGTCCCTATGTTCAATCCTCAATGATAATACATCAACAGTTAGGATATATATGTGACTAATAAATTTAGGAAGAGTCTTGGGTTAATCCCGAAATAGAAGCTTCAAACCATGATCTAGAATGAAAAGGGTTGAGTCATAGAGATTAGAGGAAAGGAGAAACAGAAGAGAAGGGCTGTAGGGAAGAACTGGATACCTGTGAATACCACTGGGCTGCCATATAATAAGAGTGTGAAATTTCCCATGTTTCAGGATGAAGAAGGAAATTTAGGGAGAGTAATAGCTTATATTGTACTGATTCAATGGGGATGTCAGGATCTGTGCCCCCTGATATTTCTTAAATCAGCATTCTAAACATTCTTATAATGGTGTGCTTCAGAAAATGGGAACAAAGAAGGAAATTAAGAGATCTTTAAAAGGCCATCAGAAGTTTGAGGCAAGGTATTGGAACTCCCTCACATACATGTGACAAGGATTTGAGTTCGTCTGTGTAAGGAAAGGGTGATAAGGCAGGAGGCAGAAGTCAAGAACATCAAAAGGAACCAGCTCTTAACCATCAAGGGAGTTGGAAGTGACTGTTATCTCTTAGACTTGAACTTTCCTCTTTGCATTGCTTTACAGACAACATCACCAAGTCATTTCTCAGACAGTACAGGGGGATAAGAGGTGCCGTGCCAAGCATGGACGGTCCCACAATACATGCCTGCAAGAGTGCTCAGGTGCTTGATCTTAACAAGTATGGCTCATAAGAAGATTCTCCTTCATTTATGGTTCTGTGGGTTAAGTAAGAGGAAAACAATTGAGTTGTTAATAAATTCTGAAAAGTGTTTGAAGGCCCAACGTACAAAGCAGGAAGGAGAAAACTAGAGAATATGAGGAAACATTGCATTCCCCTTGTGCCAAGGATGGACTCAACCCAGAACCGCGCCAGTTAAGTGGGTCATGATGTGAGAATCAGGATAATTACATATACTGTGACCTAGAATGTTACCCATGGGGGAAGGTCTTGAGGGAAAATGGGGAGTAAGATCCTAGGTACTGTAGACAACTGTGTCTTCTGCTGACATAGGGCCGATGGTGTAGATAATGAACTGAATATTTGGAATGAGCACTCTTTCTCTTGCCCATCTACAGGTCTTCTGCACACCCCAAGGGATTTTACTAGAAGGTAGAGCACTGAACATCTGGCTAGGCAGGGTATGTGGGATCTAAAACTTAGGGATCCAACAGAACCACATTTGTTTCCATCTAGTATTGGATCATTTTACTGAATGTTAATAGCATCTCTTCCAAAGGGCCTTTGGCTAGAGCAAGTGACCTCATCTAAATGCTTTGAAGGATGGATGGCTTATGCACACCTCCCCCCTGCTTTACTTAATAATATTGTGGTACTTAGGAGAACTATTGGAACATAAGCAAGACTCAGAAAATAATTACTTATCTGTACATTATTTGTGATATAAAAAGAGAGAACATGGAAAAATACATTGCTTGATAAACAGAATGTATACCGCGGGTGGCAGGGCTGGGGTGGTCAATTCCAAACTACAGGGATAGATCAAAATATCAAATGTCAGAGGTGGACCTCTTTTCAAGCCAACTATCTAAGCTGCAGTGGCTCTGCCTAGCTCAGGAGCCATGTTCTGTGGCCAGAGGCCACATGTGTGTAGCAGCTAGAACCAGCCCACCAGAAACACCAACCCTGCCACCCAGGAGACACCAGAGTGGGAGATGTCTCTGCTAATCTTCCATATTGTCTCCACAAGGCTGAACATTGTACAGACAATCCCTCCATCCATGCGGGCCCAATAAGAGAATGAGACTCTAATTCTTATAGATTAATCAAATGCTTTATATGTTCGGAAATGATTAATAACAAGATGCCCATACAAAGAGAGTTATAGTCCAATTAGCTGACTTAATTATAAGCTGTTCCCCACAACTGCTCTCCATATATGTGTGGTTCTCCATCCCCCTACATCTCTGCCCTCTCTAGCTCCTCCTCTTCCTTTTTCTTCTTCCTCTCCTAATTCCTCCCACCTTAGCTCCTCCTACATATCAGACTATAAAAGTCCCCCTTCTTGCACACACAGACAAAAAAATAGAATTACTTTTGAGGCATCTCACTATGTAGTTCTGGATGACTAACTTGAAGCTCTCAATGACTGGCCTCCACAGAGATGCACCTGTCTCTGGTTTCTGAGTTTTGGATATGATACTTTTAAAGTGAACTGGAGTGGTCTTCAGAATTATAGTTAATAACAAGTGTCTTACTCTCTCCAATGCACCAACCCAAGACAACATTCTGTGTGGACAGTTTTTCATATACAGAGAAAAGACATCCCAAGGTGCACACTGAAATCTGAGAAACTTGTTCTATCATCTGTGACCCAAGACACCCTTAGCATCAGAACCATTCTTGTTTCTGTCTAGCTCCAACTTCTTTAACTCCATAGACAGCCATTGTGTGCTGTCCTCTGCTCTCCATATGTCCTACTTCTAATTCTCATAGCTGTAACTGTCACCTGAAAGAGAAATAGTGACTCTACAGATACCTCCAATAGTGAGTTCAAATGGAACCTAAGCCAGGTACTAGTGATCTCATAGGAAGAGAGAAATTTAGTCACAGAGAAGAAAATAGCTACCAAGAACAGGCTCAAAAAAACAAAGTGATGTAAGTACAAGCTAAGCATTGCCAAAGATTCCCAATATTCCCAAAGTCCTAAAAACAGGCAAGGACAAACCAGGAGATTCCAAATTTCTTGATTTCATATATTGGACTTCTAGAACTGTGAGGAATACCTTTCTGCTGTTTTAACCTCCCAGGTGTGTGGAAACTTGATACATCATCTTCACTCCTTGAATGCCAGCAATTAGTACTGGTCCCACTGTATGTGCCTATAACTGATTTGTCATGGCCCCTTGGCTCACTAAGTAGCTCTTTCTTAGAATCTTCGGAAAGGGATAGGGAAGAGGCATCAGTCTCTCCTAATGTTAGCCATGTACACTTATCCCAGAGGGAAGAACAGGTAGAAGTTCTCTTAGAATGATATTGTGGAAGAATGATTTCTGATTTTCTTTTCCTCCTAGGTGTGATTACCTGGCATATGCTTGAACAGTTAACAAAAGCCCACCCATCACTCAAGTACCTTTGCAACTTTACTGATGTCTCTTCTGAAAATATCAAGATACTTTTGCTACTTCTCCAGAAACAGAGAAAGTAAATTAATTTCATTAAAAATCTTCAACTTATTTCTCATGTAATGATGAGAAGAAAACTGTGACTCTGAAGCCATAACTGATAGAAAGTTCATTGCTGTGGTGAAAAAAAAAATCATATTAATGTATTTTATCAGATTTTAAGTTTGGTACCTTTACATATCAGATTTTTTTTTAAATAAAATAGAGAGAGAAATTGACACTATGCAGAAAAAAATCCATTATATTCTTTCACTTCAATTTTCATTGTTCCTCTATTTTGGGATGTGTTGGGGTCCTTATAAGGATAAGGACACCTATTAATAAAAATATGAGGTGTTTCCTATTTGATAATTCTAGAGAAGGGACAAGAGAATCTGAGAAGAAATACTAGAAACCAGAGAGGAAGAAATGAATACCTTTAAAGTAACAAAAAGGACAAAAATGTTCAGAAAAAAAATGAAAAACCTCTAAAACTGCAGAGGCTTCCATCACTATTTGAAGCACCAGGTTCAAACACCAGGGAAAACAAGCCCAGCTTAGAAAATCCCACTGTGATGGAGATGAGTCAAGCCAATGCTGAGTCTCAGCTGTCCCTTAGATATCATCACATGGAAGAAGGATACATACTTAACAAGAGATTTCTGGAAGGAGCAGGGAGTGCAGAATTAAGCCTGCATCAGGTGCCCATGCAGGATGAAGTTTCTTAGAGTGGCAATGTCAGGCTTCTTGTCACTGTCCTCTCAGTTGAGACCATATGGAAAGAAGAAGCCATGGTCAGCTAAGAGAAAAACTGTCAGTTGCTTATGGAGGAGGCTTCGCTGGAGAAGCATAAAGGTCCACTGACAAGTACTAGGCCTTACTAGTCTGTTCCCAGTGCTTACTCTACCCTGCCTCCTCGTGAAGCCTACATAGCAGCAAGAACAGCTAGCTTCTCTGGAACCTTGCAAAGTAAAAAGGAGGATTAATTCTTTGGGTGAGAGAGTCCTCATGGGTCAGTGACAGAGTATACGCACTGAGGGCTTACAGCTCAGTTCTGGCACATGCTCATACCTGCCTCTTATCAGGACAGGATAAGAGGATCTTACTCTTATTATCAGTTTGGCTTGATAATTACACATTGTTATTCATTACCATTATTGCAGAATCCTCACTGTCCCCATGCCAAGCAGTTGTCTCTCTGCCCCTACTTTCCAGGAAGGGCAAATAAATACAAGTTCAGTACCTCAGATTAATTTGCCACTGCAGGTGCTCCCTACAGACACTTCTGCTGGACTGAGAACCCGCTATGTCTCTGCTGGCTACTGGGACTGCTGCTCTGGGGTGAGGTGCCCTGGGTTCTAGAACTTCTGGGGCTGGTGTGGTATGAATGGAGACTCACACAGTGTTTCTACAGGTTTCAGTCTGGACCCAGGAAATGCTCTAATGCTCGGTAAGTTCACCAATAAAGCCTAGGAACCATGGCCTATCAGTTATGGGGAAGCCATATTTCTAATAGCTGCAAGCTGATCCTGACTCCTTTGATTTCCAGATTTTGGCTGTGAACCTGAACTATGGGCAGAGCCTCATTCACTGCAGGAACCCTGGGCAAACCTGAGGCTGGTCTGTGCAGTTGATTTACCAATGTGTTTGATCCTTCACAGGGAAAGTACCAGCCCCGGTACTTACTGCAGAGCCATCAAGTCAGAACATTGAGCCTGGTTCAACGGTGCAGCTTCGATGTACTGCACCCAAGCCTGCACTGCGCTTTAGCCTGCTACGCCCGGGCACACCGGGTGTAGTTGTGGTACAAACGCTGAATTCATCTGGGACCGAAGCTGTCTTTGAGCGGCGCAATATCTTACCAACAGACTCTGGCAACTATAGTTGTATCTACATGGAACGGGCACCACCCTTCTTGGAATCTGCTTCCAGTGAGCCCGTAGATCTCCAGGTCAATGGTGAGCTGAGAGTGGCCACGAGGGTGGGAGGAGCAGAGGGTTACTCACTTAGGAACCAGTGTTCCTGAGCTGTAACCTGTGAGGAGCCAATCTTTCTGGGTTATACTATAATGAAGTGTTGGACTTTGAGAAACTTGAAGAGGCCTCCCCCACGTTTGAAACATGGTAATCTGGTTTGATTCCCATCCTCTGAGCTGGAAGGCAGCTGGCCCAATGATATTCAATGATATTAGGATCCAAGGGGTTCTGGTGTGTTTTCAAATCACATTCCCAGGCCTCAGTTTCCCGGAGATGCATGTATCTCACGGTCACTCATAGCACTGACTACCTTCAAGTTGATATACAATTTTACAGAACTATAGAGATCCTGGGGTTATTGGATTAGAAGTCATCCAGAAAGAGACCATGCAAATGTTTCCAACCACCTTAGGTTCTGACCTCAGACTTTTGAACTGTGCTCCTGCCAGAAGTACTTTTCTGAAAGGACTCTTTACAGCTTCAAAACTTTGGGTACCCTATGGAACACCCCATGGGACAAATTAAGGCCTGAGAGATCCCTTAACCCTTGTCACTTTGGGAGTTAAATACCTAGATGAGATACAGATGGTACCACACCAGCACTTAAGACACAAAGCAGGAGAGGGGGCCATGTAACTTAAAATGATGGCATAATGAAGTATCTAGAGCAGATCCAACACTGGGATCCCTCTGGCAGGAGATGCTACAACCTCATTGCCATCATCTGTCACAGGGCAACCACCGAAGCCAAGGCTGGAACCTCTATGGCAAGTCGCAGTGCCTGTGGGCAATGAGGCCATCTTTCGATGCAATGGCAAGTTGGCCATAGTCACCATGGAGCTGCTACGTGAGGGCTCTGAAACACCCATCTCGGTGGCCTCAACAAGAAGCACCTCAGCTTATCTGAAGCTGCCATCCGTCAGACCCCATCATGCAGGCTACTACAACTGCCGTTATACTTCCCTGTCGCCCTACCCATTAAAATCGGGGAGCAGCGATCCTGTAGAGCTTATAATATTTTAGGCTTTCCTGAGCTGTGTTTGGGTTTTGATTCTTCATATTTCCAGAAATGTACGCTGGCTAATTGCTTCACCAAGGTCGGTGTGGAAAGGCCCTGTGGCAATTTGCTGAGTCAATAAATCCACTTCTTTGTCTAGGTAGCTAAAGTGGCTGCAGATACAGCAAAGTGTCCTTGGAAAGGGTTGAAGACAGGTATAATACCCATTCTTCTCATTGTAAGATGACTTCATTTTTTCTGGACTCAATAAAGGTTAAGGAAAAATTTGTTTAAAGCCTCTGCCTTTCATTTGTGGGTGTAGGGCATCTGCAGATGGGGAGAATGCTATTCCAGGCCTGGCATCCTGTGTCTGTAAAGAGGAGAGGCTCAGGGTTAGATCCTGAGGACATAATGGTAAAAGCCTGGTCTTTTCCCACATCTCTCAAGATCTTCTCTTTCCAACCTCTGTCTGACTGTCTTGTAGCTTCCAGGCACTTCTTCCCTTTCCTGCAGGTGTGGACATGCAGCTTGAAGCTCTAACCAAGCCTCTCTTAGCTTGGGAGGGTCTGTCCCTACCCTAGCAGTAAGTTAGAAAATTCTACATTAAGTGTTCTCGTTGTATTTTTATATTTTACAAATATAGTCTGATGGATGGCATCAGAGTGTGTCTAAATCAATTCATTTTCTGAAGTAACTCAACTGGAAAAAAACCAAAACAGCGAAACATCTTCAGAGCTGAACCAGAAGTTCCCTTTGGGCCTCAGTGGAGCCTGAGACTGAGGTCTGAAGAGTTGATCCCTGAGGCAGAACCAGGACCCTCACCTGAAAACCACCCTGCCTCTTTGCTGTGTACTCCACCAATCTCCCCAATGCTCCTAGTCCCCACAATAAACTCAGAAATACTCTATGTATCTTTGCAACCACTGTTCCTTCAGTGCCTTTGTTCAGAGGACCCTTCCCTTTTTCACTTCTTACTTGGGGCTTAAAATACTGACTCATGCTTTAAATGTGAAAGATAATTTCATTCATTTTTTTTTTCACCAACAAATTCTAATTGGAATTTCAGAATAATTAAGAGGTCAATTTCGGTAGTGGTGATCTCTAAGAAGGACAATACATGGTCCTGGTTCTTGAAGAATATACAACCTCAGCTCATACCTAGACTCTACCATTAAATATATATATATATATTATATATATATATATATATATATATATATATGAAGGATGCAATTGATAAGTGGCATGCATCTTCAACCCCACTGTTCTTCAGTGAGATGGAGAGAAGAAAGGAGACTAGAACACCACCTAACGTGGAGGACAGAGTGATCGGGAGGAAGAGACATCACACCTCAACTGGTAGGATGAGATGAGAAACTGAAAAGTCAACCTCTGATTTGCATAGGCACAACCTTGCCCTCACCCACACTCACATATACACATCTAATAATGAAGGAATACACAGAGTTTAGTTAAGTGCAGGTAGGCTGCAGAGTACGATATACTCATAGGCTAAGATGCAGAGCAAGAACTTTAATGAGCTCTCGGGCCTGTCCATTGACCTTCATTTCGAATACCTGAAAAACATAATACCTCACATAAGGCTCTTTAGAGTTGCTGACTCCTGACATAGCTTGAGATGTGAAGGAGAAAACAGAAATTCTAAGTGACAGCAACCATTTTGACCTCATACCTTTGAGCTGTCTGTACTAACTGTGAAAACTCATTGCTATTTGTTGCCGTGAGAAGTTTCTCTGATGAACGATGGAAACTGTATCAATCATTAATATTTAAAAGGTAATTTGATCACATTTTCATTTAGAAAAATAATACTGCTGAGTTCCTGACTATGGCTTATTATTTCCTGAGCCTCCAGCTCTTTGACAGGTTTACAGTGCCAGGTATGAGTTCCTGGACTAGATGCTAATCAGAAAGCAATTTGTTACACCAATACCAGTCATGCCACTATTGCAATAGTGGGCACATCTTGCCTAGTGTGTCATTATTGTAGCTCTCCAAGCTCAGAGCTAGATAGGACTATTGATTACTTTTCTGTCTTGGAATCCTATATAGCATCTTCCAGAACTATGAAATCTGGCCAGTAGGGAGTAAGTTTCCATCTCAGTATCTACTTGATTTCTCAAAGCAGCTAAAATATATGATATCTTCAGACACATTGACAAACACTAGTTTCTGTGTGTAATTATATCATGAAATATTCTGAATTGCCCATCTGAACACGAAGAGGAAGAACTGGATTTTACCTCATCACTTTGGTTCCTGGTTCTGTATCATTCCACATCTGCAGCTCAGGACTGTCAGGAATTAGAAAAGATATGCCTTATTAAGAGAGAATTCACATAATTTCAGAGATATTCTGTATGATTTTGAAATATCCTGATGGTACTGGATAGTGTTATGTCAACTTGTCACAAACTAGAATCATCAGAGAAGAGGGAGCATAAACTAAGATAATGCCTCCATAAAATCTGGTTGTAGGGCATTTTCTTTTTTCTTTCTTTTTTTTCTATTTTATTTTTATTTGATATTTTGTTTATTCACATTTCAGATGTCATCCCCTTTCCCCACTTCCTCTGCCTAGAGACTCCCTATCTCATTCCCCTCCTCCTTTATGCTTTTATGCCATTTTAATTACATGCAAGTATTAAGGTCAGTTCTATGTTGAGGAATAAGCAATATAATAGATGCAAATAGTCAAGGAACAAGAAAGACAATAAACACAAATAGTCAAAGAACAAGGAAGGCAATAAGAAAAGTTCTGTGAACACTCCCGTGATCACTGTTTCTAAGGGCTTATGAGGATGACCACAATATCTGAGCCTACTTCTCTGATTTAGCTCAAAGTCATTTTCATATCTGAAGCCTACTTCCTTGTTCTTGTCTAATATTTAGATCCCTTTCTGAAATTACTTCTTTGTTTTAGCCTAATGTCAGTTTCCTGCCTGAAGCCCATTTCCTTGTCCTTGGCCCATATCAGATGCTTCCCAAGCAGCCCCAAAAGTTCCCCCAATTCTCTCCCTTTTTTTGTTTCACAACAACACTCAGTCTGTCTTAGGTCATTCTGATAAGAATGCCTTCCTTACCCATCATGAAATATGCATCCTCAAAGGCAATGCACTTCTGTCTTAGGTTGGTAAGGCTCTGTGCAGAATCTTGCCCATCCTTGGCTTGCCAGCCTGTTAATTTAATAACTCTATCTAGGGGTTGATTTTCAGTTTCAAGCCATGAACTTTGGCTGCCAACATGTTGATGTTGTTAAAGACAGCTTTAACATGATGGGTAGGAATAAAATTATTCCCAGAACAAAAAGAGCTTGCAAGGTGAAGCTATATATGCCGTTCTTGAAGCTTAATCAAGACAGAAATACTGACCTCAGGCCATGGGTAATTTTATCAGCAGTATCTGCCACATCAATGGGCAGCAAAGCAGCATTCTTTAAATTCATAAGCTTACTATGCAAAGTTAAAACATCCAGAGACGTGTTAGACTTATGCCAAATACACTGCAAGTATCTTTCAACTTTTGCTAATTATAATGAATGCCCTTTACATTTTGGAACTAACAGGAATCTAATAGTGTTTGGCATGACACATGAGATCATTCCTAATTTTAAACTCTGAACCTCATTGCAATATTTTGAATACGATAAGAGCATCAATCTGAGTCTTAGAGTGACTGAGCTTGTTCATCTATGAACAGGAACTCACATCTCAATAAATCAAATTTCAAAGCACTCTAGCCTTTCTTCCTATATTCCCTATACAAATTCTCTCTTAAAAAGAGATATGTCTTCAGTAATCCATAAAATCACTCACACATACACACACACACTCACTCACACACACTGAGAGACAGAGAGAGAGACAGAAAGAGAGAGGGGGGGTACACTGCATGTAGTTCTAATTTCTATTCATACACTCTCACACATACACATTATTCCAGGTTTCATACAATTTTAGGCATCTTTATACAAAAGTTTCAACCTCAAGTAGATCCTTGAAGAAGACTGTGAATAAGACTATAAAAGAAAAGCCTAAGCTGCAACGGAGTCCATAATGGTGAAAATACCAGGATTGTGGATCATCTGCCAAAGAAAGTTGCAGGCATGGAGTAGTGTTGGTCAAAGACAAATGCCATGTGAGCCTTACGCTGTAGTTCTGGAAGAATGGGGCTATCCAAGCCTGCTGAAGCCCAGAAAATTCCACAAGGCTCAGGTTTGGACATGGAGCTTCAAGACTCGATATTGATTCTTATAAGTTTAAGTTTTGAATTGATTGATCTTTCCTTCCTTGGACCATTCTTCCCTATTAACATGAATGCATTTACATCACTCATAACATGTTCTTTGATTTTACACAATCTCACAGTTCAATTGCCTTAAGACACAGAAGACAGACACTTCAGATCTTTGAAATACATTTGAATTCTAACACTATGGGAACTTTGAAATGTAAACTGAATGCATTTTGCATTTTGAGATAGCCATAAATGTGCAGGGTCCAGGGGATAGAACACTAGATTTGAGTGTGAAGTATCCTCAATGGGCTGATGAGTTTGAATACTTTCTCTCCACCTAGCAATACCATTTAAGGAAATAAGAAGGTAGAATTTAACTAAAGGAAGAAGAGTTGGCACCTGTTCAAGCCTGACATGCCAAGGTGTAAATAAGCAAACTTACACTCCCGTGTCCACAGCCATGAGTCACCATGAATTGTACTTTGCCTTCCACACTGTGACAGAGAGAGTGAGTCCTCTCAAACCATGAGTCACAAGTCAATCTATCTTCCTTTAATGGTTAAACAGCAGTGTCAATTTGACAGGAATTTAAAATCACCTGAGAGGTACACTTCTGTATATGACTGAGAGGTGGTTTCTGGAGAGATTTAACTGAGGAGGGAAGACTCTTCCTAAGTAAGGTTTGGTTGCTCACACTGAATACCAAAGAGGGAAAGCAGAATAAAAATCTGAGGAACACCAGCATTAACCTAGCTTTACTTTTTAACTGTGGAGAGAATGTGACAATCAGACTCACACTCTTGCCCTTGTCAAGAGCTGCCCTCAACACGAAATTTGTTCTACCACAATGGTATGCATCCTTTCATTGTGAGCCAAAAACTTCTTGCCCAACCTATTTCTATCAAGTATATCATCACAGAAATAAAGAAAGGAACTAATGAGAGAAACAGGGACAGAGTGAAAGAGACAGAGATTCAAAAATATCAGAAAGGGAGAGAGGAAAGGAGGGAGAAGTGGAGAGAAGGGAGGCAAGAGAAAAGAAAGAAGGGAGAAAATAAGGATAAAGGAAGGGAAGGAAGGGGAGGGAAAGAAGGAGAAATGAGTGGAAGAGAAGAAAAGGGAACAGAAAGGAAAGGAAGGGCAGGGAAGGGCAAGCTTCTGCCTTCAAAAGAGATTTTCCCATTAGCCCTTTCACCAAATTCAGCTTATCCATACTCATTTTTTCTGAATGTCCACAAATTAATCAGTGTCTCATTTCACATTGTCAGAATGCTTAGTGCCTGGAACTGCTGACTTGTTTTTTCATCTGCTTTTTTCGTTTGGTCTAGATTATATACCTTCATTTTTAGGTGAAGAAGGCCTTGTATATGATATGTAAATATATTTATATCTGCATGTATTTATAGAACCCACTTTATGGACCAGCAGAAGAGAGTTTCAATAGGATGACAATCTCCCCAAAATATGCCAGTATATCATTGGAAACCAGCCAGATATATAGGAAAATATACTCTCCAGCAGAGATTTAGTCTGAACTGGTAAAGTGATCTTGAAAAACTATTGAAGTTCCTTCACCCTGTGAATTAAGAATAAGAAAGTACAATAGAAATATTAGCTATCAATTATGGGTATCGACTGTGTTTGGGCATTGCACTCATCATTTTATATTAATTTTGTTTTCTCAGTGTTATGGCATATGGTTTAAACTTGTGTTTCTGTAAAAGCTGAAGACACCTAAGCTAAGGGATACAAACTGTCTAGTATGTTCCCTAAGATGTAGCAACCATGCAGCACTAGTGGCTGGTCTTGTTATCATAGGGGATGAGGGAGAACTTCTGCCAAGAAAGAGCAGGGGAGGAAAGTTGCAAAGACATAGACATGTCTACAGTAAAGTTCCTACACCCTAGCCAGATGATCCTTACTCTACTTGACAAATTATATCTTTTAAGCAATATTCTTTGTTTTTACTGGTAAAATAAATCAGGCCCTGTTACAGCTAAAAAGATTAATGGATAGATCATAGATAGATAGATAGATAGATAGATAGATAGATAGATAGATAGATACATATATACATACATACATAAATACATGTATACATACATAGATGATAGATAAGTAGACAGATAGATAGATACATAGATGATAGATAGATAGATAGATAGATAGATAGATAGATAGATAGATAATAGATACATAGATACATAGAATTTTAAAAACTATTTGTCACAAGAAAAAATATATTTAGTTTAAGGACAAGAATAATGCCATAGCACTCTATCTGCTCACAATGGCAAACATGAAAATATAATGAGATAAGCTAGACTCTATGCATGAAGCGACACTGGTAAATACCAGAAAATAACATATCTGAGTCCCTCAAATATGTGGTTATATGTCAAAGTTACCTTTCTTAAGTGCATTCCAACAGAAAAGCTGGCAGAAGAAAGAAACAATAGTAGAGTGCCCCTTCTTGTTCTTTGAACAAACAACACAATTTTGCAACTTACTACACCTGAAACTAAACATATTCTCCTCAAGATAGCCCCCAAAATAAACTCAATTCTGATTCAAACTTAAAATCAGTGTCAGTGATATTTTCCAGCACTTTTTGTGTCACTGTAACCTCCCAAGCTTTACCTGAATTCTCTCCACAGTCCTGTTGGTTTGTGCATCATGGCATTTATAACCACTGGATACTTTCATGGTGACTTCCTTTTTTAATACTATAGTTATATCTTTCATGCACTCATATATTGGCATGTTTTTGATTTACATATTTGTGTATTATTTTTCTCTTAAAGCTAGAACATTCTCTACACAAACCTAGGAGCTTTCCATGGTATTATCGTATTTTAAAAATATATACAACATTATTTACCATGGCATATGGGTCTTTTTCATCTAAAGCTCCATATTCCAGCTTTCAGGAGGCTGACATGCTCTGGGAAAACTTTCCTATAATTGAGCTGTTTGAAGATCACCCACACTCCTAAACATTCTCAAGAAAGGCTTGGTCTGACTGTCATAGATTATGTACCATTTAGACCACCTTCATGGGCAAAAACATTTTGAGCCACATTTCCTCAACTCTGACCAGGTCATGAAATAACTGGATACTTCTAAACCTACTTAAAAATAAAATCTGATGAAAATTGGATGCTCTTGACTTTGTATTGAGTAATTATGATTCTTCAGAATTTAACAACATTCAGGAAGAGTTTACAAAGTACATGCTTGCTTTACAATAGGGGCAGGAGTTGGTAGAAGTATTTGCCTGGAAGTCTCTGTGAAGCAATGGTGAAATGCGCTGCTCTCACAAAACAACAGAACAGATGCTCCACCATGCATATCCTTAATTGTATGCATCAGTTCTGTCTACACAAGTCAGGGAAATCAACTACAATGGCGATACTCCTACTGGAGGCCCATTTCTGGCTCACTGGAATACCATGCCACATTCGATGCTTGAGTTTGAGAGGGAGTTCGTAAACATTATCCCTTTCAGAGGCTTTCCACATTCAAAGCAGGCAACCTAGTGACCATTGTTCAGTTTGATATTTTATACCATATTTACTAGCCTCATAGCCATGTCAGTATCCACCTCAGCAGGGTTGGTACTGTCCTTACTCTTTAAATGCCAGACCATCCTTACAAGATTACAGGCAATGATGGAAAGCCATGGACATTGGAGATGATGGCTACTCTGACTATGTCCACAATCAGAATCAGAGGAACTTACAGTGGAACAGAGTGTTATATACAGAAACAAATTCAAGGCCACACTTTGAGATGCCATTCTTACTTCTTAATTTTTAGTTCTAGTCATCACTACCATGATGTAGACATACTCCAGAAGAAGTGCCTTGAACACCACATAGTTATGTTTGTAGACTGGCTTAAGAAGGAGTTTTAGGTGACCAGGTAGGGCTCCCAAAGGAAGAATAAAGACACTAACCCACCCACAAATACTTCAACCTAAAATTTGTCCTGACTACAAGAATTGCAGGGACAAATTTTGATCAGAGACTGTTTAAATGACCAACCAATAACTGGACCAACTTGAGAACCATCCCATGGGCAAGAACTAATCCCTGATACTATTAATGATAGTCAGTTATACTTGCAGACAGGACCTTAACATAACTGTCTTCTGAGAGGCTCCACATAGCAGCTAACCTAAACAGATGCAGAGACCCACAATCAAACATTAGACAGAACTGGGGTGTCTTATGGAAGTGGTCGAGGAAGGGTTGAGGAACCTGAAGGAAATAGGGAATCCACAGGAGGGTCAATAGAGTCAACTAACCTGGACCCTTGGGGGCTCCCAGAGGCTGAACCACCAACCAAAGACTGAGCATTGGCTGGACCTAGCCACCCCAACATATATGTAGCAGACATGCAACTTGGTTTTCTTACAAGTCCCCCAACAGCTGGATCAGGGGCCTTCCCTGATTGACTTTGTTGCCTACCTGTGGATCCTATTCCCCTAACTAGGCTGCCTTGTGTGGCCTCAGTTGGAAAGGATGTGCCTACTTCTGTAGTGACTTGATATGTCAGGGAGGGTTGGAACCCAAGGAGGCCTCCCACTTCTCAGAGGAGAAGGGGAGGAAGAAATGGGAAGAGGGACTGTGTGAGAGTGGAATGGGAGGAGTAGGTGGCTGTAAATGAGACATAAAGTAAATAAACAAATTAATGGAAAATATTTTAAAATTAAATATAAATAAATAAATAGAAGGAGTTTGGAGGGTGTCCTTAGTGTCTCTACATAAACATTTAAAGACAATCATTATAATTTACCATTGACTACTTTTGCAGTAAAATGAAGTGATAAAGTTACTTGATGGTCACAGCATCATTTTGATATTCTAATTTTAAAACTGGAATAAAAGTTTATACCAGTTGCCTACACACCAGATCTTCCTTGTTATTTAATTAATAATCTCAAAGAAAAATCCTCAAAGCTTGTGGAAATAGATTTGCATATATGTTAGTTTAGAAACCACTGTTAAGAGCATCTACCATCTGCCACAAGTAACCTGGAATAGGTTATTTTCCCCGAGTTACTGGTCTTGTTTCAATGTCTGAGTATAATGGGATATCCTACACAATCTCTGAGGCATTTTTTTATGATTCTATGAATTGTTACAATTTGTGTTTTTATTCAAGTGAGGACATACATCCAAACTATATTTATTATAAGGAAGGATTCTATACCCTATTTTATAACAGAAACATGAAGCTTATTAAAGTCATATAAATACAAGTAACCTTTTAATTTCATATCTTCAGGTAGTTTTGCCTTAGGACTCAATTGCAAAGCACTGATCATTGACAGAATATGAACCTCAGATTAAAAGCACTATTAATGTCAAATGAGTGGTGCTGGAAGCTGTATGACTTCAGAAGACAGGATTATAAGCACAGTCTTTAGAAAAGCAATATAGTTTCAGGGCCACACCTCAGGCTCGCAAAAAAGCTCCTTAGGTTATATGGAGTCCTATCTAAAGAACTGAAATTGATCCATTAGTGGTTGGGTTTTGTGCAGGGTGATAAATATGGATCAATTTGTATTCCTGTACATTCAGTTTAGCTAGCACAATTTGTTGAAGATGCTCTTTTTTTTCTAGTATGTTTTCCAAGATTCTTCACCACAAATCAGTTGTTTATAAGTATGTGGACTTATATCTGGGTCTTCAATTAGATTTCATTATCAGTATGTGTACATTTACACCAATACCATGCTGATATTGTTACTGTTGTTATTATTATTATCCTGTAGTACAATTTTAGATTAAGCATGATGATAACTACAAAAGTTATTGAATTATTCAGAATTGTTTTAGCTATCCTAGGTTTTTGTGTTTCCACATGAAGAATTTCATTGGAATTTTGGTAGAAATTGCATTGAATTGGTAGATTTTTTTTCTTGGTAGGATGGCCATTTTTCTCTTATAAATCCTGCTGGTCCATGAACATGAAAGATTTTCCACCTTCTGATATCTTCTTAGATTTTTTTTCTCTAATGTCTGTCTTAGTTAGGATTTTTATTACTGTGAAGAGATATCATGACCATGGTAACTCTTATAAAGGAAAGCATTTAATAGGGGCTGGCTTACAGGTTCAGGCTTAGTCGATTATTGTCATGGCAGAACGCATGGCAGCACATAGGCAGAAATGGTACTGGAAAGCATCTGTCAGTTCTATATCTGTGTCATGAGGCAACAGGAAAAGAGTGACACTAGCCTGGCTGAAGATTTTTTTCTTTTTCTGTTTTTCTCCCTTCCCTTCTTCCTCTCGCTCCGGTTGCTGGGATTTTTTTTTCCTTTTTTAATTTTATGTTTTTTGCTTATTCACTTTATAACCCATCCCAGTCACCCCCTCCACAACCCTTCCCCATCTCTTGTTTTCTGAGTACCCCCTCCTCCTGTATCCCCCACCCTGCCACTTTAAGTCTCTGAGAGGCTAGGTGCTTCCTCTCCCATTGAGGCCAGATGAGGCACCCAGGATTTTAATGCATGACCTGCCAAAGAGCAGTCAGTGCTCTTAACCACTGAGCCTTCTTGCCAGCCCTTTTGGATGGAGCTTTTAAAACCTAAAAGCCCACCTCTAATGACATACTTCCTCCAACAAGGGTACACCCATTCCAATAAAATCACAAGTCCTAATATTGCCAGTCCCTTCCAATCTATGTGGGTTATTTTTATTCACCCCACCATAACGTCCTAAGGTTTTTTTTTTTTTTTGAAGACCGTACTCCATATACAGGCTGCATGTTTTGGGATAGCCCCCACTCCAGATGTTTGAGACCTACATGAAAACCAAGCTGCACATTTACAACATATGTGCAGGGAGCCTAGGTTCAGCCCATGGAGGTAGATCTGTGTAGACTAGGTATGCTCCACGGTTGGTGATTCAGTCTTTGAGAGCTCCAAGGGTTCAGGTTCGTTTACTCTGTTGATCTTCCTGTGCAGTTCCTATCTCCTTAGGGCCCACAATTCTTCCACCTATTCTTCTTTAAGAGTCCTCAAGCTCCATCCACTGTTTGGCTCTGGATGTCTGTATCTGTCTGAGTCAGCTGCTGGTTAGAGCCTCTCAGAGGACAGCTTGCCCCTGTCTGTTCTCAGGCTGGAGGTTTAGATCCTGGGAGCTCTGGTTGAATCTTTTGATACTCGTTCTAAAAAGGACAAAAACACCCTCACTTTGGTCTTCCTCCTTCTTCTTGAGTTTCATGAGGTTTATGCGTTGCATCTTAGGTATTGTGTGTTTGGGGCTAATATCCGCTTATCAGTGAGTGCATACCATGTGTGTTCTTTTGTGATTGGGTCATCTCACTCAGGATGATATTTTCTAGCTCCATCCATTTGTCTAAGAATTTCATGAGCTCATTATTTTTAATGGCTGAATAGTACTCCATTGTGTAAATGTACCACATTTTCTGTATCCATTCTTCTGTTGAAGGACATCTGGGTTCTTTCCAGCTTCTGGCTATTATAAATAAGGCCGCTATAAACATAGTGGAGCATGTGGCCCTGTTGCATGTTGAAATATCTTCTGGGTATATACCCAGGAGGGGTATAGCTGGGTCCTCAGGTAACACCATGTTCAATTTTCTGAGGTATCGCCAGACTGCTTTCCATAGTGGTTGTACCAGCTTGCAATCCCACCAACAATGGAGGAGTGTTCCTCTTTCTCCACATCCTCGCCAACATCTGCTGTCACCTGTGTTTTGGATCTTAGCCAATCTGACTGGTGTGAGGTGGAATCTCAGTGTTGTTTTCATTTGCATTTCCCTGATGACTAGGGATGCTGAGCACTTCTTTAGATGTTTCTCAATCATTCGAGTTTCCTCAGTTGAGAGTTCTTTGTTCAACTCTCTACCCCATGGTCAGATGTCATGCAGACCCTAAGAGAACACAAATGCCAGCCCGGGCTACTATACCCAGCAAAACTCTCTATTACCATAGATGGAGAAACCAAGATATTCCATGACAAAGCCAAATTTACACAATATCTTTCCACAAACCCAGCACTACAAAGAATAATAGCAGGAAAGACCCATTACAAGGAGAGCAATCATACCCTAGAAAGAGCAAGAAAGTAATCCACCTCCAACAAACCCAAAAGAAGATAGCCACACAAACAATGCCTCCCCTTTTAGCAAAAATAACAGGAAGCAACAGTCTCCTCTCCTTAATATCTCTTAATGTCAATGGACTCAATTCCCCAATAAAAAGACATAGACTAACAGACTGGATACGCAAACAGGATCCGACTTTTTGCTGCATACAGGAAACCCACCTCAGTGACAAGGACAGACACTACCTTAGAGTAAAAGGCTAGAAAACAATTTTTCAAGCAAATGGTCCTAGGAAACAAGCTGGAGTAGCCATTCTAATATCGAATAAAATTGACTTTCAACTTAAAGATATAAAAAAGGATAAGGAAGGTCATTTCATATTTGTCAAAGGAAAAGTCAACCAACATGAACTCTCAATTCTGAACATCTATGCACCAAATGCAAGAGCACCCACTTTCATAAAAGAAGCCTTACTAAAGCTCAAAGCACATATTGCACCTCACACAATAATTGTGGGAGACTTCAATACCCCACTCTCAGCACTGGACAGATCGGGGAAACGGAAACTAGACAGAAGTACAGTGAAACTAACAGAAGTTTTAAACCAAATGGACTTAACAGATATCTATAGAACATTTCACCCAAAAACAAAAGAATATACCTTTTTCTCTGCACCACATGGTACCTTCTCCAAAATAGACCATATTATTGGTCACAAGACAGGCCTCAACAGATATAAAAAAATCGAAATAATCCCATGCATCCTATCAGATCACCATGGTCTAAAGCTGGTCTTCAATAACAACAAAGACAATAGAAAGCCCACACTCACATGGAAACTGAACAATACTCTACTCGTTGATAATGGGGTCAGGGAAGAAATAAAGAAAGAAATTAAAGACTTTTTAGAATTTAATGAAAATGAAGACACATCATACCAAAACCTATGGGACACACTGAAGGCAGTGCTAAGAGGAAAGCTCATAGCTCTAAGTGCATACAAAAAGAAACTGGAGAGAGAACACACTAGCAGTTTGACAACACACCTGAAAGCTCTAGAACAAAAAGAAGCAAAAACACCCAAGAGGAGTAGACGGCAGGAAATAATTAAACTCAGGGCTGAAATCAACCAAATAGAAACAAAGAGAACTATACAAAGAATCAATAAAACCAGGAGTTGGTTCTTTGAGAAAATCAACAAAATAGATAAACCCTTGGCCAGACTAATCAGAGGGCAGAGAGACAGTATCCAAATCAATAAAATCCAAACTGAAACTACAGAAACCGAGGAAATTCAACAAATCATCAGATCCTACTACAAAAGCCTATACTCAACAAAAATGGAAAATCTGGATGAAATGGACAATTTTCTAGACAAGTATCAGTTACCAATGTTAAATCAGGATCAGATAAACCATCTTAACAGTCCCATAACTGCGAAAGAAATAGAAGCAGTCATTAAAGGTCTCCCCACCAAAAAAAGTCCAGGTCCAGATGGTTTTAGTGCAGAATTCTATCAAACCTTCAAGGAAGATCTAATACCAATTCTCTTCAAACTATTCCACAAAATAGAAACGGAAGGAACACTACCTAATTCATTCTATGAAGCCACAATTACGCTTATACCTAAACCACACAAAGACCCAACAAGAAAAGAGAACTTCAGACCAATCTCCCTTATGAATATCGATGCAAAAATACTGAATAAAATTCTCTCGAACCGAATCCAAGAACACATCAAAACATTATCCACCATGATCAAGTAGGCGTTATCCAGGAATGGCAAGGTTGTTCAATATAACGGAAATCCAAATCAAGAAACCACTACATAAATAAACTCAAATGAAAAAACCACAGAATCAAACCTCTTGACACTGAAAAAGCTTGAAAAATTCAACACCCCTTACTGATAAAAGTTGGAAAGAATCAGGAATTCAAGGCCCATAACCTAAACATAGTAAGAGCAATTACAGCAAGCCCATATAACATCAAACTAAATGGAGAAACTTGAAGCAATCCCATTAAAATCAGGGACTAGACAAGGCTGCCACATCTCGCCCAGCAGTTCAATATAATTCGGAAGTCTAGCCAGAGTCAATTAGCACAGAAGGAATCAAAGGGATACAAATTGACAAAAGAAGAAGTCCGAAAATTTCACTATACTTTGCAGATGACATGTTAAATACTTAAGTGAACTACCAAAACTTCCACCAGAGAGCTCCTAAACCTGATAAACAAACTTGGCAAAGTGCTGGGTAGTAAATTAACTCAAACAAATCAGTAGCATTTCCTCTTCACAAAGATATTACTTGCTGAGAAAGAAATATGGAAACGACCCATTCCACATAGTCAGCAAATAGTAAAAATTATCTTTGGGTGAATCTAACGTCCTAAGGTTTTATCATACAATTCTTTCAATTGTTTGATTAGTGTTTACTCTTGATATTTTTTATTTTTCATGTATATGTGAAAGGTGACATTTCCCTGATGTCTTGCTCGCCCATTTGCCATATTGCTTAGGAGAAACTTTTGTTAGTTAATTTTGTATCCAGCTAACATTTTTCAAAATATTTATCAACTTTAGGAGTTTCTTGTGAGATTTTAGGGTCACTTATGAATATTCTGCTGCAAAGTAAGATTACCTCAGCTCCTTGTCTTCTAATTTTTATCTCCTGAATCTTCTTCAGTTGTATGATTGCTTTAGCTAAGAATCAATTACTATATGATAGGTATGGAGAGTGAACAACTGTGTGTTGTTCCTGATTTTAGTGGAAATGTTTTGAGTTTCTCTCTATTTAGGCTGGTGTTGCTGTGGGCTTGCTGCAAATTGCCTTTATTAAGTTGAGGTATGTTCTAAGTCCTAATCTCTCCAGGACTTTTATCATGAATGGATGCTGGGTTTTGTAAAAGGCCTTTTCTAAGTA
Organism: Mastomys natalensis; assembly: GCA_021653895.1. Taxonomy (NCBI): domain Eukaryota; kingdom Metazoa; phylum Chordata; class Mammalia; order Rodentia; family Muridae; genus Mastomys; species Mastomys natalensis. The sequence goes on from JAJTUV010000873.1 coordinate 160,669, forward strand.
TCATGAATGGATCATGTTTGTTTCTTTTCTTTCAGTTTGTTTATATAGTAGATCATATTTTTTAATTTATGTATGTTGAACATCTCTGGACAGTTAGGATAAAGACTTGATCGTGGTGCATAATCTTTTTGATGTGTTTCCAGATTCAACTTGCAAGTATTTTTATTTAGAATTTTTGCATATAATGTTCATTTAAAACATTGTTCTGTAATGTTTTCTTTGTATCCATATATGTGGTCAATTTTAAGAAAAGGTCCATGAGGTACTGAGGTGATGATATATTCTTTTCTGTTCAGGTGAAACATTCTGCAAATATTTGGTCATTTTGGTTTATGCCATCAGTTAGCTCAGCATTTTTATGTCTAGATTTTTTTCTGAATGACATGTCTATTGGAGAGAGTTGGTTCTGTATGTTTAGTGTTTTCATTATTATGTGTCAAGGGCACTATCTTTTCTGGTCCAGTTTATTAAATGTTCTGTACACCTCCTGTACCTTGATATACACCTCCTTCTTCAAGTTAGGGAAATTTTCTTCTCTGATTTCAATGAAAATATGTTCTATGCCTTTGGCCGGCATTTCATTTTCTTCCTCTATTCCTAGTTTTCTAGATTTTGTCTTTTCATAGTGTCCCAGACTTCCTGGATATTTTAATCATGAAATTTTATAGATTTAAGATATTCTTTGTCCAAGATACCCATTTATTCTTCATTGTATTCAGTGCCTCAGATTCTGTCTTTCATCACTTGTATTCTGTTGGTGAATAGAAGTGTCTGAGGTTTCTGTTTGATCACCTAATTTTTGTATTTCCAATTCAAGTTTTAGTTATTGATTACATTTCCACTTTCATTTCTTGAACTGTTTTCCTTATTTCACCCCACAGTTTGTGTTTTCACAAATTTTATTAATGGACATATTCACATCTTCTTTAATGTCCTTGAGCATATTCATAATAGTTATTTTGAAGCCCTTGTCTTATGTATCATGTATCTTGAATTTTTCAGAGTCTACTATAATAGAGTTGCTAGGCTTTAGTGGAAAGATATTTTCTCAGCTATTTTTTATTGTTTTTTATGTTGGCATCTGGGCATTTGGGTTTGCAATGATTGCATTTCTAGGTTTGGATATTTGTTCTTATTTTGGGGAAAAGGGGTGTTCAATTCCTTGGTTTCTTCTTCTTCTTTGGTGCCTATGGATTTGCTGGTATGGCATACTTCTGAGATCCTGCTAGGTGTGGACACTGGGCATCTCCTGTAGAACATGTTTCTAGGTATTGTGAACTGACACTTATGAATAGGGAACTGCTAGGAAGAGATGGGTTGAAAGTTCTACAGGAAGTGAGAATAGATAAGTGTGCCACTACTAGAATCTGTGTAGATCATAGGAAAGGGGCAGAGAAGAAAGAGAACCAATACCACATGGTCTTCTCTAAAGCTGGAAGTAAGACTTGAGGATTGGAATTGGAGGGAAGGAGGCAGAATACCTACCTGATTCCTGGGCCTGCATGCTCAGTGGATTTTCAGAGTACCTCTGAGAATTTGGAATCCAGTCAAAGGGATATAGAAATGGAGAAAGGCTGCAGATGATCTTTGTCACTTTGTCATGTTTAAATTGTAAGCTATATTCATATAAAGCTTCAAAGAAATAAAGAAATAAATTTAGTTGTTATTACTACAAGCCAAACAACTGATAGACTTGATGTTATAAAACATTCTGCTTTGCCCTTCATTTGACAGTAGATGAGTCCCAGATGAATGAAGATCTCACTAATCAGTCCAAAAGGCCTACTCCATAAATTCTGGCTATATTTGCAATTCTCTGTAGCTTCTCTAATTAGTACGAATGTTGTTTTGTTTTGTTTTGTTTTACTGAGGGAGAAAAAACAGAGACTATATCTCTTTAAACATAAAATCAAATTAAAAATGGCACCATACATTCACATATCTCATCAATGACCCAAAGAGTAAAAGCAGAAGAAATGAGATGCTTTAAGAATATATAAGTTTTCAAGGATAAAGAGACTGAAAGGTCATGAATGTAACAACACATTACAAGCTACAAAACAGACAGATGACTGATGGAGTGGAGTAACTAAAGGATGCTCAGCTGGGGAGAAGCTGAGCAGGCAGGCTGAGCAGGCAGGATGATATGCCACATGTGTCTCTAAAGAGCAGATATCAGTGGTACTTCTGGGATTGGGAAAATTTACAGACTAACAAACAGGAATAAAATTAGTTAGAAAACAGAAGAATCAGGCTTAAACTCCTTCTCTGTTTAGGAATGAATCACACCATGACAGTTAATTATTTGAAAAGGACCTATTAAAGAGATTTTGCTATGTGTAATGGTAGACACAGCAAAATAAGAACATATATGTCCTTAACAATTATTTATTGTGAAAACATGCAGACTGTTTTGAGACAGCCTCCTTACTATCCAAATCTCAGATCAATCTTATATCCTCAGAAAGCAGATGTAAAAGATCTTCCTAGAGATTCTGCCTGGCTCCATAGTACACAAAAATGAAAACTCAGATCTCCTTTGAAGGAACACCTGTCTGTGCGTTTGTAGAGCTGGGTCTCAATACTTTCAGGTCTCTGGATCATCTATGGAAACTCCAGTTGCCCAAATTTATACACTCCTGAGATGTTACACATTCAACTGCTATCAGATTCGTCAGCCCAGTAGTGGGCTGAAGGGCAAAACTTCCTGCAGATTCAGCGAGGGTAGCTTGCATAACAGTCTTACTTTACCAGTCCCCTTCTCTCCATCACATTTGGTTTCTAAGAAATGTTTTACCCCTAATTTTGATTTGGTATTTGCTTCCAGGGAAACTACAAAAATACCACCCAATAAAGAATTAAAGGCAAGATTAACAGTTTCCTAAAGATAAAACCAGACAGAACATCCTACCATGAAATCCACTGCAGAGGAATCTGATATCCACGATCAGACTTTCAGCCTCCTTTGTACAGTGACCCACTTAATATGAGGCAGTGAACCACTTAAATATGTGACATCCAAGTATTGTTCAATAGCTTAGAGAAGCCTTTGACTCAGACAGTTAAATGAAGAATTGTATGTCTCTGAGAAATATTTCTCAATATGAGACAGAATACCCATCCAAGCAGGAAACAAAAAGTATATCTTAGAAGCTTAAAAATCTCCTCCATGAACTCAGAAGTATGTGAGCAGTAAAAGTACCTATAAGAATATTCAAAAGTTTTTAAGGTAAAATTAACAAAATATATAGAGGAAAAAAGTAAGAACAAATACAAAATAATCCAAACAAAATTGAAGAGTAAAGTAAGTTTAACAAGGTAACATTTCTGCTTTCGTCTCTGAGAAAATTGAAAAAAGACATAAAAAATATAAAATAAATATTAGAAAAGTTGGGACCAGAGGAATGCTACAGTGGTTAAAAGCATTGGCTGCTCTTCAAGAGGACCCAAGTTCAATTCCCAGCACCCACACAGTGGCTCACAACTTTCCCTGAGTCCAACCATGACCTCTGTGGGTAATGAGCATACATGGTGCACAGACATACTTGTGGGCAAAACACCCATTCACAGAAAAAATGACAAGTCTTAAAAATTTGAAAAAATATTCCCAGAATGTAAGATGTCACTTTCCAGATAAAAATAAGCATGTAACTAACATTTAATACCTAACTAATTATTAACACATAGAATTTTGACACACAAAACACCAAAATAAGGAAAAAATAAATTAGCACAAATTTCCTAGAAAAGATGAGTGATGAAGGCAGTTTATTTCCAGAGCATCCAGAATCAAAAGTTTTCATACATACTACCTTAAGAAGACATTCTTCTTAGGAACCATGTCTTCCACACTGCTGAGAGCAACTAGTGATTCTTGATATTCTATGCAGTGCATAATGCTAAGTCAAGGAGGGTGCATGGCCACTATTAATTTGTGCTACCACAGAACAGAATATACACAGTGGTTCAGAAGTCCAGTAACTTGTCTTTGTGTGTTCCACACTAGAGGCTGAAAGACCAAGTTCAAGGGTCCAGTATAGTTAACATCAACTGTAGGCCCAACTTTCTGTTAATATATGGAAACTTCATGTCATGTCCTCAGATAGTGGAAGGGGCAAGTCAGTTCTCTAGGGCACCTTAATCAGAGATTCCCCAGAGGTCCCAGTTCCTATCATTATCCTATTGGGGATTAGGACTTAACATGCAAATGTGGAGGTTTAATAACACATTCAGGCCATAGCATTGTTCAACAAATATGCTTTTAGGCTTACTTCATATTAAAAATGTCAAATTCTATGTTCATTTGTCTTCTGTAACCAATTTGTGATGAGATTTCTGAAAGAAGAAAATACACTTACAATTCAAAAAGGCGGGAAAGATGGTTCAGTGTGTAAGAGCACTTTTCCTAGAAGCAGGAGGACTTGAGCTCTGGTACCCAGAATACATATAAAAGCAGGCATGGTAGCATGCTTCTGTAATTAGAGTTCTCCTTAAGAGATGGGAGGAGGAGATGGATGACACTGTAGAAGCTTATGAGGCAACTAGGTTGGCATATATAGTGAAAGTCAACAAGAAACTTGTCTCAAACAAGTTATAAGGGAAGAAAAAAGACACAATGTTTCAACTTGAGTCAATACACTTGCTATGGTACATTCAAGTGTGTGTATGTGCACATAAATGGGGACTAAGATTCTAGGAACCGTAGACAACTGTGTCTTCTGCTGACAAAGGGCGATGGTGTAGATAATGAACTGAATATGTGGAATGAGCACTCTTTCTCTTGCCCATCTACGGGTCTTCTGCACACCCCAAGGATTTTACTAGAAGGTAGAGCACTGAACGTCTGGCTAGGCAGGGTATGTGGGATCTAAAACTTAGGGATCCAACGGAACCACATTTGGTTCCATCTAGTATTGGATCATTTTACTGAATAATGGGGATGTTAATAGCATCTCTTCCAAAGGGCCTTTGGCAGGCTAAAGCAAGTAACCTCATATAAATGCTTTGAAAGATGGATGGCCCACCGACAGGGGGACCCTGCTTTACTTATTAATATTGTGGTACTTAGGAGAACTATTGGAACATAAGCAAGACTCAGAAAATAATTGCTTATCTGTACATCATTTGTGATAAAAAAAGACAGAACATGGAAAAATACATTGCTTGGTAAAGAGAGGGTATAATACAGGGAGGGGGTGGTGCGGGGATGGTCAAATCCAAATTACAGGAACAGATCAAAATATCAAATTTCAGAGGTGGATCAAACTATCAAAGTCCCCCTTCTTGCACACACAGACAAAAAAAAAATGAATTATTTTTGAGGCATCTCACAATGTAGATCTGGCTCTCAATGACTGGCCTCCACAGAGATGCACCTGTCTCTGGTTTCTGAGTTTTGGAAATGATACTTTTAAAGTAAGCTGGAGTGCTTTTCAGAATTATAGTTAATGACAAGTGTCTTACTCTCTCCAATGCACCAACCCAAGGCAACATTCTGTGTGGACAGTTTCTCATATAAAGAGAAGAGATATCCCAAGGTGCACACTGAAATCTGAGAAAAATGTTCTATCATCTGTGACCCAAGAGACTCTTATCATCAGATCCATTCTTCTTTCTGTCTGGCTCCAGCTTCTTCAACTCCCTAGACAGCCATTGTTTACTGTCCTCTGCTCTCCATATGTCCTACTTCTAATTCTCATAGCTGTAACTGTGACCTGAAAGAGAACTAGTGACTCTATAGATGCCTCCAATAGTGGGTTCAAATCGAACCTAAGTCAGGTATTGGTGAGCTCATAGGAAGAGAGAAATTTAGTCACAGAGAAGAAAATAGATACCAAGAACAGGCTCAAACAACAAAGTGATGTAAGTGCAAGCTAAACATTGCCAAAGATTCCCAAGGTTCCTGAAGTCCTAAAAACAGGCAAGGACAAACCAGGAGATTCCAAACCTCTTGATTTCATATATTGGACTTCTAGAACTTTCAGGAATATCTTTCTGCTGTTTTAAGCTCCCAGGTGTGTGGAAACTTGATACATCATCTTCACTCCTTGAATGCCAGCAATTAGTACTGGTCCCACTGTATGTGCCTATAACTGATTTGTATGGCCCCTTGGTTCACTAAGTAGCTCTTTCTTAGAATCTTTGGGAAGGGATAGGGAAGAGGCATCAGTCTGTCCTAACTTTAGCCATGTGCACTTATCCCAGAGGGAAGAACAAGTAGAAGTTCTCTTAGAATGATAATGTGGGAGTATGATTTCTGATTCTCTTTTCCTTCTAGGTGTGATTATCTGGCATATGCTTGAATACTTTACAAAAGCCCAACAATCACTCATACATCTTTGCAACTTTATTGATGTCTCTTCTGAAAATATCAAGATACTTTTGCTACTACCCAAGAAATGGAGAAAGTAAATTAATTTCATTAAAAATTTCCAACTTGTTTCTCATGCAATGATGGTAAGAAAACTGTGACTTCTGAAGGCAAAACTAATAGAAAATTTATTGTTGTAACAGAAAATTCATATTAATATATTTTTATCGGATTGTAAGTCTTTTACTTTTACATAGCAGGTTCTTTAAATAAAATAGAGAGAGAAATTGACACTATACAGAAAAAAAAGTCCATTATTTTCTTTCACTTCAATTTTCATTGTTTCTCTATTTCAGGATGTGTTGGGGTTCTTATAAGATAAGGACACATATTAATAAAAGTATGAGGTGTTTCCTACTTGATAAGTCTAGAGAAGGGACAAGAGAATCTGAGAAGAGATACTAGAAACCAGAAAGGAAGAAATGAATAGCTTTAAAATAAAAAAAAAAGGACAAAAATGTTCAGAAAAAAATGAAAAACCTCTAAAACTACAGAGGCTTCCATCATGATTTGAGCACTAGGTTCAAACACCAGGGAAAACAAGCCCAGTTAGAAAATCCCACTGTGATGGGAGTGAGTCAAGCCAATGCTGAGTCTCAGCTGTCCCTTAGATATCATCACATGGAAGAAGGATACTGACTTAACAAGAGATTTCTGGAAGGAGCAGGGAGTGCAGAATTAAGCCTGCATCAGGTGCCCATGCAGGATGAAGTGTCTTAGAGTGGCAATGTCAGGCTTCTTGTCACTGTCCCCTCAGTTGAGACCATATGGAAAGAAGAAGCTATGGTCAGCTAGGAGACACACTGTCAGTTCCTTATCGAGGAGGCTTTGCTGGAGAAGCATAAGGGTCCACTGACAAGTACTAGGCCTTACAGAGTCCTGTTCCCAGTGCTTACTCCTACTCTGCCTCCTCGTGAAGCTACATAGCAGCAAGAACAGCTAGTTTCTCTGGAACCTTGCAAAGTAAAAAGGAGGATTAATTCTTTGGGTGAGAGAGTCCTCATGGGTCAGTGACAGAGTATACGACACTGAGGGCTTACATCTCAGTTCTGGCACATGCTCATACCTGCCTCTTATCAGGAGGATAAGAGGACTTACTTTATTATCAGTTTGGCTTGATAATTACACATTTTATTGATTACCCTTATTGCAGAATCCTCACTGTCCCCATGCCAAGCAGTTGTCTCTCTGCCCCTACTTTCCAGGAAGGGCAAACAAAGTACAAGGTCAATGCTTCAGATTAATTTGCCCCTGCAGGTGCTCCCTACAGACACTTCTGCTGGACTGAGGAACTGCCATGTCTCTGCTGGCTACTGTACTGCTGCTCTGGGGTGAGGCACCCTGGGTTCTAGAACTTCTGGGGCTGGTGTGGTATGAATGGAGACTCACACAGTGTTTCTACAGGTTTCAGTCTGGGCCCAGGAAGTTCTCTAATGCTAGGGAAGTTCACCAATAAAGCCTAGGAACCATGGCCTATCAGTTATGGGGAAGCCATATTTCTAATAGCTGCAAGCTGATCCTGGCTCCTTTAATTTCCAGTTTCTGGCTGTGAACCTGAACTATGGGCAGAGCCTCATTCACTGCAGGAACCCTGGGCAAACCTGAGGCTGGTCTGTGCAGTTGATTTACCAATGTGTTTGATCCTTCACAGGGAAAGTACCAGCCCCGGTACTTACTGCGGAGCCATCAAGTCAGAACATTGAGCCTGGTTCAACGGTGCAGCTTCGATGTACTGCACCCAAGCCCGCACTGCGCTTTAGCCTGCTACTCCAGGGCACACCGGGTTTAGTTGTGGTGCAAACGCTGATTTTGTCTGGGACTGAAGCTGTCTTTGAGCTGAACAATATCTTATCAATAGAGTCTGGCAACTATAGTTGTATCTACATGGAACGCGCACCACCCTTCTCGGAATCTGCTTCCAGTGAGCCCGTGGAGCTGCAGGTCAATGGTGAGCTGAGAGTGGCCACGAGGGTGGGAGGAGCAGAGGGTTACTAACTTAGGAACCAGTGCTCCTGAGCTGTAACCTGTGGGGAGCCAATCTTTCTGGGTTATATTATAATGAAGTGTTGGACTTTGAGAACCTTGAAGAGGCCTCCCCCACGTTTGAAACATGGAAATCTGGTGTGATTCCCATCCTCTGAGCTGGAAGGCAGCTGGTCCAATGATATTCAATGGTATTAGGATCCAAGGGGTTCTGGTGTGTTTTCAAATCACATTCCCAGGCCTCAGTTTCCCGGAGATGCATGTATCTCAGGGTCACTAATAGCACTGACTACCTTTGAGTTAATATACAACTTAACAAAACTATAGAGATCCTGGGGTTATTGGATCAGAAGTCATCCAGAAAGAGACCATGCAAAGGTTTCCAACCACCTTAGGTTCTGACCTCAGACTTTTGAACTGTGCTCCTGCCAGAAGTACTTTTCTGAAAGGACTCTTCACAGCTTCAAACCTTTGGGTACCCTATGAAACACCCCATGGGACAAATTAAGGCCTGAGAGATCCCTTAACCCTTGTCACTTTGGGAGTTAAATACCTAGATGAGATACAGATGGTACCACACCGGCACTTAAGACACAAAGCAGGAGAGGGGCCTTGTAATTCAAAATGATGGCATAATGAAGTATCTAGAGCAGATCCAATGCTGGGATCCCTCTGGCAGGAGATGCTACAACCTCATTGCCATCATCTATCACAGGGCACCACCAAAGCCAAGGCTGGAAGCTCTATGGAAAGGCACAGTGCCTGTGGGCAATGAGGCCATCTTTCAATGCCATGGCCATGTGCCCAGGGTCAACATGGAGCTGGTACGTGAGGGCTTTCAAACACCCTTCTCGATGGCCTCAACAAGAAGCACCTAAGCTTATCTGAAGCTGCCCTTCGTCGAACCCCAACATGCAGGCTCCTACAACTGCCGTTATACTGCCATGTCGCCCTTCACGTTTGAATCAGGGATCAGCGATCCTGTACAGCTTATGGTAGAAGTTTAGGCTCTCCTGAGCTGTGTTTGGGTTTTAGTTCTTCATATTTCCAGAGCTGTACACTGGCTAATTGATTCACCAAGGTCGGTGTGGAAAGGCCCTGTAGCAATTTGCTGAGTCAATGAATCCACTTCTTCATCTAGGTAGCTAAAGTGGCTGGAGACACAGCAAAGTGTCCTTGGAAAGGGTTGAAGACAAGTATAATACCCATTCTTCTCAATGTAAGATGACTTCATTTTTTTCTGGACTCAATAAAGGTCAAGGAAAATTTTGTTTAAAGCCTGCCTTTCATTGGTGGGTGTAAGGTATTGGCAGATGGGGGAGGATGTTATTCCAGGCCTGGCATTCTGTGTCTGTAAAGAGGAGAGGCTCAGGGTTAGATCCTGAGGACATAATGGTAAAAGCCTGGTCTTTTCCCACATCTCTCAAGATCTTCTCTTTCCAACCTCTGTCTGACTGTCTTGTAGCTTCCAGCACTTCTTCCCTTTCCTGCAGGTGTGGACATGCAGCTTAAAGCTCTAACCAAGCCTCTCTTAGCTTGAGAGGGTCTGTCCCTACACTAGCAGTAAGTTAGAAAATTCTACATTAAGTGTCCTGCCTGCATATTTATATTTTACAAGTATAGTCTGATAGATGGCATCAGAGTGTGTCTAAATTGATTCATTTTCTGAAGTAAATCAACTAAAAGAAAAAAATCAAAACAGTGAAACATCTTCAGAGTTGAACCAGAAGTTTGTTCTCTTTAGGCCTCAGTGGAGCCTGAGACTGAGGTCTGAAGAGTTGATCTCTGAGGCAGAACCAGGACCCTCACCTGAAAACCACCCTGCCTCTTTGCTGTGTACTCCAGCAATCCCCCCAATGCTCTTGGTCCCCACAATAAACTCAGAAATACTCCATGTCTCCTTGTGATCACTTTTCCTTCAGTGCCATAGTTCAGAGGACTCTTCCCTTTTTCACTTCTTACTTGGGGCTTAAAATACTGACTCATGCTTTAAATGTGAAGGATCATTTCATTCATTTTTTTTTTTTAACCAACAAATTCTAACTGGAAGTTCAGAATAATTGAGAGGTCAATTTTGGGTAGTGGTGATCTCTAAGACGAAAAATACATGGTCCTGGTTCTTTTTTTTTTTTTTTTTTTTTTTTTTTTTTGGTTTTTCGAGTCAGTTTCTCTGTGTAGCCCGGGCTGTCCTGGAACTCACTCTGTAGACCAGGCTGGCCTTGAACTCAGAAATCTGCCTGCCTCTGCCTCCCAAGTGCTGGGATTAAAGGCATGCGCCACCACCACCTGGCTTACCTCCATTACTAACACCTGAAAAACATAATACCTCATATAAGGCCCTTTAGAGTTGCTGAGTCCTGGCATTGAGATGTGAAGGAGAAAACAGAAATTCTAAGTGACAGCAACCATTTTAACCTCAGACCTTTGAGCTATCTGTACTAGTTTCAATAATGAATGATGAAAGCAATATTAATCATTAATATTTTAAAGGTAATTTGATCACATTTTCATTTAGAAAAATAATACTGCTGAGTTCCTGACTATGGCTTATTATTTCCTGAGCCTCCAGCTCTTTGACAGGTTTACAGTGCCAGGTATGAGTTCCTGGACTAGATGCCAATCAGAAAGCAATTTGTTACACCAATACCAGTCATGCCACTATTGCAATAGTGGGCACATCTTGCCTAGTGTGTCATTATTGTAGCTCTCCAAGCTCAGAGCTAGAATGGACTATTGATTACTCTTCTGTCTTGGAATCCTATATAGCATCTTCCAGAACTATGAAATCTGGCCAGTAGGGAGTAAGTTTCCATCTCAGTATCTACTTGATTTTTCAAATAGCTAAAATATATGATATCTTCAGACACATTGAAAAAACACTAGTTTCTGTGTATAATTATATCATGAAATATTTTGAATTGCCCATCTGAACCTGAAGAGGAAAAACTGGATTTTACCTCAGCCCTTTTGATTCCATGGTTCTGTATCATTCCACAGCTGCAGCTCAGGCCTGTCAAGAATTAGAAAAGATATGCCTTATTAAAAGAAAATTCACATAGTTTCAGAGATATTCTGTATGATTTTGAAATATCCTGATGGTACTGGATAGTTTTATATCAACTTGACACAAACTAGAATCATCAGAGAAGAGGGAGAATAAACTAAGAAAATATCGCCATTAAATCTGGTTGAGGGCATTTTTTTTTCTTTCTATTTTTTCTATTTTATTTTTTTATTGGATATTTTATTCATTTACTTTTCAGATGTCATCCAATTTCTCCATTTCTTCTCCCTAGAAACCCCCTATCCCATCCTCCTTCCTCCTTTTTGCTTTTATGCTTTTTTTTTGGTTTTTTTTTTTTTTTTTTTTTTTTTTTTTTTTTTTTTGAGACAGGGTTTCTCTGTGTAGCCCGGGTTGGCCTGGAACTCACTCTGTAGACCAGGCTGGCCTCAAACTCAGAGATCCGCCTGCCTCTGCCTCCCAAGTGCTGTGATTATAGGAGTGCGCCACCACCGCCTAGCACTTCTATGCCATTTTAATTACATGCAAGTATTAGGGTCAGTTCTAGGTTGAGGAATAAGCAATACAATAAATGCAAATAGTCAAGGAACAAGAAAGACAACAAACACAAATAGTCAAAGAATAAGCAAGGCAATAAGCAAAGTTCCATGAACACTCCCATGATCACTGTTTCTAAGGGCTTATCAGGATAACCACAATATCTGAGCCTATTTCTCTGTCCAGGTCCAAAGTCATTTTCATGTCTGAAGACTACTTCCTTGTTCTTGCCTACTATTTAGATCCCTGCCTGAAATTACTTCTTTGTTCTAGCCTAATATTTAGATCTCTGGCTGATATTACTTTTTTTTGTTCTAGCCTAATGGAAGATTCCTACCTGAAGCCCATTGCCCATTTCCTTGTCCTTGGCCAATATCATATTCCTGTTAAGCAGCCCATTTCCTAGTCCTTGGCCCATGTCAGATTCTAGCCAAGCAGCCCCAAAAGCTCCCTGCTTCTCTCTCTTTGTTGTTTCATAGCAAGAATGAGCCTGTCTTAGGTCATTTTGACAAGAATGCCTTGCTTATCCGTCATGGAATATGCATCATCAAAGGCAATGCACTTATATCTTAGATTGGTAAGGCTCTGTGTAGAATCTTGCCCATCCTTGGCTTGCCAGCCTGTTAATTTAATAACTCTATCAATGGGTTGATTTTCAGGTTCAAGCCATGTACTTTGGCTGCCAATATGTTGATGTTGTTAAAGATAAGCTTTAGCATGATGGGCAGGAATAAAATTATTCCCAGGACAAAAAGAGCTAGCAAGATCAGCTATATATGCCATTCTTGAAGCTTGATCAAAATAGAAATACTGACATTATGCCATGGGTAATTTTATCAGCAGTATCTGCCACATCAATGCACAGCAGAGCAGCATTCTTTAAATTCATAAGCTTACTATGCAAAGTTAAAACATCCAGAGAGGTGTTAGACTTCTGCCAAATACACTGCAAGTATCTTTCAAATTTTTTCTAATTATAATGAATGCCTTGTAAATTTTGGAACTAACAAGAATCTAATGGTATTTGGCATGACACTCAAGATCACTCCTTACTCTTAAACTCTGAACCTCCTTGCAATAATTTGAATAGGATAAAGAGCATCAATCCATTGTTCCAAATGCCTATCTAAACCCTCTTGTATATTCAACACATTAGAAACATTTTGCTAAAATATTTTAAAAAGTTGCTGCCTTAACTTCTTGTGTCAAAGCAATTGCAGAAGCAGTGGTGCTGGCAATTCTTATCTAGTGATTGATTTGGTAGGGCCCAGTCCATTGTGGGTGGTACCATCCTTGATCTTATGGTTCTGAGTTCTATAAAAATGTAGACTGAGAGAGCTATGAGAGAAAACCAGTAAGAAGCACTTTTCCATAGCCTCAGTACCAGCTCCTACCTCCAGGTTCCTTCCCTGTATGAGTTCTTATAGTCACTACTTTTGATCATGAATTGTTATACTGAACTGTGAACCATATAAATTCTCTCCTTTACAAGTTACATTGATCATGATGCTTCATCAAAGCCATAGTAACCCTAACTAAACCACTAACTCTGTTGCTCATCAGTAAATAATATTTATTTAAAAAGACATCACTTCATTGGCTCATATTAAAGTCACCTTCTCAGAGTTTAAATTCAGAACCATAAGCATTCTTTGAGTGCTTCGTAATCTCTTCCTAATCTTATACAGGGAGAAATAACTATTTTCATGTGGATAATGTATATCTGCTGTTCATCAGTCATATTTTTCTATGATGCCTAAGGCAATGGTGTCAGGGAGAACATGGTAAAAAAGCAAAAGGAGTTTGTAGATAACTATGGAGTTAGCACAGAAAGAAGGCAAAGGGAAGCTTAATATGGGAAACACATTACAAAAAGATGAATCCTAAAGCCCTTCCTGGATTGGCAGTTTCCAGATGTGATCCCTATGGGAGGCACCAGACACTGCATCCCAGCACATCATTATGTTTGCTTCTCCATTGCTGGAGAGTAACAAGGTGCTGTATAAACTCTTCATTCTGCTGCCTGTTTATTCAACAAGTAACAGCAGGATTAAACTTTAAAAGCTGCCACTTTTTAAATCAATGTGTTTGAGTCTCTTGAGTAACGATTAAACATTTATCTAATTCTGTACCATTTTTAAGCCACTCAGCCATTCAGTCCTTGTATTTTATGCATATGAACAAAGTATTTACATAGGTGGACACTGTAAGTGTGGTAAATACAGGGGATGTCAGCTGATTGGGTGCCAGTGCTTACCAGGTGCTTATTAGATGACATGTGCTATATTAAAATTTTTATGAACAACTACATTTAATACTTCTGATATTCAAATGTCACCATTCCTATTTAAATATTAGCAACCTGGGACCTAAAGTCCTGGGGCTAACAAGTGGCAGTAATGCTATTTTTTCTAAGGACTCAAGATGTTAACCATTGTGCTTGACAGGAATAGTATTTTCCCCTATGGACTTTACAGTTTAATTCAAATATAGTAAAATACAACCCTGAATTGGCTTTCATTTCCCAGTATTCATTTTTATTGATGTATAATAAATTGTACAGAATTAGCATCTTAAAACAATGCATGCTTTTTATTTCACTCCTTGAGTCAGGAGTCTGGTTATAGTTTTAGCCTTCTGTTCAGAGTCTCACAATGTTGTAATAAAGGTATTGGACAGGACCAAAAGTCACTCATATCTCCATGAGTCTAAAGCACTCCAAACCTGAGCAATATCAATTTGATCATCCTTCAGCATCATATAATTATTTCAATACAATTTAATTTTCTGATCATGCTTTCTTTACTATCCACAAACAAATGTTCTGTGAATGTTATAGAACTTCAGACTCTTTCAACAATGTCAAGTTATCAAGTTATTCCTAGAATCTAAATACCTTAGTATGTATCACAATATTTTACTGTAGCAACATGTGGTGCATATGTCACGTTGTATATACACATGTGTTAACACTTGTGTTAGTAATATATTGATCAGTTTTTAACAGCACGTATATCACATCTATGGCACACATATTAGTTGGCGACTTTTAAGTAACAAATGATGCCAAGTCAACAGCCAACATTTAGGTCAAAATTTTATGGAAAAACTTTTAGATATACTTAGCTGAGTAGCTCTTCTTGTCGTTGCTGGTTCACTTAATGATCTGTGGTCAGCTGATGTACCAGCAATTAGATGGCTGGAATGACTTTTCTCTCCTTCCATCTTCTTCAGGTCACTGTCTCTTCTACTAGTTCCTCTTTAAGATATTGCTACCTATTCACTTTTAAAGCCTTATTTCCTTGAAAGGGTTGAGGGATCTCAATCATATTAACAATATTTCTGCTCTCAACATTAAAACAAACCCAGAGCTGTCATTGAGCTAGACAAGCAGCTCTCCCTGGCCTTTGTACTTGGCCAAAATATACTTATACAGTTTAACCAAATAGGACATAAATCTGCCTTGATGTCTGAATATATTGAGCAACAGAAAAGATCATAGGTGAGACAATAAGCTTCAGGGACAATAAACATTCGCAGAATTTTGCATAATGCTAGTCTCATCCTAGGCTGAGTCTTCTGTTTTTAATTTGTAGCAAATAGTAAAAAAATCAAAGCAAAGAGTTGCTAAGTTCTCCCAGTCTAGTTACAAGTATAGACAATACCAGCCTTCCTCGAATGTCACCATCATCCTATTATTTTTAAGAGGTCAGAAGCTATGAGCAAGAACTGGAATTTATCTCATGGAAGAAGATAGTTTAAATGAAAGCTATTTCTTGTTAATACATTGAAAATGAAAGAGAGCAATCAACTTATAGCCACTAAACTATTTCCTGTGAGTTAAAGTTACACAAAACATAGTACTCCACCATCATCACCATTCTCCTCTACTAATTAGAAATTGGGAACTATCTGTACTACTGATCTGACTGAAACCATGATTGTTAGAATTTTGAGACTAGAGAAAATCTAGGAAGCACAAAATATAAGACTGGGCAACATCTTGGCATTCCTTGGCAGTATGGAATGACATTATCTGGGTAGAGCTGATATAGTAGCATATCAGCTACCTTATTGTACTGTACTGCACTGTACTGTACTGTACTGTACTGTATTGTATTGTATTGTATTGTATTGTATTGTATTGTATTGTATTGTATTGTATTGTATTGTATAGTTGTATCCTTGGGCTTTAGGATTCTGAAAGCAAAAGTTTGGAGAATGATCAACCCACAATGGTAGTGGAAGGGGAAGAGGCGAAACATCAGGATCCTCTCAAAAAAGGTGACACTCAAAGTATAACAAAATAGACCTTATGGAAAGGCCAATACTTATGTTCTGGACCTACAGGCTGCAGGCCACAACAATAGCAAAAGTAAAACAAATGTGACATGAGAAATAACCTGGAACAACCTCACAAGAAATAACTTTTTCTACTTCTTCATTTCCCATGCTTAAAAGCAGAGAAGCATGGGCAGAGGACAAGGAAGAGCATGTGAAACTCCTGTTAGCAGCTCACTAGCTGGTGACTGAGACAAAGTAAGAAACCAGGCTTCTTTAGTGGAGGATAATAAATCATAGTCCTTGAAAGTGGCAAGAAGTTATAAATATATTACCAGGATCTCACTAAGTCAGTGGCCATGCAATTTATTGAAAATTCCAGTACATTACTGAGAGTTAAAGGAGGCACAAGAGGTAAGGATCTAAATAGTCCCAGAAAAACTAGTACATATGCCATCATGCCCTCACAGAAAGGAATTTTGGTGCAGTACTGTTGTTAACACATTTTGGGAAAATAAGAAGTGCACCAGACTCACATTTAAAATTCAGTTATGGAGCCAATGGATGTTCACTTTAAAATTTGTCTAAACTTATGCTACTTTTGATAGGACACTGGGGCTCATCTCTGAGTAATGTGCAAATACAAGAATAATAAGAGGTTATCACTAACACAAAAGAAGAAGCACTAATACTAGAACGTGGATGGCAACACTTGGGAACATGTCCACAGACTTCAAAAGTACAAACCCTGGCATATGCCCTTAAGTACAAGCAGGAGACTTGGGATGGATGGGAAAGAGGGAGAAGATGGAAAAGGGAAGGCGAGGGAGAGGTGTGTGAAAATAAATGTAAGGTGAATGCTTGCTTCAAGAGATGAAGGTAGTTCAGAACTAAAAGGAATGGAGGAAACCACAGTGCCATGACAAATCTGCTGCTCTGTATCAATAAATCTTACTGCACCACAATCAGAATCACTGTTTTTTTCAATAGTGATGCTTGGCTTGACACAAGAGCAGCAGAATTGAGTAGTTTAACAGACTACCATGGCCCACTGATATCTGAACTATTTCCCACCTGGCTTGATACAAAAAAATCTTTGCTGATTCCCATTTGAAGCTCCAAGGAGTCAACGAGTTGTTTCTGAGCATCATTATGTATTCTAAGAGATGTACTCCAAAGAAGATTGTCTTTATTGCTACACACAGAACTCTGATTTCACAACTCAGTTTTTCTGCCCTATGAGAATGGCTAGATCCTTTCACAGCATTCCTCTGGCATGTGTATGTTATAGGAATCTAAGGAGATTCATTTAACACCTTGTCTCATCAGCCTCATTTATTTGAGTTAAACGATCACAGAAGACAGAAGCAAGTGTTCTGAAAAGGACTTGGAGCATGTAGTTTATTTTGGTAGAAACCTTGAAGAATGGCAAGGTTATACAGCTGGAAGAAACCTGGACAAGAGAAAGTGTATTATTATTTAGTCAGCTTCCACAGTGTATAATCAGAGATTCTCTGTGTTCAAAGCATTCCTTGGGTTGTTCTACTTGAGGCATGAAGAAGGTGGGATGCTTACATTACACCCATTAATGTTACTGGCTACTACTGCCTTTATAGATGTCAATTCACATCATGAACTGGGCAAGTAAGGCTCTAACAGTATGACATTCAGGCAAATCATTGGAAATTAGGCTGACATTCAGGGAAATGTCAGTGGGTCTGAAGGATACGGGCAAAGGACCAGATATCAACAGTTATGTCCATCATGGCTCTGAATTGACTTTACTCTACTAAAAGAGTTTCTTGGAATTTGGATATTCTTTTGGATTACTGAAAGAAACAATGGAGAGGATACAGCTAGAGATGTGGGGTGATTTTTTTTTCACTTCACTCTATCCCACATATATGAGCCCTGATAGAAGGACTTTTTTGCACTGCTAATCTATCAGATGGTGGACAGAAATAAAGAGAAAGAAATATGATAGAAGGGAAATGATGAGGAGAAGATGGGAATAAGGGAAAAGGGAGACTAGGGGAGCTCAAACAGATAAGAAATATAGTTTTATACTTCAGTACACATGAAGTTGTACATCCATGGATCCAGTAACAACTCCCCCTATACCACAGTCTGCCAAGTGGAGAGGAATGGTGTATAGTTTTCTATTTAGAAAACTATAATTTCTGTTAGACCAATATCAGTTCACTGGTCTTCAAATTGTTGGTTATCAAGAACTATCAGCCAATAAAAGTTGAAGGGTTTGTACATTGTATAAACAGAAAATTTCACATGTGCATGCTATATACATGTAAAGCTCCATGCATGAAGAAGTCCATGCATATTCTAAATGTTAGCAAGTAATGTTCTTTTCTATGTTATCTTCTCATTCCCTTACTCAATTCATTCATATACTCCTGCTTCTTCTGTCTTTCTGGAGAACACATACTACATTAGGTGTCAAAATCATCTACACAGTACATATAGCTTCACAGCTTTGCTAAGTTCTATCCTATATTATCTCATTCACCCTATCTTTCTTCCAATTATGAGCCTGAGCCTGACTGAGCTCCTGCATCTATGAACAGGACCCCACATCTCAACACATCAATTTTCAAAGCCCTCTAGCCTTTCTTCCTATATTCCCTATACAATTCCTCTCTTAAAAAGAGATATGTCTTCAGTAACCCATAAAATCACTCAGAGAGAGAGAAAGAGACAGGGGGAGGGAGAGGGAGAGGGAGAGAGAGACAGAGACAGACAGAGAGAGAGAGAGAGAGAGAGAGAGAGAGAGAGAGAGAGATGCACTGCATGTAGTAATAATTTCTATTCACACACTCTCACAAATACACATTATTCCAGGTTTCATACAATTTTAGGCATTTTTATACAAATGTTTCAACCTCAAGTAGATCCTTGGAGAAGATTGAATAAGAGTATAAACTAAAGTCTAAGCTGCAACAGACACCATAAGATGGTGAAAATATCAGAAATATGGAACATCTGCCAAAGAAAGTTGCAGGCATGGAGTGATGTTGGTCCAAGACAAATACCATATGAGCCTTAAGCAGTAGTTCTGGAAGAATGGGGCTATCCAAGCCTGCTGAAGTGCAGACACTTCCACAAAGCTCAGGTGTTGGACATGGAGCTTCAAGACTTAATATTCATTCTTATAAGTTTAGGTCTTGAATTGATTGATCTTTCCTTCCTTGGACCATTCTTCCCTATTAACATGAATGCATTTACATCACTCATAACATGTTCTTTGATTTTACACAATCTCACAGTTCAATTGCCTTGAGACACAGAAGACAGCCACTTCAGATCTTTGAAATACATTTGAATTCTAAGACTATAGGAACTTTGAAATGTAAACTGAATGCATTTTGCATTTTGAGATAGCCATAAATGTGCAGGGTCCAGGGGATAGAACACTACATTTGAATGTGAAGTGTCCTCAGTGGGCTGATGAGTTTGAATACTTTCTCTCCCCTTAGCAATACTGTTTAAGGAAATAAGCAGGTGGAATTTAAAGGATTTAAAGGAGAGGAGCTGGCCCCTGTTCAAGCCTGACATGCCAAGGTGTAAATAAACAAACTTACACTCCTGTTTCCACAGCCATGAGTCACCATGAATTGTACTTTGCCTTCCACACTGTGACAGAGTGAGTCCTCTCAACCATGAGTTACAAATTAATCTGTCTTCCTTTAATGGTTAAACAGCAGTGTCAATTTGACAGGAATTTAAAATCACCTGAGAAATACACTTCTGTGTATGACTGAGAGGTGGTTTCTGGAGAGATTTAACTGAGGAGGGAAGACTCTTCCTAAGTAAGGTTTGGTTGCTCACACTGAATACCAAAGGGGGAAAAGCAGAAAAAAAATCAGTGGAACACCAGCATTCACCTACCTTTACTTTTTAACTGTGGATAGAATGTGACAATTGGACTCACACACTTGCCTTGTCAAGCGTGCTACCCTCAATACCAAATTTCCTTCTACCACAATGGTATGCATCCTTTCACTGTGACCCAAAAACTTCTTGCCCAACCTATTTCTATCAAGCATACCACCACAGAAATAAAGAAAGGAACAAATAAGAGAAACAGGGACAGAGTGAAAGAGACAGAGATTCAAAAACATCAGAAAGGGAGAGAGGAAAGGAGGGAGATGTGGAGAGCAGGGAGGCAAGAGAAAAGGAAAGAAGGGAGAAAATAAGGATAAAGGAAGGGAAGAAAGGGGAGGGAAAGAAGGAGAAATGAGTGGAAGAGAAGGAAAGGAAACAGAAAGGAAAGGTATTGTAGGGCAGGGCAGGGCAGTGCAAGCTTCTGCCTTCAAAAGAGATTTTCCCATTAGCCCTTTCACCGAATTCAGCTTACCCGTACTCATTTTTTCTGAATGTCCACAAGTCAATCAGTGTCTCATTTCACATTGTCAGAATGCTTAGTGCCGGGCGCTGCTGACTTGTTTTTTTCATCTGTTTTTTTCTTTTGGTCTAGATTACAAATATCTTCATTTTTAGGTGAAGAATGTCTTCTATATGATATGTAATTTATATCTGATATGTAATTTAAATCTATATTTATATCTGCATGTATTTATAGAACCCACTTCATGGATCAGCAAAAGAGAGTTTCAATAGGCTGGCAATTTCCCCAAATATGCCAGTACATCATTGGAAACCAGCAGATATACAGAAAAACATAATCTCCAGTAGAGATTTAATCTGAACTGGTAAAGTGATCTTGAAAAACTACTGAAGTTCCTTCACCTGTGAATTAAGGATAAGAATGTACAATAGCAATATTGCTAATCAATCATGGGTATCAACTGTGTTTGGGCATTGCACTAATCATTTTATATTAATTTTGTTTTTTCAACGTTATGGCATATGGTTTAACCTTATGTTTCTGTAAGAGCTGAAGACACCTAAGCTAAGGGATACAAACTGTCTAGTATGTTCCCTAAGATGTAGCAACCATGCAGCAAGAGTGGCTTTTCTTGTTATCAAAGGAGATGAGGGAGAACTTCTGCCCAGAAAGAGGAGGAGAGGAAAGTTGCAGAGGCATAGAGATGTCTACAGTGTAGTTCCCACAGCCTGGCCAGACAATCCTTTCACTACTTGACAGATTATACCTTTTAAGCAATATTCTTTGTTTTTACTGATAAAAATAAATCAGGCCCTGTTACAGTTTTAAAAAAAAAGGATAGATAGAAGATAGATAGATAGATAGATAGATAGATAGATAGATAGATAGATAGATAGATACATGCATGCATGCATGCATACATACATACATAGATGATAGATAAGTAGATAGATGAGAGAGAGAGAGAGAGAGAGAGAGAGAGAGAGAGAGAGAGAGAGAGAGAATTTTAAAAACTATTTGTCACAAGAAAAAAAAGTATATTTAGTTTAAGGACAAGAATAATGCCATAGTACTCTATCTGCTCACATTGGCAAACATGAGCAAATAATGAGAGAAGCTAGACTCTATGCATGAAGTCACACTGGTAAATACCAGAAAATAACATATCTGAGTCCCTCAAATATGTGGCTATGTGTCAAGGTTATCTTTCTTAAGTGCACTCCAATAGAAAAGCTGGCAGAAGAAACAAACAAAAGTAGAGTGCCCCTTCTTGTTCTTTGAACAAACAAAACAATTTTGTATCTTATTACACCTGAAACTAAACTTATTCTCCTCAAGATAGCCCCCAAAATAAACTCAATTCTGCGTCAAACTTAAGGTCAGTGTCAGTGATCTTTTCCAGCACTTTCTATGTCACTGTAATCTTCCAAGCTTTACCTGAACTCTCTCCACAGTCCTGCTGGTTTGTGCCTCATGGCGTTTATTGCCACTGGACACTTTCATGGTGACTTCATTTTTTAATACTATAGTTATATCTTTCATGCACTCATATATTGACATGTTTATAATTTACGTTTTTGTATATTATTTGTCTCTTCACATTATGTCAGGAGCCATAATGGGACAAACTAATTCTTAGCAGATGATCTTTCTGAAATGCTTGCCTCAGATTATTATATAATCTATGATACAGTGAGCTCTCATCCAGCAAGGCTGTGAGAGACTTATTTTAGGAAAGATTCCTGCTATTAATATGCTTTTCCTATTATTATTATTATTGTTGTTATTATTATTACTAAACATATGTAACACTCACTAAGCAATAGCACACCCCTTTGGAGCAGATCTCTGCAGACCAATGAAGAGGTACTGTCTTGTAGTGATATAAACAAATAGATGACTTCTTAAGTCTTAATGATGTTCGTATAAGAATTCCTAAATTTATTCAATGATTATTAAGCTATTTTATAGTGGGACTGGTATTAAGTCCCTTTCTGATAGTCAAAACTGCAATGAGAACTCTGCCAGTCTCCCAGGTGTCATTAGTTAATTGCCCTTAGATAGTAACCAGACTTTTTCCTGCTCAGAGCACATTCCAAGAGGCTGTAAAACAATTAACCATAGGTCACTAAAAGGGAACTCACAATTTATTATAGGTGCTAGGACAGAAGAGAAAATATTGCCTGGAATTATCTATACAAATCTTCAATAATTTCTTAGTTATAGTTTTAAACCTTCAGTGAAGCTCTGGAACTAGACAGATGATAGATGTTTAGCTAGATAATTGCTCCTAATGGATATGCATGTAAACATTCTGTGTTATAAACTTCTATTTCAATTTATGATTTGAATTTTGGTGTGAACTTGTGATGAACTTTGTAACATGTGACCATTTACTCTGAATGATATATAAGTTCTGAAGACAAAGACAAAGAAGCAGTAATTGTAGTAGCAGTCATCATGGTAGTCCAAGTAGAATAGAGTACTCATTGGTATAGAGGTTTCTCTTTTCCTTTCCTTTTCCCCTGCTTAGAATTTTTCCCACTTAGAATTTTTCCTTTGTTAGAATGTTTTCCTCTTCCCACTTAGGACCTTTCTTTCCACTCTTCCTCTTAGATAGCTTTTATAGGAAACTTTTTACATTTAGTAATAAACTATAATAACTTCTCTAAGTGTCTTTTCTTCCTTCGATCTCAAACTAGCAGGCATAAGTCCAAGTCATCAGTTCCTGCTGAGACAGAACAAAGGCTCCATTGCCTAATCCTCTGCTGTTAGGCTATAGGTGTTAGTCACCTAAGCCTGCAGTCTTTTGCCCTCAGAAGAAGTTTTTAGAACATTTTAGAAGTTATCATCAGCATTTCAGTACAGGTCAGAGAGCCAGAAAACCTTGAGACCCTCAGACTTTAAAGCCATAAACTGAGTCCTACTCTGTGCCCCTGCCACTACCCTTTCTGGGCCAGGAGGCTCCCAGAAACACTAGAACGTTTTCTACACAAAAATGAGAGTTTTCCATGGTATTATCGTATTTTAAAAATATATACAACATAATTTAGCATGGCATACTGGTGTTTGTCATCTAAAGCTCCATATTACAGCTTTCAGGAGGCTGACATACTCTGGGAATACTTTCCAATGATTGAGCTGTTTGAAGATCACCCACACTCCTAAACATGCTCAAGAAAGGCTTGGTCTGACTGTCATAGAGTATGTACAATTTAGACCACCTTCATAGGGAAAAACATTTTGAGTCACAT
Organism: Mastomys natalensis; assembly: GCA_021653895.1. Classification (NCBI taxonomy): domain Eukaryota; kingdom Metazoa; phylum Chordata; class Mammalia; order Rodentia; family Muridae; genus Mastomys; species Mastomys natalensis. The sequence goes on from JAJTUV010000873.1 coordinate 184,479, forward strand.
TTCCTCAACTCTGACCAGGTCATAAAATGACTGGATACTTCCAAACCTACTTAAAATAAAATGTGATGAAAATTGGATGCTCTTGAATTGTGTTGAGTTATTAGGATTCTTCAAAACTTAACAACCTTCAGGAAGAGTTTACAAAGTACATGCTTGCTTTACAATAGGGGCAGGGGTTGGTAGAAGTGTTTGCCTGGAAGTCTCTGTGAAGCAATAGTGAAATGAGCTGCTCTCACAAAACAACAAAGACTATATTTCCAGAGCAGCTGCTCACCAGAGCTTGTGTTTGAGTCTCAGTTCATTCTAAGTCACACTGAGGTATGGAACTTGGTAGCTTTCAAATCTGGAAAGAATATGGGGGGAGGACTACCCAAATTGAAGTTTCCTATCTGAATGAAGCAATATTATCTGAAATGTAAGTTCCATATGCCTATCATCAGGTCAGTTCAACAAACTGATTCCTTAATCTTTGAGGAAGGTAAAACAATAGGCTTATTCTTCTGGACTACTATTACAAAATTGAATTTCATAAAAACAAATTGACTCTTCCAGTGGTAAAGAATCACAATCAGGAAGCTAATCAAGACTATACTTTCCTACTGAGGCTAGATATTGTTCAGAGATGCATACAATTAAGGATATGCATGGTGGAGCATCAGTTCTGTCTACACAAGTCAGGGAAATCAACTACAATGGCGATACTCCTACTAGAGGCCCACTTCTGGCTCACTGGAATACCATGCCACATTCGATACTTGAGTTTGAGAGGGAGTTCGTAAACATTATCCCTTTCAGAGGCTTTCCACATTCAAAGCAGGCAACCTAGTGATCATTGTTCAGTTTATATTTACTAGCCTCATAGCCATTAAAGTATGCACCTCAGCCAGGCTTGGTGTTGTCCTTACTCTTTAAATGCCAGACCATCCTTTCAGTATTACAGGCAACAGTGAAAGCCATGGACAGTGGAAATGATGGCTACTTTGACTAATTCCACAATCAGAATCAGAGTAACTTACAATGGACCAGAGTGTTATATACAGAAAGAAATTCAAGGCCACACATTGAGATGTAATTCTTACTTCTTACTTAATTCTTACTTCTAGTCATCAGTACCATGATGTAGATATATTCCAGAAAAAGTGCCTTGAACACCACATAGTTATGTTTGTAGACTGACTTAAGAAGGAGTTTTAGGTGACCAGGCAGGGCTCCCATGGAGGAATACACTAACCCACCAACAGAAACTTCGACCTAAAATTTGTCCTGACTACAAGGATTACAGGGACAAATTTGGAATGGAGACTGAGGGAATGGCCAAACAATAACTGGACCAACTTGAGGACCAACATGGGCAAGAACTAATCCCTGACACTATTAATGATACTCAGTTATGTTTGCACACAGGAACTTAACATAACTGTCCTCTGAGAGGCTCCACATAGCTAACCTAAATAGATGCAGTGACCCACAGTCAAACATTAGACTGAACTGAGGTATCTTATGGTAGAGTTGGAGGAAGGATTGAGGAACCTGAAGGAGACAGGGACTCCACAGGAAAGTCAATAGAGCCAACTAACCTGGACCCTTGGGGGCTCCCAGAGGCTGAACCACCAACCAAAGACTGAGCATTGGCTGGACCTAGCCACCCCAACATATATGTAGCAGATGTGCAACTTGGTTTTCTTACAAGTCCCCCAACAGCTGGATCAGGGGCCATCCCTGACTGACTTTGTTGCCTACCTGTGGATCTTTTTTTTTTTTTTTTTTTTTTTTTTTTTGGTTTTTCGAGACAGGGTTTCTCTTGTGTAGTCCTGGCTGTCCTGGAACTCACTCTGTAGACCAGGCTGGCCTCGAACTCAGAAATTCGCCTGCCTCTCTACCTGTGGATCTTATTCCCCTAACTGGGCTGCCTTGTGTGGCCTCAGTTGGAAAGAATGTGCCTCCTTGTGTAGTGACTTGATATGTCAGGGAGGGTTGTAACCCAAGGAGGCCTCCCACTTCTCAAAGGAGAAAGGGAGGGAGAAATGGGAAGAGGGACTGTGTGAGAGGGGACTGGGAGGATAAGGCGATTGTGACTGAGACATAAAGTAAATAAACAAATTAATGGAAAATACTTTTGAATTAAATATAAATAAATAAATAGAAGGAGTTTGGAGGGTGTCCTTAGTGTCTCTACATAAACATTTAAAGACAATCATTATAATTTACCATTGACTACTTTTGCAGTAAAATGAAGTGATAAAGTTAGTTGGTGGTCACAGCATCATTTTGATAGTCTAATTTTAAAACTGGAATAAAAGTTTATACCAGTTGCCTACATGCCAGATCTTCTTTGTTTTTTAACTTATAATCTCAAAGAAAAATCCTCAAAGCTTGTGGAAATAGATTTGCATATATGTTGGCTAAGAAACCACTGTTAAGAGCATCTACCATCTGCCACAAGTAACCTGGAATAGGTTATTTTCCCCGAGTTACTGGTCTTGTTTCAATGTCTGAGTATAATGGGATATCCTACACAATCTCTAAGGCATTTTTTTTATGATTCTATGAATTGTTACAATTTGTGTTTTTATTTAAGTGAGGACATACAACCAAACTAAATTTGCTGTAAGGAAGGATTCTATACCCTATTTTGTAACAGAAACATGCAGCTTATTGAAGTCATATAAATACAAGTAAACTTTTAATTTAATATCTTCAGTTTTACCAATCTTAATTTTATCCTTAGGACTCATCATCAATTCCAAAGCACTGATCATAGACAGAATATGAACCTCAGATTAAGGGCACTTTTAATGCCCAAATGAGTGGTGCTGGAAGCTGTATGATTTCAGAAGAAGGGATTATAAACACAGTCTTTGGAAAAGCAATATAGTTTCAGGGCCACACCTCAGGCTCATTAAAAAGCTCCTTAGGTTATATGGAGGGCTTTCTAAAGTATTCAAATTGATCCATTAGTGGTTGGGTTTTGTGCAGGGTGATAAACATGGATCAATTTGTATTCCTGTACATTCAGTTTAGCTAGCACAATTTGTTGAAGATGCTCTTTTTTTCCAGTATGTTTTTCTAGATTCTTCACCACAAAATCAGTTGTTCATAAGCATGTGGACTTATATCTGGGTCTTCAATTAGATTTCATTATCAGTATGTGTACATTTACACCAATACCATGCTGGTATTGTTGTTATTGTTGTTGTTATTATTATTACCCTGTAGTACAATTTTAGATTAAGAATGATGATAACTCTTTTGGCTTGGGCAGACACTTAGCTGGTCTGCTCCTGTGGAAACACCTGATCCTGAGACATCCTAGAGGACCTACTACTTTCAGAGCAGAGGGTAAGAAACCTTGCCCACTACCCCATGCCCCAGAGTTACAACTGGGAGCCAGGATGTGTTAAGGAACCCGCAGGCACCCAAACCCCGCTCCTCCAGAATACCACCACCCTTTCGCCCGGAGCCTGGTCCTTTTGGCTGGCACAGACATTTAGCTGGTCTGCTCCTGTGGAAACACCTGATCCTGAGACATCCTAGAGGAGCCATTGCACTGAGAGCAGTGAAACCAAGCTGGTCTGTTCCGGTGGAGACACCATAACCTGAACCATCCTAGAGGAGCTGCTGCACTCAGGGAAGAAGGATTTCAGGATCCCCGAGGTGGCCTGAGCCCCAGGAGTTCTTCCACCCCGGAGCTTAGGATCACAGGAACACAGAGGCATCTGGAATCTGAGGAGTTCTGACACAAGCAAGAAAACAAGAAAGACAGACTCCAGTCAGACACAGTGAGCACAGGTAACACTAGAGTCAACCAGATGGCGAAACGCAAGTGCAAGAACACAATCAACAGAAACCAAAGTTACCTGGCATCATCAGAACCCAGTTCTCCCACCATAGCCAGCCCTGGATACCCAATTACACAGGAAAAACAGGATTCAGATTTAAAATCACTTCTCATGATGATGATAGAGGATTTTAAGAAAGACATAAGTAACTCCCTTAAAGAAATACAGGAGAACACAGGTAAACAGGTAGAAGCCCTTAAAGAGGAAACACAAAAATCCTTTAAAGAATTGCAAGAAAACAACCAAACAGGTGAAGGAATTGAACAAAACCGTCCAGGATCTAAAAATGGAAATAGAAACAATAAAGAAATCTCAAAGGGAGACTACTCTGGAGATAGAAATGTAGGAAAGAGATCAGGAGTCACAGATTCAAGCATCACCAACAGAATACAAGAGATAGAAGAGAGAATCTCATGTGCAGAAGATACCATGGAAATCATTGACACAACTGTCAAAGAAAATGCAAAATGCAAAAAGCTCCTAACCCAGAACATCCAGGAAATCCAAGACACAAAGAGAAGAGCAAACCGAAGGATAATAGGTATAGATGAGAGTGAAGATTCCCAATTTAAAGGGCCAGTAAATATCTTCAACAAAATTATAGAGGAAAACTTCCCTAACCTAAAGAACAAGATGCCCATAATAATACAAGAAGCCTACAGAACACCAAACAGACTAGACCAGAAAAGACCTCCCGTCACATAATAATCAAAACATCAAATGCACAAAACAAAGAAAAAATACTAAAAGCAGTAAGGGAAAAAGGTCAAGTAACATATAAAGGCAGACCTATAAGAATAACACTAGACTTTTCACCAGAGACTATAAAAGCCAGAAGATCCTGGTCTGATATCATACAGACCCTAAGGGAACACAAATGCCAGCCCAGACTGCTATACTCAGCAAAACTCTCAATTACTGTAGATGGAGAAACCAAGATATTCCATGACAAAACCAAATTTGCACAATATCTTCCCACAAACCCAGCACTTCAAAGGATAATTGATGGAAAACGCCAACACAATGAAGGAAACTACAACCTAGAAAAAGCATGGAAGTAATCTTCCAACAACCCCAAAAGAAGATAGCTACACAAACATAATCCCACGTCTAATAACAAAAATAATAGGAAGTAACAATCATTTTTCCTTAATATCTCTTAACATCAATGGACTCCAATAAAAAGACATAGACTATCAGACTAGATATATAAACAGGACCCAGAATTTTGCTGCGTACAAGAAACGGACCTCAGTGACAAACACAGACACTACCTCAAATAAAAGGATGGAAAACAATTTTCCAAGCAAATGGTCCCAAGAAACAAGCTGGAGTAGCCATTCTAATATCAAATAAAATTGACTTTCAACCAAAAGTAATCAAAAAAGATAAGGAAGGACACTTCATACTCATCAAAGGAAAAATCTACCAAGATGAACTCTCAATTCTGAACATCTATGCTCCAAATGCAAGGGCACCTACATACATAAAGAAAACTTGACTAAAGCTCAAAGCACACATTGCACCTCACACAATAATAGTGGGGGATTTTAACACCCCAAACAGAAACTAAACAAAGACACATTGAAATTAACAGAAGTTATGAACCAAATGGATTTAACAGATATCTATAGAACATTTCATCCTAAAGCAAAAGAATATACCTTTTTCTCAGCACATCATGGTACCTTCTCAAAAATAGACCATATAATTGGTCACAAAACAGTCCTCAACAGATACAAAAAGATTGAAATAATCCCTTGCATCCTATGAGATTAGCACGGACTAAGGCTGGTCTTTAATAATGACAAAACCAATGGAAAACAAACATGCATGTGGAAACTGAACAATGCTCTACTCAATAATGACTTAGTCAAGGAAGAAATAAAAAAAGAAATTAAAGGCTTCTTAGAATTTAACGAAAATGAGGACACATCATACCAGAACTTGTGGGACTCCATGAAAGCAGTGCTAAGAGGAAAACTCATAGCTCTAAGTGCCTACAAAAAGAAATTGGAGAGAGCACACATTAACAACTTGACAGCACACCTGAAAGCTCTAGAACAAAAAGAAGCAAATACACCCAAGAGGAACAGGCATCAGGAAATAATCAAACTCAGGGCTGAAATCAACCAAGTAGAAACAGAAAGAACTATATAAAATATCAACAAAACCAGGAGTTGGTTCTTTGAGAAAATCAACAAGATAGATAAACCCTTAGCCAGATTAACCAGAGGGCACAGAGACAGTATCTGAATTAATAAAATCAGATCTGAAAAGGGAGACATAAAAAAAGAAACTAAGGAAGTGAAAAAAATCATCAGATCCTACTACAAAGGCCTATCCTCAACAAAACTGGAAAATCTGGATGAAATGGACAATTTTCTAGACAGTTACGAGGTACCAAAGTTAAATGAGGAGTAAATAAGTACCATCTAAACAGTCCCATAATCCCTAAAGAAATAGCAGCAGTCATTAAAAGTCTCCCCACCAAAAAAAGCCCAGGACCAGATGGTTTTAGTGTAGAATTCTATCACACCTTCAAGGAAGCCCTAACACCAATTCTCTTCAAACTATTCCACAAAATAGAAACAGAAGAAACACTACCCAATTCGTTCTATGAAGCTACAATCAAACTCATACCTAAACCTCACAAAGACCCAACAAAGAAAGAGAACCTCAGACCAATCTCTCTTATGAATATCGATGCAAAAATATTAAGTAAAATTCTAGCAAACCGAATCCAAGAACACATCAAAACAATCATCCATCATGATCAAGTGGGCTTTATCCCAGGAATGCAGGGATGGTTCAATATTCAGAAATCCATCAATGTAACCCACTATATAAACAAACTCAAAGAAAAAAACCACATGATCATCTCACTAGATGCTGAGAAAGCTTTTGACAAAATTCAACATCCCTTCATAGTAAAAGTCTTGGAAAGATCAGGAATTCAAGGCCCATACCTAAACATAGTAAAAGCAATATACAGCAAACCTGTAGCCAACATCAAACTTAATGGAGAGAAACTTGAAGCAATCCCACTAAGATCAGGGACTAGACAAGGCTGCCCACTCTCTCCCTACCTATTCAATATAGTACTAGAAGTCCTAGCCAGAGCAAATAGAAAACAAAAAGAAGTCAAAGGAATACAAATAGGAAAGGAAGAAGTCAAAATATCACTATTCACAGATCATATGATAGTATACTTAAGTGACCCCAGAACTTCTACGAGAACTCCTAGACCTGATAAACAACTTCAGCAAGGTGGTGGGTTATAAAATCAAATCAAACAAATCTGTAGCCTTCCTCTACGTGAGAGATAAACAGGCTGAAAAAGAAATTAGGAAAATGACACCCTTCACAATAGTCACAAATAATATAAAATACCTCGGTGTGAATCTAACCAAGCAAGTGAAAGATCTGTATGACAAGAACTTCAAGTCTCTGAAGAAAGAAATTGAAGAAGATCTCAGGAAATGGAAAGATCTCCCATGCTCATGGATCGGTAGGATTAATATAGTAAAAATGGCCATCTTGCCAAAAGCAATCTACAGATTCAATGCAATCCCCATTAAAATAATAACTCAATTCTTTACAGAGCTAGAAAGAGAAATTCTCAAATTTATTTGGAATAACAAAAAAACCCAGGATAGAGAAAAACATTCTCAACAATAGAAGAACTTCTGGAGGAATCGCCATCCCTGACCTCAAGCTGTACTACAGAGCAATAGTGATAAAAACTGCATGGCAATGGTACAGAGACAGGCAGGAAGATCAGTGGAATAGAGTTGAAGACCCAGAAATGAACCCACACACCTATGGTCATTTGATCTTTGACAAAGGAGCTAAAACCATCCAGTGGAACAAGGACAGCATTTTCAACAAATGGTGCTGGTTCAACTGGAGGACAACATGCAGAAGAATGCAAATCGATCCATTCCTTATCTCTTTGTACAAAGCTCAAGTCCAAGTGGATAAAGGACCTTCACATAAAACCAGACACACTGAAACTAATAGAAGAGAAGATGGAGAAGATCCTCGAATACCTAGGCACAGGGGAAAAGTTCCTGAACAGAATACCAATGGCTTATGCTCTAAGATCAAGAATTGACAAATGGGACTTCATAAAATTGCAAAGTTTCTGTAAGGCAAAGGACACTGTCAATAGGACAAAGAGGCAACCAACAGATTGGGAAAAGATCTTTACCAATCCCACATCCGATAGAGGACTAATATCCAATATATACAAAGAACTCAAGAAATTAGACTCTAGGCAACCAAATAACCCTATTAAAAAATGGAGTATAGAGCTAAACAAAGAATTCTCAAATGAGGAAATGTGAATGGCCGAGAAGCACCTAAAGAAATGTTCAGCATCCTTAGTCATCAGGGAAATGCAAATCAAAACAACCCTGAGATTCCACCTCACACCAGTCAGAATGGCTAAGATCAAAAACTCAGGTGATAGTAGATGCTGGCAAGGATGGGGAGAAAGAGGAACACTCCTCCATTGTTGGTGGGATTGCAAGATGGTGCAACCACTATGGAAAACAGTCTGGCGGTTCCTCAGAAAATTGGACATATCACTACCTGAGAACCCAGCTATACCACTCCTGGGCTTATACCCAGAAGATGCTCTAAGATATAACAAGGACATATGCTCCACTATGTTCATAGCAGCTTTATTTATAATAGCCAGAAACTGGAAAGAACCCAGATGCCCTTCAACAGAGGAATGGATACAAAAAAATGTGGTACATTTACACAATGGAGTATTACTCAGCTATTAAAAGCAATGAATTTGATAAATTCTTATGTAAATAGATGGAACTAGAAAATAACATCCTGAGTGAAGTAATCCAATCACAAAAGGACACACATGGTATTCACTCACTGATTGTTGGATTTTAGCCCAGAACCTTGAAATACCCAAGATTCAACTCACAGACCATATCAAGCTCATGAAGAATGATGACCAAGTAGCGGGGGGGTGGGGGGTGGCTTCAGTCCTTCTTAGAAGGAGAAACAAAATACTCAAGGGAGCAAATATGGATACAAAGTGCAGGACAGAAATTGAAGGAGGGGCCGTCTGCAGACCATTCCACCTGGGTATCCATCCCATGTGCAGTCACCAAAGGTAGACGTTGATGTGGATGTCAGGAAGTACATGCTGACAGGAGCTTGATATAGCTGTCTCCTTAGAGGTCTGCCAGAGTCTGACATATTCAGAGGCAGATGCTTGCAGCTAACTATCAAACTGATCATGGGGTTCCCATTAGAGGAGTTAGAGTGAAGACTGAAGGAGTTGAAAGGATTTGTGACACCATGAGGAAAACGACAATATCAACCAACCAGAGCCCCAGGGTCTAAATCACCAGCCTGGGAGTGCTTAGAGAGGAACCCATGGCTCCAGCTATATACGCAAGGGAGCTATATATAAGTGGGAGAAGAGATCATTTGTCCCATGAAGGCTGGACTTCCTGGGGGGGGGGTATTCGAGGGTGGGGAGGTGAGGTTCGGGGGGGAGGGTAAGTGGGGGTACACCATCATAGAAGTAAGAGGAGGGGGAAGGGATAGGGAGTTCCTGGGAAGGAGGGGAAAAATGGGGTAAGGGGAGAACATCTGAAATGTAAATAAAATTTCCAATAAAAAAATGACTGCATAAAATTTCAGTAAATCAAAAAAAAAAGAATGATGATAACTAAAAAGTTATTGAATCATTCAGAATTGTTTTAGCTATCCTAGGTTTTTGTGTTTCCACATGAAGAATTTTGTTGGAATTGTGGTAGGAATTGCATTGAATTGGTAGATTTTTCTTGGTAGGATGGCCATTTTTTTCTATAAAAGTCCTACTGGTCCATGAACATGAAAGGTATTTCCACCTTCTGATATCTTCTTAGATTTTTTTTCTCTAATGTCTGTCTTTGTTAGGATTTTTATTACTGTGAAGAGATATCATGACCATGATAACTCTTATAAAGGAAAGCATTTAATAGGGGCTGGCTTACAGGTTCAGGCTTAGTCGATTATTGTCATGGCAGAACGCATGGCAGCACATAGGCAGAAATGGTACTGGAGAAGCAGCTGTCAGTTCTATATCTGTGTCAAGAGGCAGCAGGAAAAGAGTGACACTAGCCTGGCTGAAGATTTTTTTCTTTTTCTGTTTTTCTCCCTTCCCTTCTAACTCTCGCTCTGGTTGCTGGGATTTGAATGCATGACCTGCCAAAGAGCAGTCAGTGCTCTTAACCACTGAGCCTTCTTGCCAGCCCTTTTGGATGGAGCTTTTAAAACCTAAAAGCCCACCTCTAATGACATACTTCCTCCAACAAGGGTACACCCATTCCAATAAAATCACAAGTCCTAATATTGCCAGTCCCTTCCAGTCTTTGTGGGTTATTTTTATTCACCCCACCATAACGTCCTAAGGTTTTATCATACAAGTCTTTCAATTGTTTGATTAGTGTTACCTCTTGATATTTTTATTTTTCATGTTACTGTGAAAGGTGACATTTCCCTGATGTCTTGCTCAGCCCATTTGCCATTTGCCTATAGGAGAAACTTTTGTTAGTTAATTTTGTATCCAGCTACATTTTTCAAAATATTTATCAACTATAGGAGGTTCTTGGTGGAGATTTTAGGGTCACTTATGAATATCTGCTGCAAAGTAGGATACCTCAGCTCCTTGTCTTCTAATTTGTATCTCCTGAATCTTCTTCAGTTGTATTATTGCTTTAGCTAAGACATCAATTACTATATTGAGTAGGTATGGAGAGAGTGAACAACTGTGTGTTGTTCCTGATTTTAGTGGAAATGTTTTGAGTTTCTCTCTATTTAGGCTGGTGTTGGCTGTGGGCTTGCTGCAAGTTGCCTTTATTATGTTGAGTTATGTTCTAAGTCCTAATCTCTCCAGGACTTTGTTTTGTTTTGTTTTTTGTTTGTTTCCCTTGTTTCATTGGTTGGGAGACATAATTACAGATTCTATTTCACAGGGATCATAGGTTTGTTTCAATAGCTTTTCTGTTCTTACTGTAATTTTGGTAGATACTGTGTATCTGTGTGTGTGTGTGTGTATGTATGTATGTATGTATGTATGCATATACATATTTATATGTATGTATGTGACTATTTTCATCTCTGATTTATTAAGTTTTATCTTCTCTCTTCATCTTTTAGTTAGGTTGACTAAGTCTATCAATCTTACTGATTTTCTCAAAGAACCAACTCTTTGTTTCATTGATCCTTTCTATTGGTTGTTTCTATTTTATTGATTTCAGTCATGAATTGATTATTTCTTGCTGTCTAGTCCATTAAGGTGGTATTTCTTCTTTTTGGTATAGAGCTTCGAGGTATATTATTAAAATATGAATAAGATATTTCCATTTTTAAAACTGTAGCCACTTAGTGAGTGCTCTGAACTTGCCTCTTAGAATTGCCTTTATTGTGATCCATAGCTTTATATATGTTGTGATTTCATTATTATTCTGTTCTAAAAAGTTTTTATTTTTTTTTAATTTCTGTCTTGAGTCCTTTTTTATTCAGTAGTGAGTTGCTTAGTTGCAATGTCTTTGAAAGCCTTCTGTTCTTTCTGTCACGGATATCCAGCTTTAATTTACACTGGTGAGATGTTTTATAGGTTTTATTTCATTTTGGATTTTTTGTATTTTGTATATGTTGAGATATTCTTTGTATCCATATATGTGGTCAATTTTAAGAAAAGGTCCATGAGTGAGCAGAGGATATATTCTTTTCTGTTAGGTGAAACATTCTGTAAATATTTGGTCATTTTGGTTTATGCCATCAGTTAGCTCATCCATTTTATGTTTAGTTTTTTTCTGAATGACATGTCTATTGGAGAGAGTAGGGTACTAAAGTTATCCAATATATATGAGGGTCAAAATGATGTTTTAGCTATAGCAGTGTTTCTTTTTTGAAATGTGTTTTGTGTACAAAGTTTAAAATTGCAATATCCTCTTGGTGAAGTTTTCTTTTGATGACTATGTTGTATTCTCCTTCATCTATTTTCAATAGTTTTTGGTTTAAAGAACATTTTGTCAGATATTAAAATGTAGTTACACAAGACTACTTCTTGGGTCCACTTGCTTAAAATGTCTTTCCATCCTTTTACCTGAGGTGATAGCTATTCATGATGGTGAGGTGTTGGTTGCACTATAAGGACGGCTACTGTTTGAATCCAATCTATTAGCCTGTGTCTTTTTTAATTGGGGAATCAAGATCATTGATGTTGAGAGTCATCAATAAACAGTGTTTGCTAATTCCTGTAAGTTTGTTGTTTTGATGGGGTTTCCCCACTTTTGATTTCCTAAAAATTCACTGTATTTTCTTGTATGTGGTTAGCCTCTTCTGACTAATATCTTTTGTCTTACACTTTCTGTAGAGCTGGATTTATAGATAGCTACTATATAGCTATTACTTAAATTTGGTTCTATCATGGAATTTTTTCCTTGCCATCTCTTGTGATTGATAGTTTTGCTGGGTATAGTAGCCTGGCCTGGCATTTGTCATTTCTTAGAGTTTATAGAACATCTGTGCAGACTCTTCTGGCTTTTATTGTCTTCACTGGGAATCAAGTATTATTCCAATGGGTCTGTCAATATATATTACTCAGTCTTTTCCTTGGAATCTTTTAATATTCTTTCATTGTTCTGTATGTTTAGTGTTTTCATTATTATGTGTCAAGGGCACTATCTTTTCTGGTCAGTTTATTAAATGTTCTGTACACCTCCTGTACCTTGATATACACCTCCTTCTTCAAGTTAGGGAAATTTTCTTCTCTGATTTCAATGAAAATATGTTCTATGCCTTTGGCCTGCATTTCATTTTCTTCCTTATTCCTATTTTTCTAGATTTTGTTTTCATAGTGTCCCAGACTTCCTGGATATTTTAATCATGAAATTTTATAGATTTAAGATTTTCTTTGTCCAAGATACCCATTTATTCTTCATTATATTCAGTGCCTGAGATTCTCTCTTTCATCACTTGTATTCTGTTGGTGAATAGAAGTGTCTGAGGTTTCTGTTTGATCACCTAATTTTTGTATTTCCAATTCAAGTTTTAGTTATTGATTACATTTCCACTTTCATTTTTTGACTGTTTTTCTTATTTCACCCCACAGTTTGTGTTTTCACAGATTTTATTAATGTACATATTCACATCTTCTTTAATGTCCCTGAGCATATTCATAAAAGTTGTTTTGAAGCCCTTATCATGTGTCTTAAATTTTTCAGAGTCTACTACAATAGAGTTGCTAGGCATATAGAGTGGAGACATATTTTCTCAGCTATTTTTTACTGTTTTTTATGTTGGCATCTAGGCATTTAGGTTTGCAATGATTGCATTTTTTGGTTTGGATATTTGTTCTTTTTTGGGGAAAGAGGTGTGTGCAATTCCTTGGTTTCTTCTTCTTCTTTGGTGCCTTATTTGCTGGTATGGCATACTTCTGAGATCCTGCTAGGTGTGGACACTGGGCATCTCCTGTAGAACAGGTATTGTGAACTGACACTTATGAATACGGAACTGCTAGGAAGAAATGGGTTGAAAGTTCTACAGGAAGTGAGAATAGATAAGTGTGCCACTATTAGAATCTGTGTAGATCATAGGAAGGGGGCAGAGAAGAAAAACAACCAATACCACATGGTCTTCTCTAAAGCTGGAAGTAAGACTTGAGGATTGGAATTGGAGGGAAGGAGGCAGAATACCTACCTGATTCCTGGGCCTGCATGCTCAGTGGATTTTCAGAGTAACTCTGAGAATTTGGAATCCAGTCAAGGAGATAGAGAAATGGAGAAAGGCTGCAGAATGTCTTTGTCACTTTGTCATGTTTAAATTGTAAGCTATATTCATATAAATCTTCAAAGAAACAAAGAATTAAATTTACTAGTTATTTACTACAAGCCAAATAACTGATATTTGATATTATACAACCTCTGCTTTGCCCATTTGACAGTAGATGTGTCCCAGATGAATGAAGTTCTCACTAATCAGTCCAAAAGGGCTACTCCATAAATTCTGACTATTTTTGCAATTCTATGCACCTTCTCTAATTTATACTAATGTTATTTTGTTTTGTTTTGTTTTGTGTTTGTGTTGTGTTGTTTTGGTTTGGTTTGGTTTGGTTTGGTTTGGTTTTGTTACTGAGGGAGAAAAAAACATAGGCCACATCTCTTTAAACATAAAATCATATTTAACATGGAAGCATACATTCACATATCTCATCAATGACTCAAATAATAAAAGAGAAGAAATGAGTTACTTTAAGAATATATATTCGAGGACAAAAGACTGAAAGGACATGAATGTAACAGCATGTTAGAAGCTACAAAGCAGATGAATGACTGATAGAGTGGAGTAACAAATGGATGCTGAGCTGTGGAGAAGCTGAGCAGGCACAATGATTTATGCCACATGTGTCTCTAAACAGCATATATCAGTGGTACTTCTGGGAATGGGAAAATTCACAGAAAAACAAAAAGGAGAAAAAATAGTAAGAAAACAAAAGAATCAGGCTTAAACTCCTTCTTTGTTTAGGAATGAATCACACCTTGATAGTTGATTATTTGAAAAGGACCTATTAAAGAGATTTTGCTATGTGTCATGGTAGACACAGCAAAATAAGAACATACATAACCTTAACAATTATTTATTGTGAAAGCCTGAAGACTGTTTTGAGACAGCCTCCTTACTATTCAAATCTTAGATCAATCTTGTATCCTCAGAAAGCAGATGTAAAAGAGCCTTCCTGGAGATTCTGCCTGGCTCCATAGTACACAAAAATGAAAACCCAGATCTTCTTTCAAGGAACACCTTGCTGTGCATTTGTAGAGCTGAGTCTCAGGACTTTCAGGTCTCTGGATCAGCTATGGAATCTCCAGTTGCCCAAATTTATACACTCCTGAAATGTTAATCATTCAACAGCTATCAGATTCATCAGCCCAGTAGTGGGCTGATGGGCAAAACTTCCTGCAGATTCAGCGAGGGTAGCTTGCATGACAGTCTTACTTTATCAGTCCCATTCTCTCCATCACATTTGATTTCTAAGAAATGTCTTACCCCTAATTTTGATTTGGTATTTGTTTCCAGGGAAATCACAAAAGTCTCACCCAATTGAAGAATTAAAGACAAGATTTACAGTTTCCTAAAGATAAAACCAGACAGAACATCCTACCATGAAATCTACTGCAGAGGCATCTGATATATACAATCAGACTTTCAACCTCCATTGCATGGTAACCCACTTAATATGAGTCAGTGAACCACTTAAATATGTGACATCCAAGTATTGTTCAATAGCTTAGAGAAGTCTTTGACTCAGACAGTTAAATGAAAACTTGTATGTCTGTGAGAAATTTTTTTATCAAGATGAGACACAATACCCAACCAGGCAGGAAAAAAAAAGTATATCATAGAACCTTAAAAATCTCCTCCATGAACTCAGAAGAATGTGAGCAGTAAAAGTACCTATAAGAATAGTCAAAAGTTTTAAAGGTAAAATTAACAAAATATGTAGAGGTAAAAGTAAGAACAAATACAAAATAATCCAAACAAAATTGAAGAGTAAAGTACGTTTAAGAAGATAATATTTCTGCTTTCATCTCCAAGAAAATTGAAAAAAGACATAAAAAATATAAAATAAATATTTGAAAAGTTGGGACCAGAGGAATGCTACAGTGGTTAAAAGCATTGGCTGCTCTTCCAGAGGACCCAAGTTCAATTCCCAGCACCCACACAGTGGCTTACAACTTTCCCTGAGTCCAACCATAATATTTGTGGGTAATGAGCATACATGGTGCACAGACATACTTGTGGGCAAAACACCCATTCACATAAAAAATGACAAGTCTTAAAATTGAAAAAATATTCCCAGAATGTAAGATGTCACTTTCCAGATAAAAATAACCATGTAACTAACATTTAATACCTAACTAATTATTAATACATAGAATTTTTGACAGAAAAAAAACACCAAAATAAGGGGGAAATTAGCACAAAATTCCTGGAAAAGATGAGTGATGAAGGCAGTTTCTCTCCAGAGCATCCAGAATCAAAAGACTTCATACATACTACCTTAAGAAGACATTCTTATTAGGAATCATGTCTTTCACACTGCTAAGAGCAACTAGTGATTATTGATATTTTATTCAGTGCATAATGCTAAGTCAGGGAGGGTGCATGGCCACTATTAATTTGTGCTACCACAGAACAGAATATATACAGTGGTTCATAAGTCCAGTTACTTGTCATTGTGTGCTCCACCTAGAGGCTGAAAGACCAAGTTCAAGTGTTCAGTGTGGAACTGCATAAGGGTATCCTGGTTCTTGGCTGGACATGGGCCTGGAACCCAGAGACTCCAAGGGTGAAACCACAGGAGATCAGCCACATCCCCAGAACCCAGGGCCCTGATGAGCAGTCAGTCTAATCTCCATGGACCTATATTGTTTAGTCATGTAGGCCATTACAGACCCTCTCAAAGTGCACAGGTAGAGGGTATGACTACAGGCCTCAGGCCCTAGAGATTTACATACTAATGAAGGTCAGAGGGTGGAGGCAATTAAGCCTTCTCCCCAGACCCTTCCCACTTCTCCCTCCCTATTTAACTCAGGTCTGCCCTGTGGTGGTTTTTTTTTTTAGGGGGGGGGAGGTGTACATCCAGATCCATCCCCTACCCACATGAAAATAAACCCTTTTGGAACCAAGGACTTCCTCATATCATTGGGGCCTGCCATCACCAAAGCTTCCAGCCTTTGGAACCTTAGACCTTTCTCCTGTATGTGGGACCCGGCTCGTGGAAGCCTTTTTCCCACAGTCCAGTATAGTCAACATCTATTGTAGGTCCTAATTACTGGTTAATACATGGAAACTTCATGGCATGTCCTCAGATAGTGGAAGGGGCAAGTCAGTTCTCTAGGGCACCTTAATCAGAGACTGCCCAGAGGTCCCAGCACCTATCATTATCCTATTGGGGATTAGGACTTAACATGCAAATGTGGGGGTTGAATAACACATTCAGACCATAGCATTGGTCAACAAATATGCTTTTAAGCTTACTTCATATTAAAAATGTCAAATTCTATGTTCATTTTTCTTCTGTACCCCAATTTGTGATGAGAGTTCTGAAAGAAGAAAATACACTTACAAAGCAAGAAGGCTGGGGATATGGTTCAGTATGTAAGAGCACTTTTCCTAGAAGCAGGAGGACTTGAGCTCTGGTACCCAGAATACATATAAAAGCAGGCATGGTAGCATGCTTCTGTAATTAGAGTTCTCCTTAAGAGATGGGAGAAGGAGATGCATGATACTATAGAAGCTTGTGAGGCAACTAGGTTGCCATATGTAGTGAAAGTCAACAAGAAAACTTGTCTCAAACAAGGTAGAAAGCAAGAACAAAGACACAATGTTCTCAACCTGAGTCAATACACCTGCTAAGATACATTCAAGTATGTGTATGTGTGTGTGTGTGTATCCACAGTCACATGTGCACACACACACACACACACACACGTACACCTTCACACAAATGCACAAGTGCACATTGATACACATGGAAAAGTTAAAAGAGATTCATGGGATGTAGGGGATAAATATCATAACAAACCTACAAACATGTCTCAGATAAGATAAAAGGGAAAGACAGACTAATTGCCTACCAAGACATACCACGAAGAAGACAAACAAGAGAGTCACTTATTAACTTTAGCAAAGTCAAAAGCTGTGTAAAAAGAAAGTGAAACACTGATATCCTCTATAATTTATATATATACATATATATGTGCATCTATGTGTCTTGTCTGTGTGTATACACATAGACACACATATGCATACATATATACATATAGATACAGAAACAAATATATACATATACATAAGTGTATATGTATATATACACATGCATACATATATATGTATCTATTCATTTGATACACTTATATTTTGGTCAATATAATGTCATATGGGTCAGTGGTTCAATAAAGTTACAATAAACATTGAAAAGTCCTAAAACATTATTGTTACTGCCCCTTTTCCATGTTTATATGTGTTGACATACATGAATGTCATCTATCTTAGGTTGAATTTGCCTACAGTATGCAGCACAGGACAGTTTATAGCTGGCAGTCAGACTGTTAGTATATCTCTCAGGTATAGTGTAGGCTATACTAGCTAGCAGACACCATGTGATATCTACACTGTGCAACTATCTAATGATGTCTTTCTTAGGATGTATTCCTATTAAGGAACACATTGCTGTACCTATTTTCATGTGGGTATTTCAATATATGAATATGTAAGTGTGCATTTGCAGGTTTTAACTAATTGAACTCAGAAAAGAACACCATAATTGAATAAATAGGAGAAAATGAGCAAGGGAAACAGTTTGCCATGTGTCTGTGGTGACAGTTTAATGGGGAAAATGAACTCACTCTTTAGTTCCTATAGTAAATAGAAAACAATAAAACTATGTAAGTAAAAAAAAAAAAGTAATATTCAGAGAGAGCTATCATATTTTTAATGGTAGCTCTGGGAACTTATACAATGGAGAAATACAGAAAAAAAGCATCTTGGTTTGCTTGAACAAACCTTAGGGTTATTTGACTCTTTGAGACATGATGATGGATCATTTTAGTGAAAATAGAAAGTTTTAGAAGGAGTGGAGGGAATCCTACTCCTCTCATAACCATGATGAGGTAAGTTAGCCTAAGATGACCTCCCAAGGCCCCATTCTCAGTGAGCTCTTAGCTGTTGATCTTAAAATCTCTTGAATCTGGAGTATGGTAATAAAGGAGTCAGACTCCTCCAGCAAAATGGCTACTTTTTAAAAAGGAGAATCTACTTCAGATGGAGAAGGCAGAGTAGTGTGAATGAAGGATGAAGGATAAATTACCCAACAGGCTTCACAGAAGGGCTGATGCCAAAGATTGTTGGAGGTGGATTGCTAGTATTAACTTAGTGGCAAATGTTCCAAACAGTTGCCAAAGTTATGTGTGCAAATTTCTCCTGAATTTTTCTGGCAGAACTTTTGTGCTCCCTTCTTATCTGTTATCTGTGTTTGGTAAGTGTTTGGACAGAGCTTAGCCCCAGGACAGTCACCTGGCTCAGCATTGCTCTAATGTCGAGGAACACAAAGAAAATGTCCATTCAGAGGGCCAGCACCTCATTGCAATTATGCCTCTTATGCTTTGTCTGAAGTAGAACAATAATAAAAAGTCCTGGAGGCTTTAGGATTTGCTTTAGATGGTAGAAAATAATGCATTTTTCCCCTCACTTTCTGCTTCTACCAGCAGGTGT
This sequence comes from Mastomys natalensis, assembly GCA_021653895.1. Taxonomy (NCBI): domain Eukaryota; kingdom Metazoa; phylum Chordata; class Mammalia; order Rodentia; family Muridae; genus Mastomys; species Mastomys natalensis. The sequence goes on from JAJTUV010000873.1 coordinate 203,621, forward strand.
TGAAATAAAGAGGCCTATGGTAGGGGAACTTAAGCATTTTTCTGTAGGTGTCTGCCTTTCTAAAAGTGAGTATACCCAGCTCTTATAGCACAATCTGAATCTCAGCTCCTTAGGAGGATGAAGAAGAAAGAGAGCACATTCCAGGCTTGCTGGGGCAGGGGATCTGTCTCAGTGGACAAAGGTATTCCCAGCATGCTCCAGTCCCTATGATCAATCCTCAATGATGATACATCAACAGTTAGGATATATATGTGACTAATAAATTTAGGAAGAGCCTTGGGTTAATCCAGAAATAGAAGCTTCAAACTATGATCTAGGATGAAAAGGGTTGAGTCATAGAGATTAAAGGAAAGGAGAAACAAGAGAAAGGCTGTTGGGAAGAACTGGATACCTGTAAATACCACTAGGTTGCCATATAATAAGGGTGTGAAATTTCCCCTATTTGGGGATGAAGAAGTAAACTTAGTAATAGCTTATATTGTACTGATTCAATGGGGATGTCAGGATCTTGCCCCCTGATATTTTCTTAAATCAGCATTCTAAATCATCTCATAATTGTGTACTTCAGAAAATGGAAACAATGATGGAAATTAAGAGACCTTTATAAGTGCATCACAAGTGTGAGCAAGGTATTGACACTCCAACCCACAGAGATGCACCTCTTTCTGCTTTCTGAGTTTTCTGAGTTTTGGAAATGATACTTTTAAAGTAAGCTGGAGTGCTCTTCCGAATGATAGTTAGTGACAAGTGTCTTACTCTCTCCAATGCACCAACCCAAGGCAACATTTTTTCTGGACAGTTTCTCATATACAGAGAAAAGACATCCCAAGGTGCACACTAGAAATCTGAGAAACTTGGTCTATGATCTGTGACCCAAGAGACCCTTAGCATCAGTACCATTCTTGTTTCTCTCTGGCTCCAGCTTCTTCAACTTCATAGACAGCTGTTGTATGCTGTCCTATGCTCTCCATATGTCCTACTTCGAATCCTCATAGTTGTAACTGTCACCTGAAAGAGAAATAGTGACTCTAGAGACATCTTCAATAGTGGGTTGAAATTGAACCTAAGCCAGGTACTGGTGAGCTCATAGGAAGAGAGAAATTTAGTCACAGAGAAGAAAATAGCTACAAGAACAGGCTCAAACAACAAAGTGATATATGTGCAAGCTAAACATTGCCAAAGATTCCCAATATTCCCGAAGTCCTAAAAACAGGCAAGGACAAACCAGGAGATTCCAAACCTATTGATTTCATATAGTGGAGTTCTAGAACTCTCAGGAATACCTTTCTGCTGTTTTAAGCTCCCAGGTGTGTGGAAACTTGATACATCATCTTCACTCCTTGAGTGCCAGCAATTAGTACTGGTCCCACTGTATGTGCCTATAACTGATTTGTCATGGCCCCATGGCTCACTAAGTAGCTCTTTCTTAGAATCTTTGGGAAGGGATAGGGAAGAGGCATCAGTCTGTCCTAACTTTAGCCATGTGCACTTATCCCAGAGGGAAGAACAGGTAGAAGTTCTCTTAGAATGATATTGTGGGAGTATGATTTCTGATTCTCTTTTCCTTCTAGGTGTGATTATCTGGCATATGCTTGAACAGTTAACAAAAGCCCACCCATCACTCAAGTATCTTTGCAACTTTACTGATGTCTCTTCTGAAAATATCAAGATACTTTTGCTACTTCCCCAGAAACAGAGAAAGTAAATTAATTTCATTAAAATCTTCAATTTATTTCTCATGTAATCATTGCAAAAAAAATTAAAAAAACAAAACAAAAAAAACCTGTGACTCTGAAGGCAAAACTGATAGAAAATTCATTGCTGTGAGAGAAAATTCATATTAATGTATTTTTATCAGATTTTAAGTCTGGTACTTTACATAGCAGTTTCTCTAAATAAAATAGAGAGAGAACTTGACACTATCAGAAAAAAAGTTCATTATTTCCTTTCACTTCAATTTTGATTGTTCCTCAATGTGTATTTCAGGATGTGTTGGGGTCCTTATAAGATAAGGACACATATTAATAAAAGTATGAGGTGTTTCCTATTTGATAATTCTAGAGAAGGGACAAGAGAATCTGAGAAGAGATACTAGAAACCAGAGAGGAAGAAATGAATAGCTTTAAAATAAGAAAAAGGACAAAAATATTCAGAAAAAAATGAAAAACCTCTAAAACTGCAGAGGTTTCCATTATGATTTGAGGCACCAGGTTCAAACACCAGGGAAAACAAGCCCAGTTAGAAAATCCCACTGTGATGGGGGTGAGTCAAGCCAATGCTGAGTCTCAGCTGTCCCTTACATATCATCATATGGAAGAAGGATACTGATTTTACAAGAGACTTCTGGAAGGAGCAGGGAGTACAGAATTAAGCCTGCATCAGGTGCCCATTCAGGCTAAGGTGTCTTAGAGTGGCAATGTCAGGCTTCTTGTCACTGTCCTCTCAGTTGAGACCATATGGAAAGAAGAAGCCATGGTCAGCTAGGAGACACACTGTCAGTTCCTTATGGAGGAGGCTTTGCTGGAGAAGCATAAGGGTCCACTGACAAGTACTAGGCCTTACAGGAGTCCCTTCCCAGTGCTTACTCCACCCTGCCTCCTCGTGAAGCCTACATAGCAGCAAGAACAGCCAGTTTCTCTGGAACTTTCCAAAGTAATAAAGGAGGATTCATTCTTTGGGTGAGAGAGTCCTCAGGGTCAGTGACAGAGTATACCACTGAGGGCTACATCTCAGTTCTGGCGCATGCTCATACCTGCCTCTTATCAGGACAGGATAAGAGGATCTTACTGTTATTATCAGTTTGGCTTGATAATTACACATTGTTATTCATTACCATTATTGCAGAATCCTCACTGTCCCCATGCCAAGCAGTTGTCTCTCTGCCCCTACTTTCCAGGAAGGGCAAACAAAGTACAAGGTCAGTGCTTCAGATTAATTTGCCACTGCAGTGCTCCCTACAGACACTTCTGCTGGACTGAGGACCCGCCATGTCTCTGCTGGCTACTGTACTGCTGCTCTGGGGTGAGGGCCCTGGGTTCTAGAACTTCTGGGGCTGGTGTGGTATGAATGGAGACTCACACAGTGTTTCTACAGGTTTCAGTCTGGGCCCAGGAAGTTCTCTAATGCTCGGTAAGTTCACCAATAAAGCCTAGGAACCATGGCCTATCAGTTATGGGGAAGCCATATTTCTAATAGCTGCAAGCTGATCCTGGCTCCTTTGATTTCCAGATTCTGGCAGTGAACCTGAACTATGGGCAGAGCCTCAGTCCCTGCAGGAACCCTGGGCAAACCTGACGCTGGTTTGTGTGGTTGATTTGCCTACTAAGGTCTTCGAGCTGATCCAGAATGGGTGGTTCCTGAGTCAAGTCCGACTTGAGACACAGATGCTGTCATACCGTTTTTACCTGGGGGCCATTACAGGTAACAACAGTGGCATCTACCGCTGCAGATGTGGGGTGGAACCCCCTGTTGACAGTCAATTGCCAGCGCTGAACAAGTGGACAATGCTAAGCAATGCTGTGGAGGTGACAGGGAAAGGTAAGCAGGGTGATAATAGGGTCAGGAGGCAGTGAGGGAAAGTAGATGGAGCTTTCATCCATGTAACCTGCTATTCCTTAGCCTCAGCTCAATCTTCTGTCAAGTGGAGACATTTATTCAGTCCCCGGAGGCTTGTGACTAGTGAGTTCTGTAGAGTTCTTGCGACCCACCTCGCATAGAGTAGTTCTCTGCACCCTTTTTCTTGCTCTACCCTCCCCCACTCATGCTCCTTGCTATCCCTGACTCCTTTCTATTTTCTGAATCAGGATTCCATACTCTCAGAGTCTCCTGCAATAAGACTGAAGCACTCACCAATGTCACCTCCCCCATCCACAGAGCCCTTGCCTCCGCCCTCAGCTCATGCTGATCCAGTCTCCTGGATCACACCTGGTGGCCAGCCTGTATACATCAAGTGCCGGGTTGCAATGCGGGGTGTAACCTACCTGCTGAGGCAGGAAGGAGTGGATGGGTTCCAGAAACCTGATGTCCAGCACAAGGGAACAGCTGGCTTTCTAATCTACAAGCCTGGCAACTACAGCTGCAGCTACCTAACCCATGCAGGAGGTGAAGCCTCTGAGCCCAGTGCCATTGTGACCATCAAGATGCATGGTGAGTGTTAAACCCCAATACTGAAAGGCTTGGTGTAAAACCTGACACATAGTGTCCAAAGATAAGCCGGCTGCTCCTGCGCTATCACTGAAGGTCAGAGGCTTGGGGACTGGACAGAGGGAAGTTCTCAGTGGGACCCTACAAAGCAGAGTGTCCTCAACTCTTCACTCAGTGCTCTTCCCTCTCTTTCAGCCACACAGGATCCACCCATTCTGTGTTTAATCGGAAATTACCTAAAGATCTATCCCCAGAAGACACATGAGATCCTTGCCTGCAAAGCTCCTCGGAACGCAGCTGAATTCCAACTCAGGCAAGGGGGGAAGGTGCTGAAAATTCATGGGTTCACCCCCACCAGAGATGCTACCTTGTATTATGTGAACTTAAAGAGACTGGATAACCGAGATCCTTTTACCTGCCGATACCGTATGCATAAATACATGCACGTTTGGTCAGAGGACAGCAAACCCGTAGAACTAATGTGGAGTGATGGTGAGCCTCCTAACAGGGTGAGCTGTTGTTGAATGGCAAAGATGGTGGTCTGAAGTGAACAGAATGGGGATCCCAAAACAGAACTTCCAAATATAAACATATATTACCCACTTAGCCTCAGTATTCCAAGCTTTAAGTAGGACAATTGATACAGCAACCTTGAACCCTGGAAAGAATAGGGTCACCAAAATGTCTGGCCCAGACTTCAATGGTCCTCCACATTTCAGTGTATCCTAGCAGGGATGAGGTGGGCTTGATGGCACCAACAGACTGGCAGGGATGGGATGTGGAGGGGATGGCAAAGAATAGAGCAATGCTGTCTTTTGGTTCCCTTCAGAAGCAGGCAAGAGAGGGAGTAGGGAGGTCACTTTAGGCAAGGTGTTTAGCTGGAGCACATGCTGGGCCATGTACAGGGCCCATGTCATGTCTTTAGGATGGGCCAATGTGTTTGATCCTTCACAGGGACACTACCAGCCCCGGTACTTACTGCAGAGCCAGCGAGTAGGAACCTTGAGCCTGGTTCAACGGTGCAGCTTCGATGTACTGCACCCAAGACCGGCCTGAGCTTTGGCCTGCAACGCCAGGGCAAACCAGATTTAGTTGTGGTGAAAATGCTGAATTCGTCTGGGACCGAAGCTGTCTTTGAGCTGCACAACATCTCAACAATAGACTCTGGCAACTACAGTTGTATCTACATGGAACAGGCACCGCCCTTCTCAGGATCTGCTTCCAGTGAGCCCGTGGAGCTGCAGGTCAATGGTGAGCTGAGAGTGGTCACGAGGGTGGGAGGAGCAGAGGGTTACTCACTTAGGAACCAGTGTTCCTGAGCTGTAACCTGTGAGGAGCCAATCTTTCTGGGTTTACCATAATGAAGTGTTGGGCTTTGAGAACCTTGAAGAGGCCTCCGCCACGTTTGAAACATGGAAATCTGGTGTGATTCCATCCTCTGAGCTGGAAGGCATCTGGTCCAATGATATTCAGTGGTATTAGGATCCAAGGGGTTCTGGTGTGTGTTCAAATCACATTCCCAGGCCTCGGTTTCCCGGAGATGCATGTATCTCAGGGTCACTCATAGCACTGACTACCTTTGAGTTAATATACAACTTTACAAAACTATAGAGATCCTGGGGTTATTGGATCAGAAGTCATCCAGAAAGAGACCATGCAAAGGTTTCCAACCACCTTAGGTTCTGACCTCAGACTTTTGAATTGTGCCAGAAGTACTTTTCTGAAAGGACTCTTCATAGCTTCAAACCTTTGGGTACCCTATGAAACACCCCATGGACAAATTAAGGCCTGAGAGATCCCTTAATCTTTGTCACTTTGGGTGTTAAATACCTAGATGAGATGCATATGGTACGCCACCAGCACTTACGACACATAGCAGGAGAGGGGGCCATGTAACTTAAAACGATGGCATAAAAGAAGTATCTAGAGCAGATCCAACACTGGGATTCCTCTGGCAGGAGATGCTACAACCTCATTGCCATCATCTGTTACAGGGCCACCACCCAAGCCAATACTGAAAGCTCTATGGAAAGGCAAAATGCCTCTGGGCCATGAGGCCATCTTTCAGTGCCATGGCCAGGTGCCCCAGGTCACCATGCAGCTGATACATAAGGGCTTTAAAACACCCTTCTCGATGGCCTCAACAAGAAGCACCTCAGCTTATCTGAACCTGCCCTTCGTCGGACCCCAACATGCAGGCAACTACAGCTGCCGCTATTCTGCCCAGCCACCCTTCACATTTGAATCAGGGATCAGCGATCCTGTGGAGCTTATGGTAGAAGATTAGGCTCTCCTGAGCTGTGTTTGAGTTTTGGTTCTTCATATTTCCAGAGCTGTACACTGGCTAATTGCTTCACCAAGGTCGGTGTGGAAAGGCCCTGTGGCAATTTGCTGAGTCAATAAATCCACTTCTTTGTCTAGGTAGCTAAAGTGGCTGCAGACACAGCAAAGTGTCCTTGGAAAGGGTTGAAGACAGGTATAATACCCATTATTCTCATTGTAAGATGACTTCATTTTTTCTGGACTCAATAAAGGTCAAGGAAAATTTTGTTTAGAGCCTGCCTTTCATTTGTGGGTGTAGGGCATCTGCAGATGGGGAGGATGCTATTCCAGGCCTGGCATCCTGTGTCTGTAAAGAGAGAGGCTCAGGGTTAGATCCTGAGGACATAATGGTAAAAGCCTGGTCTTTTCCCACATCTCTCAAGATCTTCTCTTTCCAACCTCTGTCTGACTGTCTTGTAGCTTCCAGGCACTTCTTCCCTTTCCTGCAGGTGTGGACATGCAGCTTGAAGCTCTAACCAAGCCTCTCTTAGCTTGGGAGGGTCTGTCCCTACCCTAGCAGTAAGTTAGAAAATTCTACATTAAGTGTTCTCGTTGTATTTTTATATTTTACAAATATAGTCTGATGGATGGCATCAGAGTGTGTCTAAATCAATTCATTTTCTGAAGTAACTCAACTGGAAAAAAACCAAAACAGCGAAACATCTTCAGAGCTGAACCAGAAGTTCCCTTTGGGCCTCAGTGGAGCCTGAGACTGAGGTCTGAAGAGTTGATCCCAGAGGCAGAACCAGGACCCTCACCTGAAAACCACCCTGCCTCTTTGCTGTGTACTCCACCAATCTCCCCAATGCCTCTGGTCCATGATAAACCTTTCAGTTGTGCCTCTGCTAGAAGCAGTTTCCTGAAAGGTCTCTTCAGCTCTCCGGGGAGCCAGGGAAGCCCTGGAACAGGTCAAAGCCTGGGAGACTCCTAGCCCTGTGATACTGGGGAGTTGCACACTTAGAAGAGATACAAACATCATTAAATGGATACCCAAGGAGCAAGGCAACAGGGAGAGCTGCCTGACTCCTAGTGTGCAGTGCAAAAGGAGCTAGAGTAAACTCACCATAGGGCCTCACAGGAAATGTCCCAAACTGAGTTCTATCCCTCACACACCCCCAGGGCCACCCCCACCACCAAAGCTCCAGGCTCGGTGGACAAGTATAGTGCCGGCTGGTTATGATGTTGTTCTACACTGTCAGAGTGGCTTACCTGGGGTCACCATGGAGCTGCTGCTTGATGACAAATTTGTGCCCCACAGGATGCTCTGAGTACTGAGCACCTACAGCGACCTGGGACTGCATTTTGTGGGTCTCCAACATATGTACAACTACACCTGCTATTATATCTCCTGGTGGCCGGAGCCCCTCCACTCAGAGCTCAGCAACCCATGAGAGTGGAGGGTACGGCTTACAGAGCGGTGGTTGGGTTTTGCCTCTTGATCTTTACAGGGCTAAGCACTTGATTAATTGTGTAATCAAGCCTCTATCTTGAACACCTTAAAAACTTCATAAGAGGTCACAAAAGGCTCTTAGGCATTGTTGACTCCTGACATAGCCATAGATGTGAAGGAGAAAACAGGAATTCTAGAAGATAGCACCCATTTCACCTAAGATCATTATTCCCAATCTAGAGATGAGTAAACACTAAACACATCTCCCAAAATGCAGGGCTAAAAAACAGCAGAGCTGTTTTTGATTCCAATACATACCAGCTCAAAGCACATCTCTTAAAATCATTAACTCATCCAGTCTTTAATTGGCCCCGTAAACCCAGCCACAGAGGATCCCAGGATACCTTTTTCTTTGTGTCTCAAGATAGGATCTCACAACATATCCCCAGCTAGTTTTGAATGCCTTACTTGCCTAATCCTCCTGCCTCAGCATCCAAATCACTGAGATTATAGTCATGTGCCACTGTACCTAGTGCTACTGTGAAGATGAAAAAATCAGAAGAAACAGAGAGAGGCAGCTTTGGGCTGTTCTTCCCAGGGCCAAACTGTAAGCACAGAAAAGGTTTACAGAGGAAGCAGGGCTTAGTGTGAGACTGGAACACAGACTGATGGGACAGCCTTACCGTAAAGCAGGTCTGCCATGGTGTCCCCAGAGAGAGAGCATGGGTGTGGTATGTGATGAGCATCCATGACTTGAAAGTGGGACAAACTTGTGGCTCTTCACTTTTCTTCTCTACAATGAGGACAAGCTTATCTACTTTATGGAGCTCTGATAAGGGTGACATTAAGTAACACGTGGGAGAGAACAAATCCCGTTTCCTAGGACACCACATGAGCTAAATTCTCATGAACTCCTTCTATAACATGCAAGATTTCCCATTGTGCTAAGGAGGTAGGCCTGGTGATACTCATTTCCTCCGCCCCAGGGTGAGACCCTTCCCCATATGGTTAGAGAGAACCTGGCAACAACCCTACCAGAGGTGGCTTGGGACAGACCACCAGGGCACTGATCAGAGCTTAGTACAGGCGAAATTGGAAGAATAGGGGGTAATCTTTAGGGATCCAGCAAGGGACAGAGGTATCACCCATCCCCTGAAAGAAAGAACAGTTAAATTGTAGCATTCATAATACTTAACATAGTCCCAGTGCTTGCTCAAGCTAATTAATTCCGTTCCAAATCCTGGAAAACAACTGGCTGGGTGTGTCAGAGAAGAGCTCTATTTCTGAACTAGGGCTGAGGAGAAGCTTGCCCTCCACAGTGTTTGATGAAGAGAAAAGCATCATTACTGCTTCCTAGAGCCAAGTTACCCTGGGTGAGAAGAGGGCAATAAGCTCTGGTGAGGATTTAACCCTTAACCAAGTCTGTTTTTACATATACGTACAGTTACCCAAGGTCATTTTGAGTTACCCAACTCAAGAAGTCACACTCTGTCATTTTCATCCTAATGAGTCCCCAGGAGATGGGACCAGGAAGTCACCAGGTGTGCTAAGCTACTGTGATGGTGGGAATGGGTATTATCTCTTTCCCTGAAACTTAGGGTCAAGCCCTTGTGCCAAGACATGATGTGCACTCAGCTGCTCAACTCTACACCCTTTCACTCAGTGCATTTTGCGAAGTAAAATCTGGGATTGGTAATAAAACACACTATTTCATTACCTACATAGCAGAGTACTGCCAATTATGAGAAATTAAAAGAAACAGACCAAGTCACAGAATAAAGGAAAATACTCAGAGTGAGGGAAAAAAAAAACCCGATGTGTGAACATGGTTTCTGGAAAAGCCATGTTGAACTCTCAGTCTTAGGAACCCTGGTACCAGAGGCTCCAGCCATTATTCTCCTGTTCCCACTGCGTGGGCAGTGCTAGAGTTAGAGACAATTAGAGGTTGATGGTGCTGGGACTGAAGGGAAATGACAGCTCTTGCGAGGTGTCACCCATACCAACTTGGAGCTTTTCAATGACACAGCCCTTACGGAGTCACTGATGTACCTAGAAGAACAGCTCACCAATGCTCCTTCCAATAACCCCACATACTCTTTGGTTCAGGAGCTACAACTGAGAGAGACATGTCTGATGCCTTCTGCTGTCCAATCTAAAGGAAATGGGGTTTCTGTGTATCTTCCAGGAGAATCCATGCAACCTCTGTTCAAGTACAGATGAGATAAACAGTTTCTTTACAGTCGACTAAAGCAAAACACATGCAGACTCGGACTGTACTTCCCTAAGGAGCTGGGAGTTTCAAACCGAGAGTGACACATGCCATTACAAAGGACTGGTGGCAATACACACAAACTAATAGACATATATAATAATATATATATATATATATAAATAAGAGACAGGAAGGTCCCAAGAATGAATACGGATTAAAGAAGAGAGAGACCACAATTGCTGTGCAGGGTAGTGACAGAGATGGCAACTTCTTCCAAGATCGCCTCTCTCATGTGGAGATATTTTCATTGGTATAGATGGAAACCTTGGTATGTAACCTGGAGATATATGGGACATTAGCAAGCCTCATTCTGGGCAGGTTGGAAGGAAGATCTGGTACCTAGGCTTAGCCTCAGTGTGATCTGACTCTAGAATGTTCCAATTGCAAAACAATCTCAAAAGTTTTGGCCCTTGCTATAAGGTGGGTATGTCATGGCAAGGGGCGCAAACTCCTTTGTGTAATATAAAAAACCACTCTGACATAAACTTCAGAAGAGTGTGTCTTGTGTCACCAAATCCTGAGGTAAAGGCATGTCTTTTGAGAAGCCATATCATTGCTCCTAACCCAGACTGTCCTGTCACACACATTTCTCTAAAGAATGGAAGTAATCTCTGTTTCTTTAATGGAAAATGCCCTCTGCAGAGGTCCTCAGCCATGGTAGCATTGTTTGGAGACAATCTTCCTAGGTACCCATGTCCTACATTCTCTCCTTAAACAATAAGTATCTCATCTGTACCTTGTCCATGGTCACATGTAAGTGGTAGCACTCTGGCTGTTTAGTAATGGCTGTTGCCAATATGGAGCCTGTGTGTGGTCCCTGCAATGTGCGGTGGATAGAAGAAAACTCAGTTCTGTGTCTCTGCTCCCAGGAATGTGACTGATGATCTCTGTGTCTCAGTCTTCTTAATGAAGGGTGACAACTGAACTATTTATTACCTTCGTGGAAAACCCCAGTGTGATCAGCAACTGCATTAATGTTGGATTAGTGAGTGAATAAGTAAGCAAACAAAAGTGATCTATCCCCAGATCAAATCAACCAGGGGACTGAATTTCACCCTGACTCTAGACTCCTCTTATTCTAAAACTCAGAGACTAGCTGAACCTAAAAAACTGGATGTTCTAATACCTTATATTGCTTTAGCAGACAATCAATGCATATTTGTTGAACAAATGAATCACAAAAGCAATCAAAACTGCAATCAATCACAGGACTGCTTGGGGATGTTGACAATTCTACTTTATTGATGAGCAGTTTTCCAGGAACACAGCGCAAAAGGAAACCATGGTATTTTCCTAAAAATAAAAACCTCTAGCATATCAGCCAGTGAATAATTAGACATTAATTGTCTCTAACTGGGAAAAAAAAAGAGTAACTCGTTAATCCCAGGAGACCCCTATTATGAACAGGGAAAACAACAAGTCAGAATCTAACCTCCTTTTTATTACCTCGGCCCACACATGATCTGTTGCTAAAAGAGAAAAAAGTCATTAATCTCCCAACTCAAGGAACTCTGTTATATTTTGAATAAAAACAAAATAAACAAAATTAAGGTGGGAAATAAATCAGATATTCTGTAATTAGGTGCAAAGCCAGATTTTCCTGCCTGACTCTCCCTACAACTCCAGCCACATCCATCAACAGAAAATGCATCCTTGATATGGAGATTTTTCCATTCCCTTTTCAGACTGAATTAGTCACTTGATCTGAATGGTAATTTGACAGGACGCTGGAGGAAAAACATGAGGGATAGGATTATAATAGAGCCAGGAGAAAATGCTTAATAAAGTTTGGTGATGCCCCTGAACTGTGCTTATAACCCTGAGCCTGTATAGTAGCTTTTCGTTCATTCCAGTGTTACTTCTCTCCGGGAGATCTCAGGAGGCTGTAAATTGTTTTACTAGAATCTGAGAAGGATCCTGTGTACTTTCTAACCCATCTTTACAGATTTCAAAGGCTCAGCCTGAGACACTGACTGATCTGCTTATATTGGAAAATAAAACCAACTGGAGGCTCCTGGACCAAACTCCTGGACATGTGACCCCAGCCATGTGCACACAGGTCAACAATGGCAGACGTGCAACAGAAGTGACAAAGTGGTTCCTTGCTGAAGGCAAGCTTGATCTTCAGGGCCCTTTCTGGCTGGGAGCCTCCTGTGTAATTATGATGTAGAGGACTGGGTTTTCCTCTCTGAGGTTCCATAATCAGTGAGCTGCTCAGTCTTCCTCCAATCCTAAGTCCTCTTTAAATCCCATTCAGGCATACAGCTTTGTTCTGCTTTCTAGCACGGTTATTTCCTCTTTTCCTAGCTTTGGCACATCCTGTTTATTCTAGAATAGTAGGTAAGTGACTCAGTGGTAGTAGAGGTAGGATGAGAAGCCTCTGGATGTGTTTATGTAGCTCACATGGCACCCTTTACTATTATGAACAGAGCTCTGTGGGTAGGCGGCTGGCGAGCATAGGGAAACCAAAATTCAAATGGTGCATACTAGACGCCTCCACTCTACGAAAAGCCAAAGCAGGCAGACAGTCTAATGATGGCAGATGTTTACAAAATAAAAATTAATGGATGACATGACAAAATCTGTATATACTATTGTATGCTCTAGTGCTGGAATTTAGATGTTTTAATAATGTTGGTGATTGAACCTGGGGTCTTCATACATTTTACTTTTGAGTTATTCTCCTATCCCTATACAAGACTTTTGTATTACACTTTGTGATGAGGCCCATCTATTATGTTCCTAAGGAAAAAAACCACATAGTTACTATTTTAATAGAAAATAAAATACACAAAGAATTTCCCTACCTACTTGAGAAACAGTTTAAGAAACCTGCCAAATTCTCCCCACCTCCATCTTCTTGGGACTAGACCACCAACCAAAGAGTACACATGGAGGAACCCATGGCTCTGGCCATGTACGTGGCAGAGGATGGCCTTGTTGGATATCAGTCAGAGAAGTGGACTTTGGGCCTGAGGGTGTTCAATGCCCCAGTGTAGGGGAACACCAGGGTGGGAAGACAGGAGTTGGTGGGTAGGGGCACACACTCATGGAGGCAGGGGGAGGTAGAATGGGATAGGGGGTTTCTGAAGGGGAGACATGGAAAGGGGAAAACAATTGAAATGTAAATAAAGAAAATATCCAATAAAAAAGAGAAAAAAAAGAAATTATGTTCAAGTGTTGACTGTGAGCAGGTGAATACTGAGAACCATTGAGAGGAATCTATGGTCCCAAGTTCTTGTAGACTACTTTCCTTCATTTAGAAGCTTCCAATGGCACATATTTATCTGGGCTTTGTGCAGTTTTCCTAGCTCTGTAGCTCAGAAATATACTCAGTGGGTAAAGGAGCCAATACGGAGACTCTGTACTGTCTTGGCTGTTTGTTGAATGATAAGATTATGATGATTCCTTATATCTTAGCTCTAAAAGATACAGAGAATTTGGGGTAGTCAGTGTAGATGCATGAAGATCAATAGTAGATGGAAGAGAAGACAGGCTTAGGATATGGGTTCTATAAAAACTGGCTTGCTTTCTGTCTGTACCAGCCCTGCTTCCACAAATAAATCTGTGGGCACAAATTATTCAGAAGCATGCTTATTGAAACCAGAAATGCATTCAGTATTTTTTGCAGCAAATGCACCTTTTAAATTGTTTAGGTTTAGAACAAAATTATCACATTAACTTTTAATATTCAAATATGAATATGGGTTTCCATTCCTTGAACATGCATCCCCTTTCTCTTCCAGAATAGACAGGGAGGCAAAGGGAAAGGGATCAGATTGGAGTAAACTGGGACTGATGTCCAGATCTCTGCATCTAAGTGACCACGTGACCTAGAAACAATCACTTCCCTGCTAGAGAGCATTGTCCCTTGTGTGGGGCAGTGGGGATGCCCTGCAAGTTCTTTAAGGCTCCTTCAGCAGATTGCAATCTCAAGTCTGTGTAATTCTCAAGAGAGGAAAATGAAGAACTACAGACAGCAGAGCAGGAATTACCTAGGACCATTACCATTTTCACAACTGAGTTAGGTCTTAGAGCACCACGAAAGTAACACCGCTCACGACTGATAGGTAAGTGCCCTGGACAGGCTCTCTGAGACATCTAAGAAGTCAATGCAGAAAAATACCATAGGACTGTTCTCTAGCGTCTTCTATAAATGACAAAATGTAAACATAGCATCCATGTCAAAATTAAAGATTTCATGACTACAAAAACCTTACATTATTTCTTATGCTTCTGTGGCTGCTTATGCATGACTGTGTGAGAACATGTGGACATGCAAATATGGGCCTTGGTTCCCAAGGTTTCCCAAGAAAGCTCCTAGTCTTTCCTTGGATAATGGATCGTTAGAAAGTGGGCTTTCTAGCACTGATCTCTTTTTCTACTCTAAAAGTGACACACTGATGTCACTTCCACAGTCCTTGCTTCTTCTCTTCAGTCTACAGAGTGACAATTTCTTTTCTATGTGTCTCCACTGACATCTATCCAAGAATCCTTTGCCAGACCTTGGAAATAAATTGAATCAACAATTGTCTTTTTTCCTGGATCACTTTTCTTCTTCTTCTCTTCTTCTTCTTCTTCTTCTTCTTCTTCTTCTTTCTTCTTCTTCTTCTTCTTCTTCTTCTTCTTCTTTTGCCTTTATTCTAGTACACTGGAAAATGCAGAATAAATGGATAGATCTCTAGGGTACTAATATTGAACCAATAGGTTATAAGATAGGCCAACCAAGTAGTGAGATTGAAACAATAACACAAAGTATCCAAAGAAGTTTATACAGATTCATCTCTGAATTTTCCTGGACCTTTAAAGGAAACTGCCACCAATGTTCTTTTTTTTTTTTATTGGAATTTTATTTACATTTCAGTTGTTCTCCCCTTACCCCATTTACCCCACTTCCTCCCAGAAACTCCCTATCCCATCCCCCCTCCTCCTGCTTCTATGAGGGTGTACCCCCACCTACCCCCCTGCACCTCACCTCCCCACCCTCAGTTTCCCCCCCACCAGGACATCCAGCCTTCATGGGACCAAGGGTCTCTTCTCCCACCTATAAACACCCTTGCATATATAGCTGGAGCTATATATCCCAGGCTGGTGGTTTAGACCCTGGGTGCTCTGCTTGGTTGGTATTGTTGTTCTCCTCATGGGGTCGCAAATCCTTTCAACTCCTTCAGTCTTCACTCTAACTCCTCTATTGGGAACCCCATGATCAGTTTAATGGTTTGCTGTGAGCATCTGCCTCTGAATATGTCAGACTCTTGCAGACCTCTAAGGAGACAGCTATATCAGGCTCCTGTCAGCATGTACTTCCTGACATCCACATCAACGTCTACCTTTGGTGACTGCACATGGGATGGATACACAGGTGGACTGGTCTGCAGACGGCCCCTCCTTCAGTTTCTGTCCTGCACTTTGTCTCCATATTTGCTCCCTTGAGTATTTTGTTACTCCTTCTAAGAAGGACTGAAGCTCCCCCACTTGGTCTTCATTCTTCATGAGCTTGATGTGGTCTGTGAGTTGAATCTTGGGTATTTCGAGCTTCTGGGCTAAAATCCAATAATCAGTGAGTAAACACCAATGGCTTAGGCTCTAAAATCAAGAATTGACAAATGGGACTTCATAAAATTGCAAAGTTTCTGTAAGGCAAAGGACACTGTCAATAGGACAAAATGGCAACCAACAGATTGGGAAAAGAGCGTTACCAATCCCACATTTGATAGAGGGCTAATATCCAATATATACAAAGAATTCAAGAAATTAGACTCCAGACAACCAAATAACCCTATTAAAAATGGGGTATAGAGCTAAACAAAGAATTATCAACTGAGGAAATGCGAATGGCTGAGAAGCACCTAAAGAAATGTTCAGCATCCCTAGTCATCAGGGAAATGCAAATCAAAACAACCCTAAGATTCCACCTCACACCAGTCAGAATGGCTAAGATCAAAAACTTAGGTGATAGTAGATGCTGGTGAGGATGGGGAGAAAGAGGAACATTCCTCCATTGTTGATGGGATTGCAAGATGGTGCAACCACTATGGAAAACAGTCTGGCGGTTCCTCAGAAAATTGGACATATCACTACCTGAGGACCCAGCTATACCACTCCTGGGCATATACCCAGAAGATGCTCTAAGATATAACAAGGACATATGCTCCACTATGTTCATAGCAGCTTTATTTATAATAGCCAGAATCTGGAAAGAACCCAGATGCCTTCAACAGAGGAATGGATACAAAAAATGTGGTACATTTACACAATGGAATATTACTCAGCTATTAAAAATAATGAATTCTATAAATTCTTATGTAAATGGATGGAACTAGAAAATATCATCCTGAATGAAGTAACCCAATCACAAAAGAACACACATGGTATCCTGGCTCACTTTTGACAAGCTCCACCAATCAAATTGTGCAGAATAGAAAATTACTGCCCTGTGTTAGACGTTAAATGCCCCCCACAGACTTCTAGACTTGGTTCCCAGAGCTGACTTAGAAGCTTGTGGAAGATTTCAGCAGTGGATCCAAGCTGGACTGAGTCTATGTGAGACAGGTCTTGAAACTTACAGCCTGATGCTATTTCCTGTCCTGTTTCTGTTTCCTGTTTGGTCCAGATACAAGTGAGCACCCTCACTCTTTGTGGTCACAGATGGGAACCTCTTCACATCTTTCCTCCTTCTCCATGATAGGCTAACCCATGAGCCACACCAATGTTTAGAGTTGTTTCTCATTAGATAGTTGATTGAACAATAAGAAGAGTTACTAATTCAGTTCCCAATGCCAGTGCTTTATTCCAGAATCATCAGAAGGGAACTGTGACCTGACAACAGAAAAGAAACCTTACAGATGACACAAAATTTGGTTAACAATATTTTCTTCTTAATCCTTTAGTAGGATGGCCAGTTTGTTATATAGTGTAGCTTCATTAAGGAAATGTATTACATAGTCTTTAAAAAAATTTTCGAGTCTAAAAGCATGGCAATTCTGATATGGAAAGGAAAAGATAACTACTTCTTTTGGAGTAGGGCATATCTACCACAACATGCTTCTGCACAAGACTGTAAAACCTTCAGTGTAGAACTCTATTGAGGAATGATTAGTCAGGCTGACTACCTAGTTACCTGGTGTCTTCTGGGCATGGCAGGACCACTGCATGCATCAACACACAGCAGCTATGGCTAGCTATATAAGATCTGCACGGATAAAGACAGTTAATACTCAAGCACTGACAGAGAGAAGAAGGGCTCAGGAAATCCCCTTCCTAAAAGAGAAGCCACTGACAATTGATGGCTCCTGTGGGAGGGAGATCTCTCTTATTTTTCTTTAAGGTCATTCCTCCCGGTAGGTCAACCATGCCCCAGTTGGGGGCCCACATCCAGAAGGAAATGGACAACAAAAATAAGAGTTGATGAGTTATTAAGTTTGAAACCTAGGACACCACGTGGGGTTGTGGAGTAGAAAAATGGGGTGTACTTCAATGGAGTTAAGGAGAATAGTAGGGATGTGAATATGATGAAAATATATTGTATGGATTAGTAAAAGAATTGTAAAAATGCTTTAAAAAATAATTACTACCTTCATCTTGGGAACTTATATTGAATTCTATGAAAGCTGCTTACCTCTGCTATTTCATTAAATGAAGTAGATATCTGTAGTGGTTTGAATGCTGACCCTCATTTTCTTGGGCATTTGACAACAAAGTAAAACTGTAGGGGAGGGGTGCTGACATCATTAAATACTCACAGGTCCTATATAGTCTCCTATGTACTGTGATGCTCTTCACTTCACACAGTGAAGTATATCTTTTCTTTTTTCAAAGGAACATCCCAAGGACTCACAGTAATTAAAGAATCTACTCAAGGTCCAAATTATTAATATACATATGTAGTCAGAATTGGGAATCCAGACTTGAACATACTTTCCTCTGTGTTTGAATGTTCTTGCTTGAGTACTAAGAGAACTGGATGATAGAACCATAACAGTATCCATACACATAAAATTTGAATACAAAATAGATAATAATTCAGAGAAATTGGAGAGGACCAAACATATACTGCAGATCACTATGTCAAAATAGAATAAATACCCAGGCAATGCATTGCTGAATCAAAACATGTGGTTGTTAGTTGTTTGTTTGTTTTGATCAGAAAAACTTTAATTGAAGAACACCCTATGACCCGCACCCTTCAAAGGTGTCAGAGTCATGAGAAACAAGAAAGGCTGAGATACCATCATAGAACAGAGGATGCTCATGAGACTTGGCCTCCTGATGGAATATGTTATCCTGGGTTGGATTTTAGCACTGAAAGGAGTCGTGAATGGAAAATTTGTGAAATGACTGAATGACTAATGCAATGCCATCTTGTTCTCACTCAACTTTGTGTTTGCCAAGACACTTGCCGACCCTCTCCCCTACCCCCTAAATGGTCACATCTGCCTTGGCAACACATTTGAGATTTCCATGGCCTTAACCATGGCCCAGATATATTAACCAAAATAATTAAAGTAACCTAAAGTAATTTAAAAAGATAAGAGTCAAAAATGATCCTCATGTTATGTCTGAAATAATTGCTATGCTTAGAAACAAATGTTTCAAGGTTACTCTAACATTGATGTAAATTATGGTCTTTGTGGTTTGTGCCTTTAAAAATTAAACACTCTGTAGCACTGAGCTTGAACACCAAGAGACTCTTGAGTCTGTGAGAGACAGGCCTTGAGCTTTACAGCCAGAATCTGCTTCCTAACCACTTTCTGCTTCCTGATGTCCAGATGCAAGTAAGCATCCTCACTCTTCACAGCCGCAGATGGAAACCATTCCCAAAATCTCGCTTCCTCCTCCCTAATAGACTAACCCATGAGACACACCAATCTTTTAAGTTGCTTCTCAGCAGAAATTTGCTTGAACAATAAGAAGAGTCACTAACACAGTTCCCAATGCAGGATCTCTTTACTGCAGACTCATAAGAAGGGTGCTATGGCCAGACAACAGCAAAAAGACCTAGAAAATGATATAAACATTTTTTAGAAATGTCTACCACAATATGCTTCTGGTGAAGCCTGTCAGACTTTTGGTATAGAACTCTGTCTTGGAATGAGTTTGACTCTTTTTCAGGCTAGTTACATCATTATAGCCTAATGGTACCTATGGTTGGGCAACCATCCATGGAGAAGAGGTAATCCACGAATAGCTTCTGGCTTCAATCTCCTAGGTCTGACCCTATGTGTCCAAGAGCTCCTTAACTTAGCAACTAGATGAACAACATCAGGGAAGAGGGATCAGAAAGCCCTAAGAGCCAGAAGTAAAGAATTGCAGAGTAAACCATGTCTTCTGGGCATGGCAGGGCCACTGCACTCAAACACACAGTTATCCTATGTATTTTTCTCTTTTCTCTTAACTTTTACTCTCCTGCCACAAGGTTGAGACAATACATGTCATTAGTTTCAGGAAGGATTTTTTAGGGCACATACCTGGAGAGCTTTGCCAGTTACTTGCCCCATTTTAACCCACACATCATATGTATAAGAATATTACTGTTATTTTGATATATTGCACTAGAATGAACTGTGCACTTTATCCTCATTCATACAGAGTCATAAAATAGTATTATAAACTATGTGTAAAAATGGGAGTAGATGCTTTAAAATATTTATTCCGTTGCCATTACAGATATATCTCATATTTATGCTTTAGAGAAACTAGAAAGAATATCTCTAATCTTTTTGTACCAGATGATTACGTGTTTCAAATAGTCTTAAATCTTGCTTGTCTGTTATATCAGATTCAGAAAACTCATCTTGATAAGATCCATTTGTTTGTTTCAGCTGCACAGGCCAAGAGCCAGAACAATTTTCATCTAAAGGACATTCTATAGGAATCTGGTTTGTATTTAAGCAATAATTGCGGTTGTAATTAGTTTTTTTAAAAGATAAAAAAATTTCATACCTGATTTCTCAGTCTCCATCTGAGGTTCTGATTAAAATTCATTCTTGGTATATGTAACAGTATCAGATAATGTTACTCTTATTACATTATGTAATAATTATATCTGTGGCGTTTGGTTTTATTTTTAATTTGTATCCTTAGTTCTCTACAAACAACTGGGGCAACCAACACAATTTTGTGACAGACAGAAACTTCAAAAAACAAAGAAAACATCAAGTGGCAGTTAGCATTCCATGAACAAAATCTCAATGGTTTGGGTAAAGTTAATTTTATTTTATATAGCCTTTTTATTTTACCTTAATTTTCTCTCATCATTGTCAATTATTGTGACAAAGCCATAATGAAAGGGACTTGCGGTCAGTGCTGGGTCCCTCCGTTGATAAAGTGGTATCATAACATTTTATACAATTTTATTCGTGTTTTGTCAGAACTTGTCAGAGTGCTTGCTTCCTCTTGAAGGTCAGTATGGCAATGCTCAGTGTAGGTAACATGACAAGATAAAGCCTAATCTAGGGTATTAGTAGGCTTCTCTAGAGTCACAGGACATATGGAATTTCTCTCTATATGAGGGAATTTATAGTGATGACTTACAGTCTGTAGTCCAACTAACCCAACAATGGGCAGCTGTGAATGGAAAGTCCAAGAACCTAGTAGTTTCTCAGTCTCGTGAAGCTAGTTCTTTCAGTTGTCTTCTGTAAAAGTAGGTTCCAACAGATGTGATGGCAAGTAATTTGAGCAGGAAGTACGAGCAGGTGAAGAAGAGTTAATTTTCCTTCTCCAGTCTATAGTCCAGTAGAAGGTGTGGCCCAGATTAAAGGTGTATACCATCTCACCTGTATCTGGGACTTGCTTTTTCCCAGGCTAACCTTAAACTCTCTGAGATCTCCTTGTCTCAGTCTCCTGGGACTAAAAGTGTGTACTACCTTGCCTGGGCCTAAGCTTTTCATGGCCACTATGCCTCAAGATCTCCATGCCAAGATCTAGTCATAAACTGTGTCTTCCAACTTGGATCACAAGTGAGCCCTCCAATTCTGGATTGTAGTCCATTCCAGAGATAGTCAAGTTGACAACCAGAATAGTCATTACACCTAGGAACTGATAACAGGGCTCCTGATTAAGAATAGAGTGGAATGGATATCTATGCCAAGAGTTATTGAGGCAGAAGACTGTAAGTTTTAGCTCCAAGAGAGCAGGGATAGAAATATACAGAAGGAAGACACTAAACTAGAGAGGCAACAGAATGCAGTGGAATTGATGACAGGAGTCACAGGACTGTGAGCAAGCTATTAACACAATGTTATGAAGAGAGTTGTTGGAGCTTCTGTTAACTTTCTTGTTGTTTTTCAGACACTCTCACAATGTATCTCTGAATGGCCTGCAACTCTCTAGGTTTTTAAGTGGGTAACCTTGAACCTGTTATTACCCGGTCTTAGTCTACTCTGTGAAATTGCAGATGTGAAACCCTGATGTCTACTGTGTTGCTAACTTTAATACTGGATCTGATATGCATGTGTGAATATTCAGCAGGAGAGAGAATTGATGTCTTTCTATCTCACCAGGTCTCTCAGATGCAGTTCTTAACAGCTAATTCATCAATGATTGATGTGGAGACCCTAATCCATTATGGTTGGTATTACGTTGACCAGGTGGCCCTGGGTTTTTAGAAAAAAAAAAAAATGTGAACAAGCCAGAACAGCTTTATTCATGATCCCTGCTTCAGTTCCTGCCCCAGGTTCCTGTCTTGAGTTCCCACATTGGTTTCCTTCAATAATGGACTGGAAACTGTAATCTAAATAAACATTCCCTGCCCCAGTTGTTTTTGTTCATGGTGTTTATCACAGCAACAAAAGGAAAATTATAAGAGACTGGTACAGAGAATGAACTATTGCTCTGACAGACCTGACCAAGTTGTTTTGGAGAGAAAACTGTGGAAGTATTTGAAAATTGAGTTGGAAAATTCCTTGAATGCTGAGTTACTGGGCTATTCCATGGGAACTTGGAAAATAAGCTTGCAGATGATGGAGGCCTGGCAGATGATGAAATTTTGGAGCGAAGCTTGAGTTTCCCTTAAAGACTCTATCTATCCAGTTTGTAAGATATTTAAATTAGGAATATATGGTTCTGGGGCTAAAGAATCAACTGTGACTAAAAGAAACTAATCCCTTCGAAATGAAACATTTACTTTACTGGGACAATCTCAAGCTTTCGAATCCAATGACCCTTTAGTATAGTTCCTCATGCTGTGGTGACCATCAACCATAAAATTAGTTTCATTGTGACTTCATAGCTGTAATTTTGGTACTGTTAGGAATCATAATGTCAATATCTGTTTATCAATGATCTTAGATGACATTTGTGACAAGGGTTTCTTGATCCCCCCACCAAGAGGTCAAGACCCACAGGTGAGAACGCTGATCTATATTGCTTAGCTAAAGGTAAAACTTGTTGTGATTAATAAAAAAGGAGAAGCATTTAAGTGAAATCTTCTAGGAAGTTTAACACACACACACACACAAATTGTAATCCATGAGTGACAAGCTTGCAGATCTCAAGTCTCAAGTTCAGGATCCAAACAATATGTAAGAGGCTCCAAGTGGTACTGGTTGAGAACAGTTGAACATTGGAATTGTGAGAGATCAGGAGAAGTTGCTGCTAAAGGTGTAATGTTATTGTGAAGACACCAACATATTGAAGATCCAAGGACTATCGAGTGACCTCTAAGGACAGGGTCAGGTATAGACTAGAGACAGCCTGAGCCCACAAGACAAGCTGTGTCTGTTGCAGATTTTAGAACAGGAGAGATTGAGTCAATCCTTGACATTGGACCTCAGCTATTTGAAGTTTGTGTTTTGCCTTGACCTGATTGTTACTGTGCCCTGGTTCTTCCCTCTGAAAATAAGAAAAAATACATTTGTTTGTTTGATGGTTCACTCAAAGTCTTTGGAATTTTAAAGAGACCCTGGACTTTCGAAAATGTTGACATTTTTAAAGACTGTGGATTTTAAAGTTATATTGTGCTTTATATTGTGATATGAATGTGAGATCTTGGGAATACATTAGAAAGGAAAAGTTATGGTTGATTAATGGTTTCTTTGTATATTAAGTTAACAATGGGTCGATTATGCTAGTTATTCCTGTCAATTTGATACAAAATAGAGTCACCTGTTAAGAGGGAACTTCCATTGAGGAACTGTTCCCATCAGATTGCCTGTAGCCGATGTCTTTGGGCATTTTCTTGATTACTGATTTATGTGGGGTGATAACAACCCACTATGTGAATGCCAACTCTGGGAACATGGTCTGAGTTATATAAGAAATCTAACTGAGTAGCCATGGAGAGCAAGCATGAAAGCAGCTCTAGTTCATGATCTCTGCTTCACTTCTGTCCCCAGGTTCATGTCGTAAATTCCTGTCTTGACTTCTCTCAGTGATAAACTGTTAGCTGGAAATGTTGGTTGAAATAAAACTTTCCCTCCTGAAGTTGCTTTTGGTCCTGGTGTTTATCACAGCAATAGCAAGCAACCTAGAACAGTAATGACTACACAGAATATAGGAGTCATTACCAGGAAAGTCTTCAAATAATGCCAACACGTCTCTATACTTTGTGTAGTTGATACAAAGCACTTTTAGCCAAAGACCTAGTTGAGTTTTTTTTTTCCTGAATAGTGGCTGTGTTTCAAGAATCCCCAATGTCTATATTTGTAAAATTAAAACAAAGATCACAATTCACAGGGTGAAATGATGTCAGGAAAACCTTTGGAAGTATCAAAGTGTTACATAAAGAACTCTTATTCCTCAACATGAGCTGAGTGATGATTTCAACAAAATAAATACCTTTGGCCAATTTCAAAACTGCAGATATATTGTGAGTAAAAAGAGGAATCAAACTAGGAAATTTAAAAATAAAATTGAAAAATGAAATGGAACAGAAAAGCATGAATACTGCCTCAAATCCTTTCACATGTTGTCACTGACTCATCCCACAGAGACCCTGTGCTGTTGGTGAAATTAGCCCCTCTCTACAGATACACCCACAAAGTAAGTGTATCTTTGTAAAGCCCACAGCACTCTCTTTGAAAGAATGGGGTGCTGGATTTGGCTGATTCCATGTACTTCCCATCTACTGGGATGATTCTCTGCACTTCTTTGGGTAACTTTATTTCTCTAACTATACTCCTTTGGCATCCCTCTATTCACCCAGACTAACCTCTATAGAGATTGCTGGTGTTCCCTCTGTCATTATAGTCTCCCCTAATCTTCCCCATCATACTGATTACACCATTTGCTGACAGTCCTTCCATCGATCTTCCAGTTAACATCTGTCTTTACAGTGTATGAAATCTTTCAGCCAGCTAAACTGAAAACAAATGCACTCTTGCAAACAAACAAGCAAAACCAAAAACACCTCCCTTAAGCAATATCACTGATACCCATTTTCATCTTAATCCTTTAGGAAAGAATTTTGTTAAGGCAGAGCCTTGAGGAGAGAAGAGGCTTGAGGTATGTATGATGTCTAACCTCATCTGACCCCTTGAGCTGGATTTGTGCAAGAGAAGTATTTAGTCATTCCAGGTTTAATTAAGTAAAGAAATGCTTTTTATTAAAACTCTGGGGGAGAACAGATGACATCTGAGTTTCAGCAATTTTATATTCGAAATAAAATTTCAGCAAGCATATGTTGACTCTACCATGCTCTGTGCCAAGGGATTGTTCTTGAGCTGAACACAATAATTGTTGTGGATAATAATTAGCCTGGTTCTTAACAAACTTCCTAATTCTATTTCACTTCCAATGCATGAAAGAATGTCAGTACCTCATTTTAGAACCATTGCTTTTTGTCTCACAACTTTCATGCTCAATTCTACATGTTTGGGCAGGCATCAAAGACTTCTGGTCAGGACTTCAAGACACAGGTTTTGCCTTCACATCTAGTCTTTTACTAGGGACCACACTGTCTTCATCTTCAGACCCAGAAAGCATCCTCTTTACAGTTCTAATTCTGTGTAGTTCTCTGTTTCCCATCACTTCAACCGCTCTACCCTAATCACACAAGCATATGACCTAAGCAGAGTCACTCCTATCTCCTCTAATCAGGCAAATGTGTGTCATTTTTTTCCTTCTTCAGAGCCATGCATGTTTTTGTAGAGTATAAAGAGTTTCTGTTGCCTGGTAATAAGATCTTAGGAGCACTGGGAACTATTGAAATGTTTCATGAGCCATGTAACAAATGTTCCACAGTTTAGGTCTATAAAAGCCTCCCTGCCAATTTTCCAAGAAGCACGGGAGGCTGGCTCTGCAACCTTTCCTGCAAAAATGGGTGATGTATTGAAGCCGGATAAGAGATTTCTGTTCCGCTGCTTATTCTGAGTTCTGGCCAAGCAAGATGTCTCAATCAATATTTTACCTGGACGATCTCACAGTGACTCAAAGGGACCCTGTAAAGTTAGCAGCACATCAAGAAGTCTGAGTAACAGACTGTGAGGTGGTCTGTTCTCAGGTTGTACCTGTACAAATCTTTGTTGCATGGAAGCTTTACTTAAAGTATAAAGATAAATCTGTCACCTTTGACAGATATAAACATCAATGCTAGCTCACTTTTTGGCCCAACCTTTTTCTATTTGCTGTCATCCTTCTCTTTGCTCTCCACATTGCTCTCTGGTAGGTAGAGAAAACAAAAATGGACTCCACAGTTTACAATTCCAGGCACTGGTAGTAGATCCTCAGCATCTTAACTTCTTTTCAGTTCCTCTCAAGCTCCTCACTGACTACTTGAATTACTCATAAAAGAGGATGCAGGTGTCTGAGAGGGGATGGGGACAGATGTCGCACTTATATGGATACCAGAAAGATATACAGACAGATGTAATCTAGGTCTATCTGCACTGGGAACAAAATTCTTTGCTTGAAGAGGTTCACAGGGGAAACCCCCGGGAGACATCTCAGTCATACCTTATAGCTTCTAGTCCTAGCACAATAACCCCTCACAGTTGGAACGGAGGTACAGGGCACTTCCTCTTCCTGTTCTGCCTTGTTCCCAGTGTAGCATGGCAGCATGGCCAGCTTTGTCTAGACAGAGCTACTCCCTGTAGCTCATGTAATTTCTCTGAGCCTGACAATACCCCGCCTCCTCCTCACTTCCCTCCTTCTTGCGAGCTATTCTGTATTCTTCTCACTCTCCTGATCCCGTGGAAATGAACACATCAAAGCCATATGGAGTCATTCTTCCTGGACGCCCATATCCTTTCTCGCCTCTCTTTTTCCTGAAACATTAATATTAATAGCTTGTTTCTTTGCAGTTGCTTTCTTCTCCAACCTCAAGGGACCAGAGCCTTTCCTTGGTCTTTGTGTCAGACAGAGTACTGTCTGAAGGCTGCTGTGGTTTGCTGGGCTGGTGATGTCTCTGGTGTAATTCCTGCTGTGCAGTGCAATCTCCAGATGCCATTCTGCTGCCAGCTTAGTTGGACAAATATTCTTTGTAATATCCACTGTGTTCAAGGAGGAAAAATGATGCCATAAAAGATACAATAAACAAGCCCCATTCATAACCACTGACTTAAGAGCCAGGCTGTGAACTTGACTGTGATTGGTTGAATAGGTTCGGCCCCAATAGACTCATGTATTTGAATGCTAGGTCCACAGAGAGTGACACTATTAGGAGGTGAGTCCATTTTTTGGATTATGTGTGGCCTTATTGGAGGAGTGTGTCACTGTGCAGATGGGCTTTGAGGTTTCATTAATATGTTCACATCTGGCCAGAGTGTGTCTTCTCCTGGCTACCTCTGAATCAAGATGTAGAACTCTCAGAAACTCCAGCACCATGTCTGTCTGGACACTGCCATGCATCCAGCCAGGTTAATATAAACCAAGCCAGTCACATTAATATTGTCCTTTGTAAGAGTTGCCTTAGTCATGGTGTCTCTTCATAGCGATGGAAACCCTAACTAAGACATTGATCCGGCCCATTCATAACCACTGGTTTGGGAGCCAGGCTGTGAACTTGACATCATTTCTGCTTTCCTAGAAGTACATTCTACAAGACTAACCTGGGCATTCTTATTTCAAAGGAGTAGGAACTTGCCAGATATCACATTAGGATAAGGATTCAAATCCCCTTCTATCCAACTCTATTTTTTTAACCTCACAATCTGACTATTTCCCATCAATTTTCCTATTCTTGGGCAGAATTCACCAAATGGAGTTAGAAGAGAAAGTCCTCCTTTTTTCAGTAAGGAGAGCCCCTCCTCAGCTCCCAAACACCAGGAATGGCAAGGCTGAGCCTTTGTGATCTGGGTCTTTTTCTTTCACACCCACACCTTAGCTTTGGCATCATCCTGAGGTTTATGGATGCTTGACATGAGAATACTATATAGCTAGAGGCCCATGGCCAAATCTGTTGTGAAATTTCCCAAAAGCAGCTCCTCTCTCTCTCTCTCTCTCTCTCTCTCTCTCTCTCTCTCTCTCTCTCTCTCTCCATATGAAGACACACAGATGTGCACACACACACACACACACACACACACACACACAGAGACGGAGGGAGGGAATGAAAGAGAGAAAGAGAGAGAGAGAGAAAGGGGAGGAAGGGAGGGAAGAAAGGAAGAAAGACAAAACTCCCCAAAGATATTCTTTGATCTTGACACAAACACATACATTCTTCTGCATTCACTTGTATACTTATCATGTACACACACAGAGAGAAAATAAAGGTAGCATGTAAATGTCTCTTAGTTCCAGAAAAGTAGGTCACACCTTTAAGCACACACTGAAGCAAATGCTTCTCAGTGTGCTGAGCTCACCATGGTTATGTATAGATTTTTACAGATGAAGGTGCTGGTTAGGTTCAGATTTGAATCCAAATAGCCCATAGTGAAAAATAGAAGCAAATATCTCTCTGTCTCTATCTTGGACCATTTACAACGTATTTTCTCAGGTGCTGTCTAGCTTGGGAAATTGCAACAGAAAGCTTAAGTGATAGAAAAGAAAAACAAGAGAATCAAAAGGTATCTGCCAGAAATGTTCAGGATCAATTCTCTTTTAGTCAAGTGAAATGAAGTCATGGTTCAGACTCACTACATACAATTTTTATTAATTTAAAATTAGTTTCTTGAAAGTCTGGCTGCTTTGCAGACTGCTGCACGCTCCATGATTAAGCCACTATGCTTTGCTGGTAACTTCTACTTCTACTAAGGGGTACTCAACCCCACAGTTACAGGATCGCTGCTGTGAGTGTTTCTTTCTGCACACAAAGGATTCCTAATGACTCCTAGTAATAGAAGAGCCTAAAAAGAGTCAACCAGCAGAAGTTCCTTGATATATCTATCAATGGTTAATTAGCCACCCTGTGAGTCAAGGGCAAATGAGGAT
The DNA here is from genome assembly GCA_021653895.1 of Mastomys natalensis. NCBI lineage: Eukaryota > Metazoa > Chordata > Mammalia > Rodentia > Muridae > Mastomys > Mastomys natalensis. The sequence continues at coordinate 232,054 of JAJTUV010000873.1, forward strand.
GAAATAGACTCCTTCCATAAGGAGTGCCCTTATCAAGGCAGGGTGGTGTGGTAAGTGCATATTATGTACACATGCAATAGAATTTAAAGGAACCAGAATGATGTTCAGCACTAAGGAATTCACATAAAGATGATGAGCACCAAACCCACCCGCTGTATGTAGCTTTCAACACTCACATCCTTATGGATGCTAGAACGTCAGACTGAGATGCTAGGGTGGGAGTTACGTGGGGACATTTGAAGATAGTAAGGCTATAAAGTAATTGCGCTGCTGAAGAATATAGGTTATCAGAGCAACATACACTTTCAATGAACTCAGATTTCCGAAGACTCTTCCACAAATGAACATTTTATCAGCTGGATAGTTGAGCTTTTATAATTGGATGGTGAATGAGACGACCTTTCAGGTAACAGATTTCATTTCTTTTATTCTTTGGATTCTCTTCCCATCCCCTCTAAATGCATCACCTATTTGTTTGTGAATCCCCAGGAATATCACAAGGAGCCAATGGCTTCACATGCCCAATGGGCTCAATAAAATAAGGGCAAAAGACACTGGGATATGTGAGTTGCATTGGAAATATATTATTGGCTGTCTAGGTTAGGCATAGAGACGAATTACACATGCATACCCCAGAGGTAAGACAGGCTCACTAGACTAAGCAAAGACAGAAGACAATTAACTGATTAACTGATGTAGTATTTTGTTGTTGTTTTGGGGGTATTTGTTTTGTTTTGTTGGGGGCATTTTTGTTGTTTGTTTGTTATTCAGAACATCTGCTGAGTTCCCCTCCTTCTCCCAAAAACACCCCATGGGGTCACAAAGTCCTTCCACATTAATATGTACCCTTGTTTTCCTTATATCTTTCTGAAGTCTTATTGGAAGTTTTTTTTTTTTTTAATTGTCTGGTTTTGGTTAAGTTCAGTGACTATTTTTGAATTAACTTATTTGAACCTTTATTAAATGAGAGGTGGCAAGTGTTTTTTTTTTTTATATGTTTAAAAACATTCTAAAGAATTATTGTGTTTGGGTACCCATATGTATGTGTCCCTCTGACATACTTTCCCACTGTGGATTATCCTTTATTCATAACACTTCACAAGTTGAATAGTCAATGGTTTACCTATGTATATTTTTAGTGTCCCTCTCTCTCTTTCCTGATTCTACGTTGTATGAGAATGGGGACTGGACCTGTTGAGTCACATCAAATACTTTCAGTAGTCATTTGTTAAATAAACACACAGTAAAATGGAACAAACTCCCCACAGTCTGCTCTGGCACAGACAGCTGATTAGAACAGATTTTGACACTAAGCTTTCTAGTAAAATGTGTTCTTCCTGCATGTACAACAAAAATATTCCCTTCCACCCTTGAACTAGAAAAACAAAATAAAAAGGAAAGAACAGGGAGGCTAGAGGTGAGAGATCTTCCTCCTAATAAATCAAGAGTATTAATATTCTGCAGAAAACAAACCTGTTTAGTATTCTATGGCAGATAGAAAAATAAATACTGGAACAAAGAACTTCCTGCTGGACGTTTCAAATAAGCCAGGCTCTAATTCTACAACCCATGAAAAACTGTGTGTCCCATAGACAGAGAGCCAAGGCTGAGTTACAGTGAGCGAGGCCAGCATATTTCCCAGTTCTCTCTAGAAGACCTAATGGGAAAATTCAAATGAAGCTACCTGCTTTATTGCGTGTCAAAAGGAGCTTCCCTCCCTCCTTTCAGAGTGCAATTTATTCTCCTAACCTTAGAGCATGGGAAATGGATCTTTTTTTTCCCCAATGGATTTTTCTCTCAAAGGTCATCATCTTCACCAAGACACAGTGCTTTTGGTTGGAAATAGATTTAGATAATTTTGAGGCTGGTATGTCAAGCTATATTTTTTTCCTTTTCAATTTCCTTTTTTTCTTTCTTTCTTTTTTTTTTTTTTTTTTTTTTGTGCAGTAAGAGATCCATTCTGCTATAGTCATGCCCCATTGAACAGAGCCAAGCCTGGTATAATTATTTCCTCTGAGATGAAAGTCGCCTAATATGGAAGAAGCTAGGCAAATTGATATCTTAGAAACCTTCCAATCCAAGAGGAGAGTATTTTTATCAATGACGCACTCTTTTAAGAGGCAGGTCATTAAATTTTCAAATATGCACATGTGTAAATGTATGTACACACAAATGTTCACACATATCTGCATGTGTATATATAAATACGTATAGCCTTCAGAAGGAAGACACACGGTAATTAGCAGAGGGAGCATAATCACTATCATCTAATTAGAGGAGAGAAAGAAGTCATTTTTAAAATAGTCATATATTTAATTAAGAAAATTAGCAGTTGGATACAGGGTTACCTGTTGCTAATGAGGTAAGAAAGGGCAGGTTTCAGAAGAAAACAGTAAAACCAGGATGACTATTAAATGCACAGTCCTCCACAACTGCCATCAACAGTTATTTCCTACACTTGAAAAAGCCACATGGAGAATTGAAACTCTGTCTCCTATGATTCTCTTCTCTTTAAAAACCCATTGGTTTATCCAGCCATAAACCTTGCTCTTACAAGGTTTCTGGCTTCTAGAACTATCCACAGATATGTGGAGAGTAAGAGATAGACTGAATAATTGTGTAAAGAGTGTCTGAAGTCCTGAATACATTGTTGCCACGAACATGGCTATGTTAAAGACTAAGACCTAGGACCCACCAGCACCCTGAGCAAGTCCTAGAGACATGGCAAGCCCTTCTTCTTGTCCAAGTACAAATGTTGTGTGTACAAAAGCTAGCAATCACAGCTTCTCCATCTCAGATGTCTATAGCTAGAGAGCCTTCCCACCAAGATTAGTTAAACCCTCCCACTGTGGTGTACATAATAAACATGCTGAGGTTCCAGATTGTCTTAGTTAGGGTTTTATCGCTATGAAGAGACACTATGACCAAGGCAACTCTTATAAAAGAAAACATTTAATTGGTGCTGGCTTATAGGTTCAGAGATTTAGTCCATTATCATCACGGCAGGAAGCTTGGCTGCATGGAGGCAGACATGGTGCTGGAAAAGGAGCTGAGAGTTCTACATCTTGATCTGAAGACAGCTAGAAGGAGCCTGTGTTCTTCATGACAGCCAGGAGAAGACTCTCTACCACCTTGGGTGGATCCTGAGCACAGAAACACTCAAAGCCCACCTACACAATTGCACACATCCTCAAACAAGGCCACACCTACTGCCACAAGGCCACACCTCCTTCCATTTCCTATGAGCATTTCAAACACATGAATCTATGAGGTCCATATGTATTCTATTCACCACACAGATTATTTCATAGTTGGTATGGATTCATTAGAGTTCTAATTGATGACCTGACCCCAGCTTTTTGTTTGTTTGTTTGTTTGTTTAGGTGTGCCTATATATCTGTCCTTTATTTATAGCCTCAGATCCCCAATCAGGGTTCTAGGACCTTAAGCTGTGATGCACATGGTACAGATGCGACGAATGACCATGGACCTGTCTCCTGATTCCATGCTTTTGATGTTGTTCTCAGAGACCAATCGAGGCCTTTGGATGTTTAGAATAAACATAAAGATCAGCCAGAAGTCCACAACTTCAGGTGGCTCTCAAGCAAGATCCCTAAGAAATAATAGATGGCTTCTACTGGCCCTGTTTCTCATCTTATTTACAGTTTACTCCATTTTGTTCCTCACAAGTTTTGATCTCTAACTTATGATTTATGAAACTTATTAAAATCCACTAGGACAACATATTTTAGAATGTGTACCTTATTCCATGCCCTCCAAAAGAAAAAAAAAAAACATCCCATCTCCCCAGAAAATACAGACTTCACTTCATGAAACTTACAAGAGAAGTTGCTACCATCCTACAGACATAATCTCCTGTATTGTTACACCTATTCCTTCTAGGTCCAGAATTTTATCTCTGATCTTTCCAACCTCTATCTCTCATAGGCATCATTTAAGAATCTTTCAGTCTCTGCCACATTGAACTTTCCTCTAGGGTCCTAGGGAGAGCATCTTGAAGGAGATCACATACAATCAAATGACCTATTTGTACCTATGTGTACCCTCAGATTCCATACATCCTGTCATCCCTGACCCCATGGCACAGAACAAGTTGAATCATGCTCCTATTTCCCCCAGGATGTCTCAGCTCTGCAGGCATCCATCTATCTAGATTCTGTATAGCTGTAACAGAAAATACTGAGATGGCAATTTTAAAATGATTAACTATTTAAGTGATTAATTTAAAGTTCCACCTCCTGTTTGTATTTGCAACAGGGCTTTGGGTTGAATACTTCCACATTTCAATAAATCACAAGGAATGACCTTGAACATTTTCAATATTGGAGCAACCGTGTGCTAACTGAGAGCTGTCTTCTATTGGAAACTTACTCTGGACCCTAGAGTCCTGAAACAGGCACCATGTGAAATACTACAGGGATATCATGAAAAGATTTATCCTGCAAAGTAAACACCGACCAGAAATCAAATCCAACTGTCCTACACATAGCTCCCTGTCAGGAAGTAGTCACAAGTTTCTATACACTCCAATTAGCCTTGTGATTTCCTTTCTGATTTAAAATAGGGTACAGAGAGTTGGTGATTTAGAAGGGCTGTTGAGTATATTCACTCCAAATTTCTAGTGTATAGAATTAGAAGTGGTCTGTTACAAATAAATAAGAATTATCTCATTCACTGTTAGACCCTTCATCCAGTCCTGTGTTTGCCCTGCTTTAACTGTGGAAAGTTTCAAGTAGCCTTACCTCAACTCTCCATGCTCCGAGATATATATATATATATATATATATATATATATATATATATATATATATATATATATATATTTGGCCTTTTCACACATGTTGCTCAAGATACCCGGAAATCTCTGCTTCTTGCCTGTATTCTTGCCTGATTTTATTTTACAATGATTTCTTATTTTTCTGACATGGGATTGATTACATGTGACTTCCTCTAGGAATCCTTCACTGGACACCCTCACAATTCCATCATCCAATCCAACCTACTAGCCTTTGTCTCTTTTTCACAGGCTTCTTTCTGTTTTCTTTATCCTAGAAATCAACTGCCTTTCTTTCAATTGCCCATCATCTACAACCAGACACAATGGTCTATGAAAATAGAGATCCACGGTTGTTAACCACTGCATTTCCAATACTAAGCACATGCTATTTGCTCAAGAAATATATGTATTTTCAAGTACATAAAAAGTAATAGACTTCGTAAAAAACTCATTATGAAATGGGATCAACTATGGATCACATATTTGTATATTGAAGAAGATCCACATGCACTAGGATGCTAGAGGAATGGCATTATCAGACAAAAATATTGCATCATGGGCATTTTATTACACACCCGTTGAGAATTTGAACAGCAACCCTGAAATCACACAGCTAGTCTATCGACACATACTTTTATGCATTTTTATATTTGTAAATCCTTTTCAAGGATTTCCAAGTTTTCAAGGATTTCCACGTCTCTTCTTTCATTTATCTTCAAAACTAGGGAGCCTTCCCATTGATATCAACCAGCTCTGCCATATCAAGTTGCAGTAAGACTAAGTGCATCCTCTCTCACTAAGGCTAGATGAAGCAGCCCAATAGGAGGAGAGGGTCTCAAAGGCAGGCAACAGAGTTAGAGATAGCCGGTGTTCCTGCTCTTAGGAGACCCACTTAAAGATTAGACTACACAAGTGTAACCTACATACAGAGGGTATAGGTCAGTCTCATGAAGGCTTCCTGGCTCATGGGTCAGTCTCTGTGAGCACCTACGTGTCCAGGTTAGTTGGTTCTGTAGGATTTCTGATGGTGTCGTTGACCTCCTGGCTCCTACAATCCTTACTCCTCCTCTCCTACAGGATTCACCAAGCTCTACCTAATGTTTGCCTTTTGGTCCCTGCATCTGTTTCCATCAGTTGCTGGGTGAAGTCTCTCTGATGATGGTTATGCTAGGCTCCTGTCTATAAGTATAGCAGAATATCATTAACAATGTCAGGGAAGGGCTCCCTCTCATGACATGGATCTCAAGCTGGACCAGTCATTGATTGGCCACTCTATCAATTTATGCTCTGTCTTTTACCCCTACACATCATTTAGGCAGAACAAATTGTACATCAATGTTTTTCGTGGCTGGAGTGGTGTCCTAATCCCTCCATTCAAAGTCTTGCCTAGTTACTACAGATGGCCAGGTCAGGCTCCATATCTTCCATTGCTAGGAGTCTTAGCTAGGGTCACCCTCATAGATTCCTGGGAGTTTCCATTGCCCTTAGTTTCTAGTTTATCCCAGAGATGCCCCATTCCCATTCCAATTGTCTGTCTCGGTATTTTCTTTTAATTGAACACATAGTGCATTTCATCATAACACTTTTTTGGACACATTGTTCTCACCTGTGCCTCTCTCTCTACCACTGCCTTCTCCCACCTTCTTGTCCCTCTCTTACTGGTTTTCTTCCTCCTCTCTAATACTTTTCCTCTTTTTCTGCCTCATGTAACCTATGCTGTTCTCTTTCCCCTCTTCCCACTTAAGATTTCTTGAAGAAATATCTTTGAAGAAGTGAATTAATTAATGATTATTCATGAATAAATGAAACCTCATCCATTTCTATTACTTCAAGAAAATTTACTCCAGCGCTCTAATGTTTTTAGTGCATTTAAAGAGCAGAATCTAATCTAGTTATCTGTCCTAGGGTTTAATCTAGAATACTTGTCTAATTCTAAACCAGTTAGAACAGTCTCATACCAAAATCCTAAGTCAACTTCTTTATAAAGTGAAAATATTCTTTTCCTAGTAGTAGACATTTCTGAGACTCCTACACACTGAAGTCTATAAGTTCACCCCCCACACACACACACACACTCGATCTTCTATCTTCGAAAACAGAGATTTGTCCACAGCTGCCACCAGAGTGCCTCTGTGGGTTCCAACACTGATTTTGGTTTTGTGCTTTTTCTGATGCCAGCCTGTTCACCAGTGCTCTTCCCACTGTATAAGCTTAAAATAAATCTTAACCTCTGTCCAGCTAAGCTGCCTCCAAACAGCCTTCAGAAACCTTAACTTGACCTAGAAAGTTTTGTGTGACATTGCTGGCCCTTAAATAAACAAAACACTTTTCCCATCGCCAACGTTGTCCTAAATGCTACCATGCATTGGATTTTTGTTTTTTATTTTGTGACAAGTGCTATAATAGATATTTCCCAATGGGTGGGTCTTCAAGAATCAAGTTCCTTTTTTTTTCCTTCCCCTCACACCCTGGTTCCTCTGAGAGGTGCTCACAAGAGCTGCATGTTGTAGCCTCTTTCGCTGAATGGTTGCTCCTCTTCCTTTTTCCACTATTGACTCTGAGCACTCTGAGGTGGGGGAGGGTGGAGCTGGGACTCTTCCACTTAGGCATGGATCCTTGCAAACTGTTCCAGCTATGTGCTTTTCTGCCAGGAATCACTCTCCTCCTACCTTGTTGCAACTATTTAAAATCTATACTCCATAAGAGAGAGAGAGAGAGAGAGAGAGAGAGAGAGAGAGAGAGAGAGAGAGAGAGAGCATCCTAGAGTATGTATGTCTTGGGATTGTTTGTTCAACATCTGTTTCCTGGAGCTCAGTCCACTATCCAGGTGCTTTATTCATAGGCATATAATGAATATTTGTCAACTGCATAACAGACAAAGTCTAGTTTAACTGAACTATCCAATCGGTGCCAAATTGTTACATCTTCCGCCTGAGCACATGCTTACGACACTGGGGGAGTGGGGGATGTGTTCCTAAATTTGGACTTTAACATAAACAGCTATGTTTATGTTATGGCACATGAATATATTATACTATTGAAAAACTTTACATTTTAAGCATGGCAAATTCTGAATCATAAAATAGCCAAAGTTATATTGGCTATAATTAAACCTATGTTTTCGGAAGCTTTAAGCTAGACCTTTACCCGTGCATTTTAAATTATACTTCCCATGTACTATCTGTGCTGTGCTTACCAATTCCCAACTGAACAAATTCTGATAAAAAGCTGAATATTTAAAGTCCAAAGAAAATCCCACAACTCTGATCTAACAAACAGATGAGTAGGGAAGACGTTCTAACTGGACTTATCTTGACTCAAATTAGCAATGTTGTCGTGTTGTCTAGGAGCTGCCCAGAGAACCTTCTAGTGACTCTCTCATTTGCCAGTTTGCTTGTAAGCATCAGTGAATTTAGCACTATTCAACTGTCAGATGGACATTTCAAAAGTACATTTCTTTGTAGTATTTTAAGTAGCCGGAATCATTTTCCCATAGAAATAATACTGTAAATGGGCAAACGTTTTCCTGGCTGGTTCACGAAAGCCGACTTATTCTCTAATGTACTAGAAATACATTTGCAATTACAAAAGTAGAAAATAAAACATTCCAAGTTCATTTAAATGCCAAACATATAAAACATAACAAGATCTACCTAAAAGTCACTTTTTTTTTCAGGCCCAATGCTTATTAATACACAAAGTTAAAAATGAGGAAATTAGCAATGTGTCATAGTATGGATTGCAAAAAGAAAGGTGAAGAACATGGCTATTCTCTGACATTTCTCTACTCCTCCTCCTTCAGAAGGAGAAGGTAAGCGTGAAGTATAGTCAGATACAAGAGCAAACAGAAGAGTCTATCTCCCAGTCTCTGTGCTGATAGATACAGTTACATGTTCAATCAATAAGATACATACAGAAATAAGAAACAATGCATGAACCATACAGATCATACCCTTTATGACATAGGTTCTCTTTTTTAAATTGACTAAGATGTGCAAACACCAAAAGACAGTCATCCTAAGCCGTGTGTTTAAAGCCAAAACCTTAGGCAATAATGAAACACAAGTTAAAAATGTCCGGTTGGGCCAGGCTGACCTCTCATTTCCAAACCATCTACAACTATCTATTAGATTACAGAAGAACAAGCTTCACCTGTGTATGAATTACTTTTATTGTGGATCTCTCCATAATAATAGTAGCCAAAGACTACATAGGTGTGAAATCTTGTGGACACTGTGAAGGAAATATCTTGTAGCTTCCAGAACGATGCAAACTCAAAATTAAAAAAAAAAAAATCCACTCAAATTTCAAGATTTTACTGTTCATTGAAAATACTGTCCATTTTTTGAAGGATATTGTCAGAAAATGCCTGCCAGATGTCTTCTCTGCACCACATTTGACAGTTAAAGTGTATGTGTGTACTCTCCCTTCATCTCTCACTCTTTCCTTTTCCCACAGCCCGTCTTCTCCAACTCCTTCTTCTTTCCTTCTGTCTTAGCTCCTTTGTTTGAACCCCAAGATGTACGAGAAAGTGAACTGACAGCAGACATAAAGTTCAATAAACTGAAGCATTTGTCCTCCTGGAAGTCAGAAATTCAGAAAAGACAAAAAGACAAACAAACACTAGCCCTGCAGTGCAAGAAGCGTTATAATGCAGTTATTTCTAAAACTCTGGGGACGTACAGAAATAGAAATGTCTTTTCAACATTATCAGAAATCTTGCCTCAAAAGCTGAACAAAGGCGGCTTGGGGAGTCATAGCTAAAGGGTACAGAATATTTTTTTTCTTTTTGAGTTGATGAAAATGTTCTAGAACTTATTATAGTGATTTCTCAACTCTGTAAATATATCAAAAGCTATTGAATTGGGTACTTTCAAGGGGGAAATGGTATGTTATGTAAATTAAATCTCAATGATGCTATTAAAAAGCACTAAGGAAAAATTCAGATCCTTCATTGTGAAGAAATTCTAGCAACCCTGACTTTTCTAGAATAGCTGGAGTCACATACATGTGCACATATTCAAATAAATCAAATCGATACTCCAAAGATTTCTGCTTTGGATCTAAATTTACTTGGTGATAGGACCCTGAGACTTGGGTGCCTCCCACAGAGATTATTATGCAGAAATTATTCCGTAAAAAAAAAAAATACCAGCTAAGATCTGTCCAGATCAATTGAGCTCTGTCCTGCTCTCAGACACAGTAGAAATTGGACCCAGGAGAAAGTGATGTGTAGTTGTTACATGAAGATAATATAGTGTACGTCCTAGTGGTATTTACAAACGGCCAACACAGAGACACGTTTCTGATGCTTCCATCAATCTCACTTCCCCTTCTCAACCTAAAAGCTGAAACCCCAAATAAAGCTTTTGCACCTTGCCAGACTCATCACCTAAAGGACTCCATAAATAACTGCCCCAAACTCTGGGATGAGATGAGCAGACAAATCAAAGACTTTCTACTGGTGGGCAGAGCAACTTGAAGCAGCTCGCTCATCCCGACAGCTGCTACTCTCCTTTCATGGCCACTTCTCCGAGCCTCTGCTTTTATGTGCCATGCAGTAAAATCAATGCCATTGATCTTCCGAAACAATGGAGGCCTTTACTCACAGAGACAAACTCATTCTTTTCTCTCACACAAGGAACTCGTGCTTTATATTCAAGTTCATATGACTTATTCACTCAGCATTGAACGTGTGCTCAGGGAGGGGGTGGCTGGGCCATTTTTGAGTTTCCTTTACACATGGCTCTTATCCAAACTCTTGATCAAAAAGAGTCTCTGTAAAAACTGACACAGGACTTAGCAGTGTGTGTTACTCCTCGCCTCTACTAGGACTAAGGGAAGCTAGAACTTTATTTATTATTATTTTATTGGCAGCAACTGTACAATTGCAGCTATTCAGTTTTATTTTAGAAATTGTCTGATTTAGGAGACTATACCAACATTCCAAATGTTTTGCCTGCCATGTTTACTAAAATACGAAAGCACATGATATTACATGTATGACGACAGACAAAGTCGTTATAGAGAGAACGTGCCTGTACATTTAAAGTCAGCTATTATCTAAATAGTCCTTAAATTCAGATAATGAATAAAACTTTAAATTCTTTAGACATGCCAAAAGATACAGAGGCATAGAGATTTGATTTTTTAATTATGACCTTTGAAACCTCCCCCACCCCCCAAAAAATTCCCTTCATTCAAATCTTAGCTCTATTATTTTCTAATTCTGTGTTTGATAAGTCAGTTTGGTGATCTGTACCTGTTTCCCCATCTGTAAAATACAAACAATGAAGTCCCCATACAACTATTGTAAAATTCAAATCATTTACGGAAAAGATACTTAGCATGTTCCTTCTATGCAGAGAAGCAATAAAAAGAAATAAAAGGGACTGATTGGTAAAGGCTTCCTGAATTATTTTTGGTGTTTTATAAAATAAATAATAAGTGCACAGTAATTTTTGTGAAGAGTGCTTCTATTGCTTCTACTCAGAGCTATCACTCCTCAACGCTGTAGAAACCATGTTTGATGAATTAGTCACTGTTGTCACATAACTATGGAAACTGCATAGACAAGGCTACATCAGAAGCTGCCAGTCTCACCCTGTGGGAGCTATGAGAACTAAGCTCATAGTTCAAGTACCTGTGGGGAACAAGAGACTTGGAAAAGCTGCCAGTTTTCTTGGTGCTGGTCTGGTCTATTCCCAAGATCCCTTTTCATTTGATAATCACCTGGAAAGTGACAACCCAGAAGTGGAATGATAGACACTTAAACACAATTCCTTATTACCAGTGCATTGAAGCAGTAGAGTCTTAACCTGAATGTTTTTCCAACTGACTTCAAAGCCTCTGGGCTCCCTTATCAGGACTTCATCAAGACTTTAGCTTGCAGGAGGGCTAAATAATATTTGTTAATGGAATGATTAACATCTTTCAGAAATGTCTCACAAAAGCTTTGGTGGCAAACAGTAAATAAGTTATTAACAATGGCGGTCAGTAGCAGTGAGCAAAATACTTCACCTCTAGAGTGCACTATCTTATATCTGTGTAATCCAAATGGGATTCTGAGACCACACACTAGGCTTTAGCAAATAGCATTGGAGATGATTGTGGCTCAAACTGTCAGCTGTTTGGGGAAAAAAAAATCACTGAAAACACTGTGTGAGCTCATTTTTCACCCACCCATGCACACTCTCATACCCATGTGCAAAGACATCCATGTCTGCACACACTCCTGAGAGAAGCGGGCAGCTTAACTAAGGTCTCATTCGAAGAAGATTAGGAACAGACATTTAAAATCCCAAAGAGGCGCAATCTTCAAAGCCTTCTGACCTGATTCCAGGAATCATAAATTTACATAAATTAAAATACTGAAATCATGCTTTTTCTAAGGAATATTCCCGAAATGATGGCTATATTTAAAATAATGAACAGATTGATGGCATCCTCAACAGAGGTTTGCCCATGCATTCCCTTTATGTGGCATTTAGCCTACACAGATTAAAAATATACAGATTCCCACCCCTTGACTTTGGTTTGATTCTTAGTAAATCCATGTGCTGGAAAACTCTGTTCTTAAGAGTAACCAGGAAAGTCTAGGAATGTGTATGGGAAATCTGCTCTAGGACCTTTCCTTTATTAATGTTCACAGAGTCAACTGTGAGAGAATACTGTAACATTTATCTCTCCTCTAGGTTGAGGGACCTAATTTAACTACCTGAAAGGGCTTGTCTCCCTTCATTAGCTTTGCTAAGACATCTACCTGAAAACTGCCAACTGCCACAGTTAAATACTAGCTTTCTAGTGAAGAACATTACCCTACACAAACTTCTAGATCTTTTTTCCCTAGGTTCAGTATGTGAATCTTATGGGTCTAAATGTCTGCCTACACCCTATCATCTTCTCTGGCCTCTCAAAGCTAAGCAGCAACTCAAAGGCATCAACTTAATATCAGAAAACTCTATCCCATTGCTCTCTTGGTTCTTTCTTGTTGGAATCTCTCACCCTCTTTGCTTTATCCCTGGTGATCTGAATTCTCTCCTTTGCAAAGACTCTCAAAACCAGAAAATAGGTTGCAACATCAACATGTTCATGGGAATAAAGCTATGAGGGGAGTCCAGCCCTGTGGTCAAATCAATCACACTACCACCATCCTTAATATTATACATCAATATAACCAATAATTTGTGTTACCATGCTATGATAACTAATGCCATTGTAGTAGCGATAAACATTTGTGCAGTTATGTAAATCTCCTTGAAGTAACTAGATATGTTTTGATGACACAGCCCTTGGCTAACTTGCTCACTCTAATCCACCTCCAGTCCTGGCTTAGCCTCATAGAAGTGCCTAGTGACTGCTGATCCAATAATATGAAGGAATAGGTTTTGACGTGATTGCAAGGAGGTACTGGTTTCCTGGAAAGCTCTATTTCAGAATCAGTTTGTGTCTGTATATTATGTATACCAACTATGGGAATTCTGACTCCTCCAGTCTAAATTCTAAGAGGATTAAACAATCATAAGATGTATAAGAACCCAGCAGAGGTAACTCTCAGCATGTTGCAGATTACTCTGGCTTGAGTTGTTTAATCCACAAATTAACAGCCAACAAGAAATGAGCTGTGGGGACGAGTTGAGGGGAAGAATGGGAAAAGAGTTATTCAACTTTCAAAGATGCTCACTTCTGTGAAGACAGAATGACCTTGCCACAGACCTGCAAGGCAGATGCTCAATGCAGATGGAATGATCTGGTCCCAGTAGGGTCGTATTCAAGCAATCTGCTCTGAATGATATGGACTGGGAGGTGAGGGATCAAAATAAGAAAGAAATAGGGACAGAGATCAAACGACAGAAAGGTAGTATTGGAGAATAAGGAAGAATCCACGAGTATTTAACCCATCAAATGAGCTGTAATTTTACCATTGAATTGTTGATGAAATTCCTCCCCAATAAGTGAAAGCATCTCTTTGAAATGTTCACCTGAAACTTAAAAAATAAAGAGGGGGTAAAATCAAAATTTTTGTCTTACATGGCAAAGAAGCTGAAGAGAACTTGTAAAAATAAAGTGTAATTTGGATCCAGTGGTTTCAAAGACAGGACGAAATTTCCAGAAATCTCTCGGTTCACATGCCCACCTTTTTATAGACAGGGAATGTTTAACTTTCCCTTTTTTATAGATTATATAATGGGGACAGGATGGGAAGGAACTGAGAAGAGTCCAGTCTGCTTCACTAGACACAGGGCAAACATAAACGTGCTCATGGATTAACAGCCAGGACCTTGAACAAGTAAGTGTCCCAGTTATTCTCAGACTTGCCAGGATTTATTTCAATTTCTGTTCAAATTCCTCCAATCTCTACAACCTTCTTTGCTAGTGACTTCTCATTATCTCCAGTTCACTAGTAAATTAAAAAAAAAAAAAAAAAGCAATGTTCAGAAAAGTACAACGGACTTGCTTGAAGTTACACAGGTCTGGCATAGGCAAACCAGGAGTCTACAGCAATATAAAAGAGATGGAAACTCATATATTATTGTAACGGAGATAAATGGGATTTAAGCACTAACAAATCATGCTCTCGTATAAATCTTATAAACTAGCCATCATTTAGATTGTGTAGTTGTGAGCCTGCATTACAATTTCTCTCTCTTCCAAAAGAATGTGTTTATTTCTCTGCGTCTCTGAAGTATCTGACCAACAGGTCAAATACATACTTGCTAATAAATCACAGGCCTAGCAAGAATCATGTGTAACTGGATGTTGCTGGCAAAATGCCTGCTTTCAACATACCTGAGCACTGCCCCTTCTCCAGCATCTCAGAATAACCACATGTCCTTCTCCATTATATCAGAAGATCTATGAATGAGCATGAAGGTTTATAGCCAGAGCTTCTAATGGGTTGTTCTCCCTAAAAATAACTCATTATGTGCATAAGCAACATTTAGCCAGGACCTTTCAACTACAGGTGACTTTTCCCCCAAAGGAACATTAATAATTCTTGAAGACGCATATATAAGTACATTTGTCAGACACATCACAATAATAGAAGCCATTAAATACACAAGGCAGCTTCTTACCCATCCACTTCTCTGGGGAACAGGCTTTGAAGAGAGGCTCTATTAATGTTCTTATTTATCTAATGGGTATATTGAAACTACCAGAAGTGTTAGGGTCAGATATCAGAAGTGATTTGGAGGTGACACTGCAGTGATGTGAAGCACGGGCATGCTACTCGCTGTAGAACAGAATATAATATGGGCCTGCACAGGTTCTCCTGTAATATGGGGTTATAAGGGACATCTGATAAAACTTTGTACCCAGTGAAGAAATTACCATGGTCTTACAGAACGCCCAAGTTGAACAGGAAAGAGCCAGGAGGCTGAGAAGCTTTAGGGACAGGTTCCAACCTCCTTGTGACAATATATGAGATTAAATCTAGCTCTTCTTTATGGCAGAATACTCTACAAAAGACTGGAACGATGCTCCTTAATGTACATAGATGTAATGGTGTAAAAAGTGATACTTCATCTACCGAGCACAAACATGGCAGGTACCACAAGCTTCCCCTCATCTGAACTAAAATCATTTTCCTGGTTTTGCAAACTCACGGGACCTAATTTTTACTTTCTGGAAACAACAGAGCACCCTAGATTCCAGTTTCATGGGGGTCACTATTAGAAGACAGCAGCCATGTCTTTCCCACAGGCTTTCTCTTCAACAGCATCCTCCTCCAGTAGTCCATTTTCCTAAGAGCTTATCCTTGTAGCCCTATTAGATGCACAGCAATCACGACTAGGCTGTTGGTCTTTGACACAAAACTGGATTTGTGCATAGGGCTAGGGGTAATGCAGCCATTCTGAGATCCTTTCCCTAGGCCCTGGTCTTCCTAAGGGCTGAGTATGCTTCACTAAAGAGCGAGAAGTGGCCCAAGATGCTGATCCTGGAAGAGCCGTCTGACCCGTTTTTCTTGCCTCTAGGCCCTGGTCTGACAACTTTTAAATGTAGTCTGGGACAAAACGGTGGGGGAAAAAACAATTGAGAACCACTGGTGTGAGACACGTGGGCCGCTGTTCATCTGACAACCCAAAATAAACCGAGACTAACAAGACTGAAAGGACTCTGACACTTTGTGTTAAAGAGGCACAGATGAGCGCCTGTTAAGCCTGCGCATTAAACACTGCGGTAGTTTGCTGTACAATTAGCCTGCTCTCAAGATCCAAGGGCAGCCTCAAAGATGAGGGACAAAATAAAACCAGAGAGAAACGCCAGTGTTTTTCCCTCTAGTTTAAAGAGCAAGCTTCAGGAAACTGGAACATTTTCCCAACGGACCCATAGCAAATGTGCTCGACAGTGTGTGACAATTACTTTACATGGAAGGCTCTGGACCAGATCTTGAGAAGAGCAACGTGACATCAGTGCTCTGCTCATGGCTAAGAAAGCCTGTAGGACAAGGCAGTGGGCCAAGACAGTGTCTCTCATACCTAAGAGTGTTGCAACCAAGTAGCTAAACACCCGCAGATTGAAAATATTCGTTTTATTTAATTAATTTTTATTTTTATTTGCAATTATAATTACTTCATCTTCACCTTTCCTTTTCCCCCTCTCTGCTCTCCCATGTAACTCTTCTTACTCTCTTTCAATTCATGGCCCTTCTCATTAATTTTTTTTTTTTTTTTTTTTTTTTTTTTTTTTTTTTTGGTTTTTTCGAGACAGGGTTTCTCTGTGTAGCCGGGGCTGTCCTGGAACTCACTCTGTAGACCAGGCTGGCCTCGAACTCAGAGATCCGCCTGCCTCTGCCTCCCAAGTGCTGGGATTAAAGGCGTGCGCCATCACTGCCCGGCCCTTCTCATTAATTATTGTTACACACACACACACACATTTAAATACATAAATACAATCTGCAAATCTGCATATGTACTAAATATGTAAAGACCTTTGGTGTTCTCACCATTCTCTAAACAATATACCTAAATAACTGTAACACTTATGTGATATTTTATGCAAGATTTATATGATATCAGGTGCAGTACATAATCCCAAAACTATTTTTAAAAATGATGGAGGATTTGGGCACTACTTGGCCATATTATATGAGAGAGTTGAGTATCAGTGATTTGGGCTATTTATGAGAGACTCTAAAGCCAGTCTCTCATGAATACTGAGGGAAAATTAATTGCCTACTGTGTTGGTCATCAAGGATATTGAAACCTATATTTTATCTTTCAAATCTGAGAGAGGCCATAAAGCAAGCAGAAGACATGCAAAAATAAACAATCAACAACAAAAACAAGTTTAACACCCTAGTATAAAAGCTACCGTGTATGTTTAATCCAAGTAACCACGGAAGCCTTCTGAGAGGAGGTGCAAAAAAAAAAAAAATCCTCAAATCTTACAAATATTTCAGTGGTATCAAGTAAGCATTCCCATTTCAAAGGAGGCAGCAGGATAAGAAGAAAAGATACAATGAAAATAAGACTAAAACCCATCAAGACAAATATTAGCATAGTTAACTCCATGACCAGTATTTGGGATTGTGGTGTTTTGACATATGCTTATAAGGTTTAGATAGCTGTGCCTAGGGCCTTGCTGAGTATAACACACATGCCTCCCTCAGCCTGCCTCTACTAGCATTCCACAGCGGATATTCTTCCTTCTTCACATCTCTAATATTCTGAGGTCTCCATCTCAGCTTAGATTTCACCTGGAGAGTATCACACATCAACCTGTCAAACGTGTGTTGGGGGGAATTCACTATTACTACACTGTTACTACACACTGTCAGGTCTCACAAGTCTTCCTTTAGAATCTGGGTCAAAATCCCTGTGATCCTATAGGTCTGAATGTCTACAAAATATAGCATCGTCATTGAACTGTGGGTTGCTTGTAGAGCAAAGTGGGTGGGGGCTGGAGGGTGGGAAAACTTTCAACAGATACTTAATTGAAGTAAATATCCATACCCCAAGAATCCATGGAGTCCAGTCTGTGCAGAGTAAATAAAGGAAAATAATGTCTTTTATGGTTCTGGTGGAAATATCCTTCTACCATGTGTAAGATCTTTCTACAAGGAGATCTGTCATGATGTAATAAAATGACATGTCTTCTTGTCCAGTAACCTCACTTCTAAAAATCTAATCATAAGCTGAAACTCCAACAACAGGAAGATGCACAAAGTTCATTTATTACAATACTGCACATGATTTGAATGCTCATATATTTGAGAGTGATTATATAAGCTACACATAAGAACACGGTAAAGCCATACAGAAAACAACTTCTCTAACTGATATGAAGTGGTTTATTCATTGTTTGTTTTGTTTGTTTTTTGATTGTTTATTCGTTTGTTTTGGTTTGTGTGTGTGTGTGTGTATGTGTGTGTGTGTGTTTCATGCTATAGTCCAGGTTAATACTCCTGCTTCACTGTCCCTGGAATTACTGGTGTGAAAACCATGCCTGATATAATGACATGTTTTTAGAGAAAAGGGAAAAACACAAAATAGTTTCTATGGAATTGGCTGCTGTCATCTTTTGCATAAGAGAATGAAATATAATAATAGTAACAACAAACTCGTAGCTGCTCATTTGTAGAGAGTGGTTATGGGAAGGATAAAAGCTGCTCATTTGTAGAGAGTGGTTACGGGAAGGATAAAGGAGTACAAGGGGATATCTTTCTTATAAGGGTAAACGAGAACCTGATAGAAGTAGAACGAGGATGAGGTGGGAGCATGATTGAATTTCTCTGAATACTTTTAACCTAGCCTTGACACCGATCTTGGAAGCTTTCCCACTCTGTACAAAATAATTACGTTATTAAAATCAACCTAAAGTGAAAGACAGGAGATAAAAATCAAACTCCTATAATAACAATTCAATGTAACTGCATCACAAACAGAATAGAAACTAAGGTGAGGGAGGGGAACCAGGCCAAAAACACCAAGCCTAAGAAACCTCAGAAAATGGGATTGTTTTCCCTACTATGTGAAGGCTGGAAATAAGTGGACCTGCAGACCGAGGCTGTGCTCTGGTTAACATGTTTACTTTTCAAATAAAGGTATAGTGGAAAATGCCAAAATAAATGTGTCGATATGTGACTCCATTATCAATACAGATTTTCCATTGCTGTGAAAAAGATCTACAGATAATTATAGAGGTGAAAAAAAAAGTGAATCTTAAGATCTTTCATTGACATCAGAACTATTAATATAACTTCATAATTTTTAAATATTTGTGACTCACACACAGCTACATACGTGTGCATATACACAGGAAGATGTGGGAATAAATATATGTGTTTTGTTTGCATAATTAAGTACACATATATCTAATACCTCTGATAAGCGGCCTCAGAAGCCAAAGATCCTCAGTACCAATAAGCACACTTGGTGCCCAGATCTTCCCTGATAAAAGCAATTGGAAAAACCTGTGAGATAGGTGACTCCAGGGGAGGAGGGGAAATGTAAGACAAGTCTAGAATATTCTCAAATGCTAAAAATAAAGAAATGTTCAAAAAATTATGAAGGCATGTCAAAAAGACACAGAATATCAAACTTGAATCAGCCACCATTGATTGAATCTAGGATGATCAGTATAATAAAATAAATACTTAAGTGTGGACTATCACCCACAGGCTAAAATAAATATCCATGTGACTAGAGTGGTATAAATAAATGAATAACAAATGAGAGACAGGAGGAGATCTTCCTTGCAGTCAAATTTAATTAATAGCTGTGTAGGGACTGGTGGAAATAAAAAAATGAGTCTTGGTAGACAATTCACTTCAGGGGAAAATCACTGACGGGTGAAAAGAAAACCGGCTAACTGTGGTGAGAAGCAAAATGTCTTCACAGACTGACTATCACTAGGTACTTATCATACAAGGAGGAAGACATGAGATCAAGCAGAGAGATCTGTCAGACGGCACCAAAAAATTAATGTTATGGGTGATTGCACAAATCAATCGTATTTATCGAGGATCCTCCAAGGAGGGTGAAGATCATAATGTAACTTCTGTAGCAATCTTGTAAAAAATGTATCATCTAATTAAACAGACCCAGATAGAGGAGCACAGTCTCTGAAAAAGCTGGAGGAGTGTAGCTGATCTTTCACTAGTGTGTGGGTTCTTCTTTTTTTCCACCTCTCTCCCCCTTTCCTTCCACCCTTTCAACTCCCCCACACACACTGGATAAAAAGGAAAAAAAAATAATAGAAAAGAAAGGGATGGCACTATCATGGGGCACCAAGTTCCTTGGGACAAGTTTGATTTTTCACTGTCAGTATATCTAATTTCTTCTGCTTTTCTTCTTTGTGTATGACTGTTTAACAAACTGTGACCAATAGCAACCACCAGCAACCTCCTAGGGCCCTAGCATTTATATACCCTCTGAAAAGTCCCTAGAATTCCAAATGTAACACAATCATAGAAACTATCTCCAGCTGGCAAAAATCACACCCCTGCTAGAGCATGGCGTATATTATAGTCAGCTGCTGTGGACAGTCTGAAGCATATCACCATACCCTATACCTGGGATTAAAATTAAAACATATTCTTATTTCTATGTTTTTCAAAGAAACCAAAGCTCTAGAATTCTCACTACTGGGAGTATTCTTCAACACTATAAAAAAAATCATGAAAAAGAGAGAGAAGAGAGAGAGAGAGAGAGAGAGAGAGAGAGAGAGAGAGAAGAGGGAAGGAAGAAAAGCAAGGCAAAATGAAAAGACCTGTGGTCCAGTGACTAAGAGGACATGATAGTCAGGGTAGATTCTGGATTGGTTCCTGGACCAGAGGAAAGACAACAGAGAGACAATGGTTACTATAGATAAAACATACAGGTTAGCTGATGTTGAATCAATATCAGTTTCCTAATTTGGGTAATTAAAATGTATAATATGTCAACAATAGGAAAAATTGAATGGCACTTACATAGAAATTTTGTTTACTTGTACATAATTTTCCTAACATACTAACATAACCAAAGGCTCACAGCATGTGGGAGATGATAAATTCTGGCAGTGGTCAGGATGGGGGGATTCTGAGAAAGGAAATGAGTCCAGCTGGAGCTCATCCATACTCTAAGACCAAATGTTTGGTTGACCTTTTAAACGGAAAGCTTACAATATTAAAAAAAAAATTTAAGAGCTTATTTGAGCAGACAGTGAGATACCTGAATCCCACGCTGGATCAGAAGCTATGTGAAAATAAGATTGCACACACACACACACAGTGATGGGGGATGGAAGGTGGAGTGGGGTTGGAAGGCTAAAGTGGAAAACTTCTACATAGAGGGTATTTTTTTGGTTTCTTTTGACAAACCCTCCTATGTGCGGTTAGTTGGCAGTTTCTGATTGGCTAAATTTAAACTCATTTCCCTAAGACATTACCATTCTCGCTGAGTGAATCCCTGTGTGCTTACTTTCCAGTCAAGGAGGGATTTGAGGCTATCTTAGCCTAAGGACCCATAGGTGAGCCATTTTCTACCTCAAATAGGAGAGTTTGTATAAATTGATGATAAAGTGGCTTTTGCTAGTTCTTTGATCCGTGTTATTAATATGCACATAGTTAAATGTTAATTTTTCCATATTTCCTGAAAGCTAACTATGGCCTGAAATACAGCTGTATGTTGGTCTTTATCCCTGGATCCTGAGAAAAGATTACAAAATCCTGATCATTAGTTGAGTGGGGAGAAAAGTGTTCTTTTACTGTTTTCATGGCAAGCCCAGTAATATACATGAGTTTATGCTGATGAGGTGCCTTTCAGAGCTTCATGAAAGTTAGAGAGTCTCAGAATAAAGTCTCAATACGAAAAGAATCAATTCTGTAATCAGGGGGTTTGAATATTAGGCCTTATTCCTAGGCCTCCAGAGAGAAAAGGGAATGACATCTAAGTTAATATCTAGCTGCCAGTGCTACCGTCAGCCATTCCTATGGTATTAAACTTCCATAATCTAAGTGTGGTGACTTAGGCCTGTAATCATAACATTTAGTAAACTGAGGGAGGAGGATTTTGTTGAGATTGAGGCCAGCCTGGTCTACAACATGAGACCCTGTCAAAACCTCCATGAAACTCTTAAATGACCCAGTTTTAAGGTTCTATTTAGGAAAGTGATGCAATCTTGCAAGAGGAAGTGCATCACTCATGGGAGGGTTTCTAGTCTGCTCTCTTTTCTATCGCCATGTATTTGAAGATGTTGGCCAAGCAGGTGCTTCTTGTCATGTGCTTACTGCAGCACATATTCCATCACCATGAACTCTTGTACCTCAGGAACTGTGAGCCAAAATAAATTACCTCCTCCACAAGGTGCTTTTGGCCGTGGCATTTTTATTACATCAACAAAAGGAAGATACTGTTTCCAAATAAATAAGTGTCTTCCAGATTCCATGACACTTTCTGAGGCATTCCTGAGACATTTCCCTGTCCATCTACAAGAAGAGCATACAGAAGGAATGCAGTTGTCTTGAGTCCCTACTCCATAATCTCACAAAACTAAGACTACTTCACAAAAAAAAAAAAAAAAAAAAAAAGACTCTAGGTTAACACTACCTATCCTTCTGAGAATTATTGTGTCAAAGGTTTTTATCTCACAATATGGCATCTTTGTTCAGAGCCAGTTTCTTTTTATCCTTTCATAGCTTTTACTACCAACTACCTTTCTATTTGACGGTCCAAGAACATAGTTCCTTCTGTAGCTGAAGGTACTCTATAACCTCCAAGCATCTAGTTGTTTAGGGAGCCTCATTCTTTTCAAGGTTCTCATGTACATACACACAAATGTATAGGTCTTTTCTCCACTTATATGTTAGTAGTAAGCTTACTTTACATTCTAACTGCAGTTTCTCCTCCCTACTCTCCTCCTATGCATCCCTCCCCCCTCACCATTGACTCCATATCCCTTTCTCTTCAGAAAAGGGAAGGCCTCCAAGGATATCAACCAGCGTGGCATGTCACGCTGTAGATGCGTTGCGGTAAGACTAGGCACATCTTTTCCCATTGAGGCTAAATGAGGCAACTCAATTTTCTCCACTGAAAGAGGGACAAAGGCAGGCAACAGAGTCAAAGACTGTCCCTGCTCCCACTGTTAGGAGCCCCACATGAAATCCAAGCTATACAATTGTTACATATGTGTAGAGGGCTAGGCCAGTCCCATCGATGAAAAGAGCTGATCTTAATTTCAGCATTTGTTTACCAAAAAAAATAAATTTGTAAAAATTAGACTTTGGTCAAAAATCTCCTAGTCTGTGGACACAGGGAATCAGTGATGTGCTAGTTATTATGTACGAACATCTCTTGTAACCACAAAAATCCCAGGAAACTCTATTATATTAAAGGTGCCCAAGACATAGGACCGGAACATAGCATCAGAACATCACTGTCATAACCTCTCAAAGTCACTCACACAGAAGAACCCAAAGAATCTCCATGTAGATAACAGATGAAGAAGATAAATTTACAAGGATGATGATTCAACAGTGACTTAAAGACACCACACACACACACACACACACACAAAGGGGACTTAAATGTGGAAAAACAGGCAAGAGCCCTCAAATATTTCTGGAAAATATAGCATCTTCATAATTTCACTATGAAAGCATAGTACTGAATAGTAAAATCAGTCCTGAAAATTAAGAACAAAACACTCGAGGTTCTCTATTTCCCAATTTAAAGCTTAAGTATATAACTAATACAGTCAATTAAATACCGACATAAGAATAAGTACTTAGACTGATAGAGTAATGTGGAGATTCCGGAAATGATTGCATACTTGTTCATGCACACAGGTACATATGTGAGCACACATGCACACATGAGTACACATACATGCACACATATACATACATCAACAAACATCAACAAACAACCATTAGTAACTCTGGTCCAGGGGATTCAGTTCTCTCTCTCTCTCTCCTCTCTCTCTCTCTCTCACACACACACACACACACACACACACACACACACACACACTCCAAGTGATCTTTTACAAGGACATCAAGCCCATTCATTACATAAAGAACAGCCTTTGAACAAACAGTGTTATGGGAAATAGATATTTTTACACAGATACATAAAGTTGTTCCTTATCAGATGCTATAAAAATTAATTCAAACATATCAAGTTCCTAAATGTAATGCTCAAAATTCTTTCAAAAACTTAAGATAAAATAAAACATAAGGGAAGCATCATAAACTTGTCCTTGGCAATGGTTTCGTGGGTACTGCAACAACGATAAAAACAGGCGAGTGAAACTACATCAACATAAAACCTTTCATCATCAAAGAAAACAACACCAAACAGAAGGCTAGGTCAGTCCTATATATAAAAAGAGCTTATCTTAATTTCAGCATGTGTTACCTAAATTCTCAAACTGTCCAAGTAATTGAGAATATTCCCTAGAAAGTAACCATTGTAAAAATTAGACTTTGGTCAAACATCTCCTAGTCTGTGGCTATAGGCTAGAAGAACGGAAGAAAACATTCGTGAATCCTATACCTAATGAAGGCCTACTATCTGCAATGTACACAGAATATACTAAATGCAAATGTGAAAACAAAAAGCAAATTCAAAAAATTCTAACATATTTAAAGGTTGATGAAAAGTAGAGGACAATGTGCTCAATGGGACAGGCCAGTCACCAACACACAAACATCACATAACTGATTCCACTGGAAGAAGACATCCACGGCAGCCACACTCAAAGGGAAAGAAAGGCCAGCGGTCACCACTACTGGGCATTACAGGAAAGGAAAATAAGTTGGTATTGCCTGGGTTGAGGAGTTTTAGTTTCACAACATTAGAAAGCCCTGGAGATTGGTTATCCAAAGAGACAGTGATCAGCACTTGAAGTGCTCATTTAAAAATAGTTAAGCTAGTTCACTTTATACTAAGGAGTATTTTATCACAAGTCTTTAAAAGGTAGTTTTAAAAAGCTCAGTGGAGACAGTCATAAAAATACAAAAGGTATTATGTTCAGATTGTCTGCTAAGAATCTGTACATTTTTACCCTCAAAAGTCTGAGACTCACTCTTCACTTTGTGTGACTTTTACATGAAAAGGCCAGTCAAATATGACCAGTAGAATAATAATTTATTTAGAAAAAACAAAAAGCTTTTGGGAGTGGGCTGCTGCAATGACTCAGTGGTTATGAACACTTGGTGCTCTTCCAGGGAACCTCGGTTTGAATTTTAGCACCCATACATATGGTAGCTTATAGTTCTCGGTAACTTCTGGTCCAAGGATCCAATGCTGTCTTCCATAGTCTGAGAAAACTGCACAGATAAAAATGAGGGAAGTAAACCCAAACTTATATACTAAAAGTTAAGGG
The DNA here is from genome assembly GCA_021653895.1 of Mastomys natalensis. Classification (NCBI taxonomy): domain Eukaryota; kingdom Metazoa; phylum Chordata; class Mammalia; order Rodentia; family Muridae; genus Mastomys; species Mastomys natalensis. The sequence continues at coordinate 257,165 of JAJTUV010000873.1, forward strand.
AGGGCCTTCAAGGAAGAGTGTAATGGTGAATACCTTTAAATGAATCACTTAAGAGGTAGAGACAGGAGAATCTCTGTGAGTTTGAGGGTAGCCTGATCTATACAGTAAGTTCTAGGCTAGCCACAGTTACACTATGAAACTCAATGAAAAAATTAAGAAAGAAAGAGAGAGAGTGAAGGAAGGAAGGAGAGAGAGAGAGAGAGAAAGGAAGGAGAGAGAGAGAAGGAAGGAGGGAGAGAGAGAGAAGGAGAAGGAAGGAAGGAAGGAAGAGGAGAGAGAGAGAGAGAGAGAGAGAGAGAGAGAGAGAGAGAGAGAGAGAAGAGGGGAGAAAGGAAGGAAGGGCGATGGAAGGGAAGGACGGAGGGAGTGAAGAAGGAAGGAATGGAAGGCAGACAGGCAGAGAGGCAGACAGAAAGATGGATGCTGAGATGATAAATAAAAGTATATATCTATAAGTTGTTTCTAAAAAACAAAGCAGTGAATTTCTTAACAGTCTAGGATGAAAATTTATTGACCATATTGCAACAGCTTGAATGAAGTCAACCTATTCTTATTTTAATTCAAGAATTACTTATCAGTAATATATATAGTATAGAATAATTTTAAAATATAAACAATAAGTAATTATTAGTTAATTATTAGTTAAGCCCAAACTTAACCATTCTTTTTTTACTTTTCTTGGTGAATATTGGTTTTATTCCACAAAGATTTATTAAAATAATCTCTTTCCACTCTGTAATGCTTTGTATATGCTTGGTGCAGGGAACGACACTATTAGGAGGTGTGGCCTTCTTGGAGTAGGTGTGTCACTGTGTGCGTGGGCTTAAGACCCTCATCCTAGCTGCCTGGAAGCCAGTCTTCCACTAACAGCCTTCAGAGGAAGATGTAGAACTCTTAGCAGGTCCTCTTGCACCATGCCTGCCTAGATGTTGCCACGATCCCACCTGAATGATAATGGACTGAACCTCTGAACCTGTAAACCAGTCCCAATTAAATGTTGTCCTTATAAGACTTACCTTGGTCATGGTGTCTGTTCACAGCAGTAAAACCCTAACTAAGACACACTCTAAGTTGCGGTTAGATGATACAGCTATTTCTTCTCTCTGATGAGCTCTGCACCTTAAAAATCTAGATTTTCCAAATAGCCTGATATTATGATTTTAAATGCCTTGCTTAATTGAAGTCTGTTGCAAGAAGTCACACCTCTAACGATTACTCTATCCATCTAAGACAAAAATGCTGATGTAATGTCATCCCTTCTTCTCCCATTGGCCCACTCCTCAGTTAATGTCTGCAAGCTCCCTTTCTCTGTTCCACTACATTATTCACCTCTCCCTCTCTTTTATTCCATAAGTTCCTTCATTCTGATTCTTATGATCAGAATTAGTCAGAGTTCTGAATAACTTGTCTGTGGTCTCTTAACTTCATGCATTTTTCTTCCTGTTCTCAGTCTCCCCAAATAAAGGATCCAGAGTCATCCTTTTGAACTAGAGTTCTGTCCCAGGATAAACATGCTGTTCTCCCTCCATTTCCCATCCAATGTGCTTGTATCCTGCTTTTCTTTGTTTTCTCCTCCATACAGTCCACATAGCATGAAAACAAGGATTAGAAGATTCACATGCCCTTCAATAAAACAATCTCAAGTAATACTCTGTACGTATAATCACCGTTCTGTTAGTGCTTCACTGCTGTGACAAAGTACCTGTGAAAATTATTCTGTAAGAGGAAAAATGTATTACTTATTTTGGCTCATGATCTCAAAGGTCTCATACTATGATGGGACTATGTTGTGTTCAGACCTGTGATGAGGCAAAAGGCTGTTGACCTCAATGCAGCCAAGTAACAGAGAGGAAGAATCCAAGGACAATATAGAGAGATGTAGGGTGACACCTTCAGGACGGCCTTCCTTCAATCAAACCCACCTTCTCATGTCTCTCTAGCTCCCAATAATTCCTTCAATTGAGGATGAATCACTGCATTCATCTGATGATCTCCTAAGAGCTTGCAAAGCTTTGTCAACTGCCAATGAAGCCTTTAGCACATGAGTCTTCATGATGGAGTCTCCAAATTCAAAGCATAACACCTATAAACTATGGTTATTCACCAAAGAGCTCTTCTTGGCAAGGAGTTTTACTTATTACTAGCCATCGTTTATTGAGCATCTCTTGGGTACTAGAACTGGAGTTTGATACTATTTCTGGAGAGATAAAGCAAACAAATGTCTATTCATCCCAAATAGGTAGTCAACAACAGGCCAAAGTAATGATACCACCAACATCAAACTTGGTAAGCCAATGAATTGACTGAGTTAATTACTGGAGAATGGGTTGGGATTTACTTATGATACAAAGACATCTGTGTCACTGAATGATCACCCCAGCATAGGTAATGTACTAGCTGATTTGTTTCAACTTGACACAAGCTAGTGTCATCAGAGGGGAAGGAGCTTCCTTTGAGGAAATGCCTCCATGAGATCCATTTGTAAGGCATTTTCTCAGTTGATGATCAATGTGGGTAAGCCCAGTTCATTGTCAGTAGTACCATCCCTGGCTGGTAGCCCTCGGTTCTATGAGAAAACAGACTGAGCATGCGACCCAGTGAGCAGGCCTCTGCATCAGCTTCTGTCTTCAGGTTCCTGCTCTGCTTGAGTTCCTGTCCTGACTTTCTTCAATGATGAACAGCAATGTGGAAGTGTAAGCTGAGTCAACCCTTTCCTCTTGAACTTCCTTTTTGGTTATAGTGTTTCTTTGCAGCAATAGAAACTCTGAACCATTTGGTTAGTCATGAAAGCTAGAAGCTTAGGGGCTCTAAAAGGACTTACAAACAGCAAATGAGAGGCCTCCTTTTCTCAGCAGTCCTTACTTCTTAGGGGATTGTGGGAATGTAGAGGCCATATGCATTTTGTAAGTGCCAGGGACTTCCAGAGCATTTAAGGTTTTTCCTTCCTGAAACTTAATGAGCTTCCTCTCAGAACTCCCTGAATATTGATGAGCTTTCTCCAGGACAGAATGTTTCAACTCAGAGGAAATTGCACTATATCAAAGGATTGACTGCATGATTTGAATGAATCCACACAGATTTACACATATGTGATATTAATCTCACTTTTCAGATGAGAAAAATGGAGCAGAGAGAAAGCTTATAACTCTTTAAAATATTTATTTAGTGTGTGTATGTATGTGTGTATGTTTGTGTGTGTGTGTATGTTTGTGGGGGGGTTGTGTGTGTGTGTGTGTGGGGGGGTGATAACCACCACTCATGTGCCTGATGCCTACAGAGACCAGAAGAGGGAACCAGATACCTCAAAAAACTGGAGTTGCAGTAGGTTGTAAGTCACCAAATGGGTGATGGGAATTGAACCCAGGTCCCTTACAAGGGCAGTGTGTACTCTTAACCTCTAAAGCTATCTGTTCAGGCCCTGAAAGTTTATAACTTAACAAAGGAATTTGCAACAAAAGATGGGTGACTTCAGATTCACACTCCAACATTGCAGCTCTTGAATCTACATTCTAACCAATGCCCTCTATTACATCATAGCAAACCAATTCAGTTGTAATCCTCTACAGCATGTCAGAAGTGTTTACCCTACACTGAAAATGGGAAAGAAAAGAGACTTTTAATGAAATAAAGTACTACACTAAATAACAGATGTGTTCTACAGTAATTTATTTTATAGCCAGATCACACTTTGTTAGGAATTACTTTTGAGGTTAGCATGACTATTTAAATGGGACTGTGGAGATTAAAAGATCATGTAAGTGTTTTATAAATGGATTAGGTTTTCCGTAAACAAATAGTTATGGGCCACCATGACTATTGGACAAATAGTCTCAAAAATCCCATTCCATACCCCCACTGGTATTTTTTCTGTTTTTAAATTTTAGTGGTTTATACATAGATGTGTCTTACTGTACAAGTAAATCTTGACTCTCACTTTCTAACTGATTGTGTTATGTCTATTTGTGAATAGAACCATACTTTAGGGTCCTGACTTTTAAAGAAGGGATACTAAGACTTGTGAGACTTATAATATACACACATATAATACATATCACTGGGATTTGTGAAAATTGTGGTAATTAATATATCTAAAGTGATTAAAGCAAAACCTTGTACACAGCAAAACACATACAATATCATGTATACTTAACTGTGCTAATTAGAAAATATACATGATAAGGAAATTTGGTTTACTGATTAATGAATCTTTATTTGCTTTAATTAAAAATATTAGTTAATTTTACAAGAAGAAACATCATTAATATGACTCACTGTTTTCCAATACCTAAAAGCATCTTTGTGTTTCAGTGATTCAAAGGACTGACTGTATATTTTAAGTTCAATTTTCATAGACAAAAATATACTTTATAAAACCTTAGGTCCCTATGAGACAGAACATATCCATATACAAATTACTTATTAAGTCTTAGTTTCTAAATCATGGTTCCTATTTTTGTGGTTTCTATCTATCAGTAATTCCAATCTCTATGTTAATATTTGATTAATAAATTTGCATCTTCCATAACATCAACTTTCGATGAAAATTAATGGAAGGTCTTTAATATTTATATTTTTGAATAGATCATCTTAGAACCTACTGAACATCTTCATGTTGAGAGACCTGAAACGTTTCTTCCCATTACTATTGAACCATGAGGATATTACATGAAGAACGCCTCAGTTGCAACCTCAGAAACAAACTGCCTAACAGTAAAAATATTTTTAAACAAAAATTTTCAAAATTGTTTCTCCTAGGTATCAGTTGCCTCAGAACAGCATTGTCCACTGCATACTTAAAATAAAACTTTCATGGCAAAGGGATTTATTAGGCAGGTACCCTGTGGTAGAAGTAAAAATTAACGGCACAATGGTGAAGGCCTGCCTTCTTCGTGTGTGCCATGCTAAGACAGGATTGTGAACTACTGAGCTATATGGAAAAACTTATCTAAAATGTATTGTTAATAGCCAGTGCACAAGCACACGAGCACACACGTGCACACACACAGACACACACACAGACACACACACACACACACACACACACACATGACATGAATGAGAAACAGTCTACATTCGGAAAAAGTAGCATCTTGACCTTCAGTCTTACTCATGACTTTGGCTTGAGTCCTTATTATCACTTGCTCCTCATTTTCTTTGCATTAAATGTTAAGTCACATACATTTAAGAGAACTTGGGATTAAAAGCATGTACCACCATGCCCAACTTTGAAAATCCATTTCACCAGGTATCTGAAATCCGTGGAATGTCATTTTTTTTTTCCTCACAGCAAATGAATTCACGGGAAGCAACTACAAACCTCTGGGTTACAGGGCTCTCGTTCGCACAGGCTTTTGTAGTTTCCACATGACACACAATTATGTAACTTATGGATGAGGTGACAGAGATAGTTTTCCTCAATGTGTGAGCTATCAGTGAAGCTTGGAAATAGTCTACTTGTTAAAGATACACCCTAAATACATACTGAAGTGTAATATTTCCTTAGGCACTTGGTAGGATTAAGATGCATATAGTCTATGCCAGGAGTATATGCATGCAGTCCTAGCACTTCTGTGGCTGCTGGAATGTCATCAGTTCCAAGTCATCCTAGAGAACAAAAGGAGATTCTGTCTGAAATTTAAAAAAGGAAAAAGTGTGGGAACAATACAGATGCTCGATTTCAAAGGCATTAGCACTAAACTGTCCTACATCAACAGTGCCACCAGGTGGGCCACAAAAATCAAATCAAAGCAAAACAAAACACCGAAAAGAGCCCGATGTTTTGGTACGCCTCTATGCATCCAGTTGGAAGAGTTTTGGGAGCTGGAGAGGAGGCTCACTGGCTGAGAAATGAGAGAAAGCTCATTCTGCTCTTGCAGAAGCCTGCCCTGAATTTGGTTCTTCGCGAGAGTCTTAGGTGACTCACAACTGACTTGTATCTCCAGCCCCAGGGTAATCCAGTGCTTCTAGCATCCCCAGGTGCCTGCACTCATGAGCACATACCCCTCCCCCCACACAAACAAAATGAAAACTAATGAAAATAATTATAAAACGATAGAAGTAAATAAATGGATTTCAATACCTCAATCCCCCTGCCTACACATATTAACATAAACATACTGAGACACCCTTTCAAATTTCACATTTCTTGGTTCCTTCCTAAATTATCTTGAGATGACTCTTCCATGCTCCTCCTTTTACTCTAGTGAAAAGTCACTCTACTAAGTGCTGATAAGCTTAAAGATCATTCTAGTCTTTAGACCATCTTCATGAGGTAGGGGTTCGGCATTCATTCAGATTTTTTTTTTTAAGTTCACATAGTAAGTCTCAATATTGACTGAAGACCTTAAATGTTTTGAGATCTTCAAAAGCATCTACTCTTCCCTTACATACCTTCTTCTCAGAGCTTCATCTTTCAATCGCACCTGTTTGCCCAAAGTTAACGTTAGTGTGGAAGAGACATGTCATACGAGTTCTCTTCCTGTTCCACATTGTTCTCTTTCAGATAATCCAGGCCCAGGCCAGATGGCCTCAGCCCTTTCTACTTTGTCTTCCACCAAAAGCTCCCCTTTCAGCCACGAAACCACAAAATGCATGCAACAGCTATTGTATAGAGAGGAGTGGAGCTTCTGGGAAGTTTGGGAATGAAGATCAGAATTTGAAGTGCATCTAAACCAAAGATGAAGGCTATGTTGCCTCCAGAAAACCTGCCTCAAGGAATAAAAAGAAAGCTCATGATAAATAAATAGGGAATGTCTTCTCTTTCTTTTCTTTGCTCTTTCCTTTCAAAACTCAGCTCCAAGTGATCTGTGACTTGTGACCACCATGGGAACCAAATGGAAGGGAGGCCATTGGGCCCTTCTCTGATTAGTGTTGCTGCAATCCCAAGGAGACAGGGGAAACAAGCTCTTGGTTTTTATTTTCTCTATGTGGTTTCTCAGCAATGTGCTCTGGACATAACCATGGTGAAGAAAAACAACCTTCTAGCTGAAGTAGCAAACAGAATGGGGCACAGAGCGAGTCCTTGTAGATTGCAAAGAAGAGAGATATCCAAAAGCTAACCCCATAGGTTGTTTGTGAATTCCTAGACTTCTTTCCAGTCAGTGTATGCACTGATATCAACTCAACACAACAAAGAATCTGAGCAGAGTAAACATGGGCCACTGCACAGGTCATAGGGTGACTCAAGGCATTCGTGGGATAAATCTGCTTAGAACTGCAAAGGCTTTAAAAAAGAATAGACATCAGAACTATTGCTTATGTGTGAAGCCTGAATCCAACCCAGTCAACTACAGTCTAACACGTGCGCGCACACACACACAGACACATTCAATAGGACTTTAGTATGGCCTTGAATCTCAGAATATAACATTAAAATGCCCAGAATGCAATTGAAACAGCTTCAACCCATGAAGAACTAGAAAATTTTTGATCTGCTTAGGTGACAACAACATCAAAATGACTGTGTCATGAGCCACTCTAAGTCCCATGTTGAAGCACTATTTCTTATAAGCAGTGAATGTAACAGTATCTAGATTGCAGATATAAACCACCAATCAACATGATCAGGTATTCTTATAAAACCAGGATATTTGAATACATGAAAATTGGTCCTAGGAAGAAAATTAGACCCATGGCCACCAAGGAGAAGATAGTTGCCTATAAGCAAGGAGAAAAATCTCAGTAGACTCATCTACTCTCTCATGTAGCCTCCAGAATGTTTAGAAATAAGTTTATGTTTATTTATGATTCCCAGACTGTGGTATTTATTGCAGCAGTGTTACCAGATTAATATATAGATAGTATATTTGATAGGCATCAGTAAGCTATTACATGACCTCCATAACAAATAATAGCAAGTATTCTTTAAACAACTATGAAAATTAAAAAAAAAAAAAAAACCTTGACAAAGAAACAAAAAACGTAAAGAATAATCAAATGGGGCTGGGGGGATAGTGCAGACTAAAAAACGATTAATTACTTTGTAATCATCAAGACCTGTGTGTGCCCTCGGTACTCATGTGAAACCAGAGGTCACTTTTAATGCCACAACTATGGAAATGGAGACCAAAAGGATCCCTAATGTGCACTGGCCAGACAGTCTACTAATTAGTCACCTGCAGACCAGCAAAAGAGAGCCTGTCTGAAAACAGATAGCAATCCTGAGGAGGATACCCTATGCTATCCTCTGGCCTCCACATACACATCCACTGCACACATACAACACAACACACACACACACACACACTCACACACACAAAATCAGATGGAAATTTTAGAAATAAAAATCCAGAGCCCCCGAACAATGAAGTCACTGATTGAATGTGAGAGCAAATTAGGAACAACAGAAGGAAACAGTGTATGAACCTAAAGATAAATCACCACAAACCATCCAATCTGAAAAACACAAAAAAGGAAAATAAATCGGAGAGATTAGCAATCTCAGAAACCAATGGAATAATAATTAAAAAAAAAAAAAAAAAAAAAAAAAAAAAAAAACCTGATGTTCAGGTCACTGAAGTTTCAGAAAAGGAAGAAAAACTATTTAAAGAATAATGACTGAAAACGTCCAAGTGTAGCAAAACAATTAAGCCTAGAAATTCAGAAAGTCATGATAAACCTCACAGAACGAATCCAGGGAATTCAACACCCTAGTAGATTACTGATTAACTAATGAAAATTGATGGTAAAGAATTATTGAAATCAGTCAGAGAGACTTGATTACTATATGGGACCAATTTGCAAGATAAATGTCTCATCTCAGAAACCATAAATAAATAAGGAACTACAACTCTTAGGTATTACAACAAAAGTACAACTCATTGGAGGAAAATAAAAATGGTGGACAGGACTTCATGGAAACAAAAACCTCCTTCTATGTGCAAGATGTGATGAAGTGGTTGAAAAGCTACAGACTCAAAGGAAATACTTTCTAATTAACATGGCTGGCAAATGATTTGAACACAGATAAAAAGAGTTCTCCAAATTCAACAGTAATGAAGCAAACTGGGCAGAAGACAGATGTGTCCTTAAATAAGATTCGAGGATGCAAATGTGTATATGGAAATATATTCAGTATGATTTGACACTGGAGAAATGCAAATGAAAGCCCTGTGATGCTATTACATAAATATGTGCTGGGGTGGCTGAAATAGAAATGGTGGCCCTCTGTGCGGGTGAGGAGGTGTAACAAATGTAATTCGTTCATCACAGGTGGGGATGGAAAAATGCTATAGTCACTGCCCCTGCAGACCTAGTTGGCAGTGACTCATGTGTTCCACAGGTGACTCAGCATTTTACTACTGGACATTTTCTCTTAAGAAACAACAACTTGTCTTCACTACAACATCTGTACATGAAGATTTATAGCGACTCTACATCTAACTGCTTGAAATAGGAATGAAAACGAGTGTCCGTCACCACCCCGTCAATAAACAACTGGTACATGATACACCATCCAACAAAGTACCATACATTAAATGCAAACAAAATATCCATGAATCCAACAGTTTGGCTAAATCTCAAGAAAATTGGGCCGGCTGAAAATAATTTCAATTAGTTTCATGAGATCACATTTTAATACCTAACACTCTTCATGTGACAAAATTTCTACAGCAATAGACAACAGAGCAGTGGGTGCAGGGACTTAGGAAGGGGGTTACTCTAAAAGAGAGTCAGACAAAATTCTACAAAAATCTGAAAACTGACTATGGGACTGGAACTAAAACTGGGTGGTGGGGGGGAAGCTTTCCTGGTCATGAGATAAAGCTCTGGATGTCGGGGTGTGGGTAGAGAATTAGGAAAAAAGATTTGGAAAAAGAATAAACCAACAAACCAGGTCAGACACATTATACACACCATTATCCCTGCACTTGGAAGCAGAGGCAGAAGCATCAGAAGTTCAAGGTCGGTCTTAGCTAGAAAAGGAAACTTAAAGGTTAGCCGCATGTAACTGAGAGTATCTAGAAAAATCAACAACAAATAATAATAATATCAAAAAAAAACCTGATAGTAAGGGCTGGGAAAGCTGCTCAGGAGTTAAAAGTGTGAACTGGTCTTTCAGAGCACCAGAGTTTGGTTCTAGCACCCATGTCAAACAATTCACAACCTTTGTAACTCCAGGTCCAGTGGATCTAGCACCCTCTTCTGGCCTGTACAGGTACTACACCCATGTACCATACACGAACACACATTTTTTTTTTTAAGTTAATGCTTAAAACCTGTGTTTAACCCAGGTTATTTACCTTTGTTAAAACTCATGAACTATATTTCCAAAGGCCCATTTTCATATATAATACTATCAAAAACAAAAGTAGTAAACGAAAGATGGACTGTTGTGTTTGGTTTCCCACTTGACAAAGTTACTACTTTTCCAAAGTTTCCATTGCAAATCTGTCCCATTCCAGAAGAAATGACCCTTGGTGACTAACGTAGAAATCTGAGATTCAAAGAAAGTATTCTTTGAGTTCCTATCATCACATGACAATGAAAGGTGACTTCAGTCAAGACCTCAAAGAAACGTGATGAGGATCAAGAGTCGCATGAAGTGAGCTGCCCGGAGCCAGGCTGACACATTGTAAAAACAGGTCTTGCTGGGGCAAGTGGACATGGGTCTTCCCAGGAGAAGGAGAAAGGAGAGACTTCCCAAGAAGGAAAACAGCAGGCCCAAGGGAGATTTAGTTTTAGATCAGAGGCTCTTTTACTTCACACACACACACACACACACACACACACACACACACACACACACGGACACTCACATCTTGACTAAAGAGATGGTTCAGCACTTACTTCTCCTATTGAGGCCCTGAGTTCAGTTCCCAGCATCCACATCTCACAACTGCTTGAAACTCCAACTCCAGAGGTTCCACCCCTCTGATTTCTCTGGGGATATAAAACACACACATGGTGCACATAAACTCCCACTGGTATGACACACATGAAAAAGAATGTAGACTAAATAAGCCTTTATTTTAAAAGAAAAAACAAAACTATGAAATGCATTACACCATAGTTTTGAGGGCCAACAATCCAAAGTAATGGTAATTGGTGGGGCTATGGCCTCTCTAAATGTTCATGAGTGGGACATTACCTTAACTTTTTGAAGGAAATACAATAGTTAATTTTACATATCAGTTTGCTTAGGTGAAGTAATCCCTGAGAGCTGATAAAACAATATTTCCAGGTGTGTATGTGATGGTGTTTCCAAGAGAAATTAGCATTTTAATCAGCAGACTAAGATCTGTTCTCATCAACTGCATGGGGATCATCCAGTCCATTATGGCCCTGAGGTGTGAGGACAAATTTCTTCTCTTTTCCTTGAGTTGGATTATACCTTCCCTTACCCTTGGACACTCATCTTTCAGTTCTTATGAATTTAGAGAAAGACCAAATGACACAACATTATTTTAAACAAATACAGATAGTATTATTTCTTGACCTCCACAATCACAGGAAGTAATTATTCAACCATACATATATGTGTATATGCATATACATATTTATATATGTGGGTATATATGTAATATAATCTACTCCTCTCAAGATCACTTATAAATATAGCAATGAGTGAGTAGCAGACTACAAAGTCAGCAGAACTAACGTAACAAGGAAAAAAAGAAAAAGATCTGTCTCCAAAATCAACAGGCTAAGTTGATTCAGACTTTATAAACACACACTTGTGCTCCTTCCACAGTTCCTCAGTCTTTAGCTCTTCATACCACTATAAAGCCAAAGTTAACCTAACAGAGTGGAAGAATAGGAGTACGAAGTCTTGACATTTCATGGCTTAGATTAAATCAATATACAAGCATTTCAAATTACCCTCCAGAGCTTCAAATGAGTGCTCTTGTGACACACAGCAGCTCAGAGGTCACATGAGTTTGGTGATGCATGGGTCTTATACATACATGAGACATGTACCTGCTAGATAAGCTCTGGGTCCATGATGTCTCTCCTGGCTCCCATAATCCCATTTGGAAGTCCACCTTCAGCAGAAAGAATAGTATATGAACATCTCCACAAATGGGGACAGCTCAGAATCAGCACACCTGACTCCAGACCTCCTGGCATGGCAAGAATTTAGTCATGTGCTCACATCTCAGCATCTAGAAAGAAATAAGTTTTCCTGTCAGTAACCAGCCAAAAGTCAGGAGTTCTATCATTATGAACAAAAGAGGGAAATAGAATTTGTTTAAAATAATAAATAGATAAATGAATGAATGAATGAATGAATAAGTGATGTCTGCTGCTGTCTGCTATCTTTATATTTTGTAGTTATAATGTTGCTCTCTGCCTAAGTCCTCGAAACACTTCCAGTCTGCACGGATTTGGACAGTGCGCTTCTCTAATGCTTCATATCTTTGTTTTTCTGTTTTTAGAGATCAATAATGTTCTTTTGTGTTGCAAATAGTGTTATAAAGAAGACCATGTGCATCTGTGTGTATTTCTATGATTTTCTCCCAACAACAGACTCCTGAAAGGTTTTCTGAGGTCCCAGGACTCATACCTTTGATGCAGGAACCAAACCAGAAATTCTCTTTCCAATCAATACTGTAAAAGCTGCCCCAGTCTTGGAACATTCTGACCTATACTTCAGCCTCTCTGCTTTAACCAGCCCTTTCTGGGCCCTGGCTGGATATAAGCACCAAGATTTTTGGGAGACGGTTTTTTATAACTAGCTATGCCATTGGTGAAAATGGACTAGTTGTTTGGGGGATTGCCTTGAAATTCTATCCTATGACTCTCCAAGTCATATGTATGCACAATTTTAATTAATCATTTCTGTTCCCATTTATAATTTGCAATGTGGTTAAGGACACATGATGCCATTGGCTAGATCCAAAAATGTTTCCAAAACCTATTTTGGATACTGCTGCTTTCATCACTTCTCACTTTTGAAGTACTCATGGCACTCTCCAATTAAAGTCCAAATTCTTTCCCATGGCTTTTAAATCTCCATGAATATCATACCACTGAAGTTTTGATGGAAAAATAAGTTTACACACAACACACACACACACACATGCATGCATATACATATACACATAGTCAAACATAATGGATTATAATAAAACCAGAGTTATTTATTAAGTTCAACACATTGGTCTGGACTCAGCAGGGCAGTCCTTCTGAGCTCAGCTGGGCTACTCCTATATCTGTTGCCCACTTTATATCACCTAGGCTACTCTGCTTCTTGGTTTAGCTACTAATGTGTTAAGGTGACTGTGAAACTAGGACAAATGTCTCTCACCATCCAGCAGTGTACTGAGTTTTTACCAATGTCATTTTCTAGTTCTAACAGCATTAAAAATGCCTCTGTAGGCATTTCTTAAGCATCTTCCACATCATATTTGTTATTTTTTTCCTTGACCAAACCAAGTCCCATAGGCAGCTCTAACTCAAGGGCTTAGAAGACTTGATCTGTTGACTAGAGAAAGAAAATGCTGCCATTGTATCCACCTACAATTCCCCTTTCCATTCCCAGTTTCTTTCACTATTCATTTGCATACTCTCTACTTCATAGAAACAGAACTACTTATGGGTCCCTGTGTGTCCTAATTTGTGTTTTGTTGTTGTGGAAAAAAAATGCTGATCAAAACCATCTTGAGAGAATAATTGGTTTATTTTATTGTCTTAATTTGGTTGTAATTGCTGTGATGAGACACCATGACCAAGGAAATTCTTATGAAGGCAAAAGTTTAATTGGGGCAGGCTTACAGTTTCAGACGTTTAGTCCATTATCCAGGAAGATGTAGGGCTTGTGGAGCTGAGAGTTCTATATCTTTATTCAAAGGCAAGCAGGAGAAGACTGACTTTCAGGACCATCTACCTAGGATGGCACCACAAGAAGTGACCTGGGCCCCTCTATATGAGTTATCAATTAAGAAAATGTCTGGCAGACAGGGACACAAGCCAGTCTGATCTAGGAAATTCCTCAGCTAATTTTCCTTTTCCCGGTGACTGTGACTCCTGTCAAGTTAACAGCTAAAGCTAATTACAACATCCAACATGTCTTGTTCTTCCAGATTTCCAGGCTGGCATGTCTCAAGCAATACTCATACCCTATCTCTATCTATCTATCTATCTATCTATCTATCTATCTATCTATCTATCATCTATCTATGTATCTATCTATCTATCTACTATGTATCTATCTATCTATCTATCTATCTATCTATCTATCTATCTATCTATCTATCTATCTATCTATGTATCTCCATCAACTCTGCTTTAGCCAGTTCTTCTAGGCCCTGGACTGGATATATGTACCAAGTTATTAGGAAAAGAATTTTGACAAGTAGCAAAGTCATTAGTGAAAACAGACTAGTTGCTCCGAAGGTTGCCTTGAAATTCTGTCCCATACACCTCCAATTCCTATATATGCACTATTTTGTACTACTGCCTATTGCCTCTGTATTCTGTTGTTATGAACTTGTGCCTTAGTCCTTGAAATACGTAAAGTTTGTGACTCCTTAATATTTTACATTTTCAACTTCCCATTTTTAGCCACAGTGATATAAAGAACATGTTAACCCTTTCGTACTTCCATGAAGGTTTTCCTGAGGTCCCATACTCAAACCTCTGATACAGGACCTCCCCCCCCTTCTCTCTCTGTTCTCTCTCTCTCTCTGTCTTCTCTTTCTTCACCAAGCTAGGTCAAACAGGACACACAAACCTTCTTTTTCCTCTAGGAGGGCTCCTTCCTCTTAAGACAGGGCCAGCTGTCCTTCCTGTGGTCTTTGTATTTCTGATACAGTCCTATCAAGTCCTATTTAAAATGTTGCTTGTTAATTTTTGTAGCAAGATTACTTGGTGCTCAGAAACAATAGCCACTGTTGCTTTCTTGAAGCTTGCTGCATATTGAAGCCTGATGCCATATGCCAGAGACAAAGTAGCGTCTGTTGGCCAGCCAATGGCCTACATATGAAGGACTGAAGACAAATATAAAAAGAAAAGCCCTTTGCAAATGGTTAGGCATCAGATGTATCACAATAACAGAAGGGATTTTACGTTCTTGACGATGAACAACTCTTGGACTAGCATGTTTAAAAATGGCTTCTGGATGATGGGACATAGTTGTCAATATAGAAAATTTAACTCACTGAAACTCATTTTACAAATGATCTCATTTGGGATATAAAGCCTTCTCTCTTCATTCAATCCAAATGTTCCTCTCAATAACTTAACATCTGGTACACATGGGCTGCTGCCAAGAAACTGAGAAGTAATATCCAGTTTTGTTCCTATATATTAGGTAGCTATACCATCTCTCTCACAGCCCTCAGTACCCTGATGGCCTTTCTGACCATTACAGGGAATAATATCTAAAGATGGACAGGGTATTCTGGGATTTAATAACAAAGGTGTCAACAAACCTGTGGTCACACAGCAGGATAGCAACAGATCTTGATGCCAAGATTGTGCTACCCACTGCCAAGGGATTCATCAGGTGTCCAAATAGTAACCCAACATTTCTAAAACCTTTAACCTCTACAGAGGAACTAGTGTGAAGAAAAACCCCAGAGGAGTCATTTTTATCATAGGAACCCAGGACAGGATCCCCACAGCTCAAAATGGCCAGATCTAAAAAGCTTCAGTACAAAAAGAGAAATACTGAGGGTTGTTCATCATGAGAAGCTTGTAGCTGTCGAAGGAAGAATATATGCCCTAAACAGCCAATTCCAAATTGTATTAGGTATCATCTTGGGACAAGACTCTCCCTCTGCTAGACCAGGCAGTACCTCAGCTTCCTCTTGCGTTATTATCGTTAGGGTCATGTGTGTGCAATTACCAGCTTTAAGCTTACAAAGGACCAGGTGAACAGCACTGTGTGTACATTTCAGTCATGTTATTATGCGCCGCATCTATGGAGAAGATTCTGTTAACATTTACATTTTTCTGTAAGAGTAAACAAAGGCTCACAATATTACCTAGCACCAAAGAGTAAATCAACTGTATGGCTGGCGTATGGAGCCACTGTTCTAATTCCAGACCATAGTCACCCATTGAACATCCTAGACAGGTTGCTCCTGGGCCCAGTCTGATGGTACCAAACAATTATTTCAGCGCTCTGGAGGCTGAGGCAAGACAATCACATTTTTTTTTTTTTCCCATCTTGAGGTCTACAGTAGTCATACTAGTAGAAATGCTAGTTCCTCTATTCCTGGTCAAAACATAGAGACTGCTTGATTCCTGTCACTAAATGTTGACTGATGTGCTGTGACATGGCTTACTAACTGTAGGACTCAGGCAACCTCTGTGATCATATGTGTAAGCATAGAGTAAAGCACCAAGATAGAAACAAAACTTGCCAGTCTCTTTGATTTCAGCAGCAAGTTGTGCTGCTGTCTTTGGCACACTTTCCAGAAATAGATTAGAAAGCAGGAAAAAATATTTAAAAAAAAAAAAAAGCAGAAAAAAGAAAATCTACCTTGATGTGTTATATTGCTAATAGCCCTGTTTTTGCAATAAAAAAAGGACCATAAATGGAAAGAAAATGCGTGAAATGAAAACAGGCCGACTGGACCTAGGCATAACAACGTATAAATATTCATGTTAGATTACCTCTTAAACCAACTTCATGGTCCCTCTGTGTGCACTTAGGGCTGAGTGGTTGCGGTCGGCCTTAGTTACAGACACAAATGTGTGTGACTTTAACAGGACTAGTAACTAGGGACTATTAGCAGAAGTCTGAATCATAGCTAATCCTTCCAAATGCCCCAGCGGCTCAAGCATACACCCCGCGCCCCTTCTCCCCCGGCCCCACCGCTGTTTGCCAAGGAAACAGTAATCTATCTCTAGGTTTTTCCTCCTCAACAGAAACTGAGCTCAAAGAGAAAGGAGGGAAGAAAAAAATCCTTAATCTTAGCAACTGCAGACTCTGGTATTTCTGCTGTGGAGCTTAAAGGCAAAACACAAAAAGCCTTGTTGAAGAGTTCAGCTTGAGGTAACCAGGTTCTGAAAGACTCTTTTGTGTGAGTGGGGGGACAGGCAGTGTGGGCAAGGAGGAGTACAGGTCACACAGGGAGTTAATTTCCTGCCTGGCAGAAGGCTCTGCTCCCTTGCTGGAGGTGGAAGCCTAGCTGATTTGTGCAGGGCTGGTACTGCCCGACACAGCTCCAAAACTCCTAGGTGGGAACACTAAGACAGAGGCCAGGCGAACTTACTGGCCTCCGGCTGAGCTGGCTGCAAGGCCAGCATTCCTCCCTTCCTTCTGCTTTGGCCTCCTAGTGACCTTGGGGTTAAACTGCAGTCAAGTCCAATAGTGATAACTTTTATCTCGCTCCCACATACAGTGTTTGGCTTCATCTTACCCCAGGCAACATTCTAAATGGCAATGATTAGAATTTTCCTACATCAGCAGAGAGTTACTTAGTCTTACTCTCTGAGCTTCCCATCTTATTCCTTCCTAAGAGAGAAGACTGACAGTAGTGTGTGTGTTGGCGGGGGGCGGGGGGTGTTTGGGTGTGTGGGGTATGCTGTCGCATGCACCCATATGCACACACATGGGCACATGCATATGCCCATGTGTGTGCATGTGTGGTGTTTGTATATGCCATGCAAAGGAACTTTCTGCACGTAGAAAGTATTCTACATCACAGGCTTTCTGTAAAATGGTAGACTGCCTTTAAAATGTTGAGCCTGGTTTTTATTGTGCCTCACCATCTGGGGGTGGTGGTTTAGCAAACAAGAGAGCCTCTGATGACTATTTTTTTTCTCCTTAATGTTGGTGTATTTGTGGCTGCTTTTAATTTTGTTTCTTTTTGTGTTTCAGACAGGATCTCATATACCCCAGGTTGGTTTAGAACTTACTAGGTATCTCTTGTTACCACTTGCAAAGTGGTGGAATTACAGGTATGTGCACAGTCTCATACCCAGTTGGGAACTGAACAACCAAGGGCCTTATGAACGCTGGGCAAGCACTCTACCAAAAGAACTCCATGTTTTGTTTGGTTTTGTTTTAGATAAAGTATAAATAAAAGGGTTAGAGGGGCGTTAAAGGAGAGAAAGAAAGAAAGTCATTGCTGAATATGGACTCTGCACTTTCAGTTTTATTTGTTCAAAAGAAAATATCCTATAAGCAAGCTGTTTGTTTGTTATCTTTTGAGACTTGTTCTCCTGAGTCATCCAGGCTGGCCTTTAACTCGTGCTTTCTCTGCATCAGCTTCCTGAGTGCAGAAACTGCAGACCTGTGCCTAGAGGTGAGATATTCTTCTCTCACCTTAGCAAATGAAAAGGCAGTGGAGAAAATGACTAGCTCACCCAAGTTCACAGTATCAGTAAAAGTGGAATCAGAAGGCACTCCTATCGTGACGAGAGAATGCCAAGGCTATTCTTGTCCCTTCTTTCATGAAGTCTGCCACCGAGGCTTTCCATTCTGTGTGCCCTAATCAGCTTCCTCAGTACCCCCCACCCGGAAGATCATAGAGTTATTAAAGAAAAGCGTCTCCAGTTTGCTCATCCCAGCTCCCCTTCCCCCACTGCAAGACAGACAATAACCCAACCCACAAAATAGAGGTGGCTGATGGGAGGAAAGTGCCTATCTTGATTTTCCCCTTCATGTAAGCACAATTCTGTTTCCTCATGTTTTAAATCAGTGAAATGAGCCTGTGGGCTAAAACAGCGATTTACAGAAATCTAGGTAATATCCAGTTGTCACACAAAGTTAAGAACCTGTGGAAAGAGTATTAGTACCGAAGGGGGGGGGGGGAGTGTCGATCTACATCTAGAATAGTTGGGCTCTGTGGTAATACCGATCATGTCGATACCTCCCACACATAACTGTGACTCGGCACACTGAGGCTCCACTTCCTGTGCCCCTAAGACCCCAAGAACCAGTGCACTTCTGACAACTGCGACTCTGGTGAGTTGCACCTGGAATCATGTTTTCTTCATTATAGCATGTTTGGAACAGAGATGGACACAAAGGATGGCTGGCACACATGCTGAGGGTGAGAAGGCTTAAAAGAACCAGGTGAGCGGTCTTCAAGTTACAGGAGTCAGAATTTTCTTCTTATGGCTAAAGAAGCACCAATTCATCACCACCTGTGCTTGGGGTTGGTGAGGCTGGGGGAACGGAAGACCCTCTGCTGCATAGGTTAGGTCGGCTTCGTGCCCTTAGCTTTAGCACACTGGCGACCCTTTCACATCATATCTTGAAAACAGCAATGCTGATAGTGACCATTCAATAAACACCTGGCACCAGGGACTGTGCCGAACACCTGACTCCATCACATGATTTAATCAGCTCGGCAGCAGGCAGGGCGATGGGTGCAGGAGACTTCTGTGGCTCTCCACAGCTCCGCCCACTTTTTCATTTCTCTCACTCCTGGTCCTGTGTGCATCCTGCTCCCTGTGAGGCTATTCTGCATAAATCCTGACAGCTGCTCCTGTGCCCTCCAGTTTCTCCTTGGATGGCCTCCGGAGAGCCCGAGTTTGGATTTTGTGGAAAGGAAGTCAAACAAAGCTACATTCCTTCCCTGAAAGGTTATTTCTGATAGACTGGAAGACCTCGGCCTCTCTTTAAGAAGCCTTTCTTATCAAACGTCAGTAGTTCCTCATCTGGGAGGAGATTTGGTAGGAATGAATATGATCAGAATATATTATATGAAACTAACAAGAATTTAATAAAAAATTTTTTAAAAGAGGACACTTTTTTAAAGTATTAATTCCCAACTTTAAGATTTAGAAATTTCTTTCTCTTTTTAATCTGCTGCCTTGCATAGACCATCTCTTGCAGTTTTCCCTCTGTTAAAAAAAATAAGTATGTGTGTGGGGGGGGTCTGTGTATATGAGAAATGTTGTGGGGGGTGTATGGTGTGTGTGTGTGTGTGTGTGTGGGTTATGTATTTTATGTGTGTGTGTATGGTATGTGTGTGTGGTATGAGTGTGTGTGTGTGGTGTTGTATTTTATGTGTGTGTGTATGGTGTGTGTGTGTGTGGTATGAGTGTGTGTGTGGTGTGTATTTTATGTGTGTGTGTTGGTATGTGTGTGTGGTATGTGTGTGTGTGGTGTGGTATTTTATGTGTATGTGTATGGTTGTGTGGTGTGTGGTCTGTGTATATGTGGAATGTGTAAGTGTGTGTGGTGTATATGGTGTGTATGTGTGTGTTGTGTGTGTGGTATGAGTGTGTGTGTGGTGTGTACTTTGTGTGTTTGTGTGTGTGGTGTGTATTGTGTGTGTGTGGTATGTATGGTGTGTGTATGGTGTGTATGGCCTCTGTGTGGAATGTGCGTGTGGTTGTGTGGTGTATCTGTGTGTGTAAGATTGAAGAGGAGCTGCAGCATTTGTGGGGAGGTCAGAAGACAACTTAGTGAGCTCCTCCCCTCCCACATGGCTTCTGGGGATCATCCTCAGATCATCAGGCTTTCGTCATTGGGCAGCAAACACCTTCGCCAGCTGAGCCATCTCTCCACAGACCTTTAGCGATTTTCTAAACCCCCCTCCTACACATAAGTTTCCTGTCTGCAAATAAACTAACCCGAGGGCAGCAGCGTGAGTTTCTTGTTTGGTTCTGATATATAACTACAATGGAACTCACTTAACAGACAACTCTTAAAGAGAAAGAACAGCTTGTCTGTGACCCCATTGCTAACTGGCAGCAAAACTCAATTTCAAATACTGTGTCTGGGTTCTTAGCTGTGGTATTGCAGCAACAATGCAATGTTCTGGACAGTGTGGCAAGTTCAGGGCTTGGGACATGCAAGAACTCTTCACAGAAACACAGTAGGGGAGAACAACATTGTATGGGGAAAGGTGGGGTTGCTTCTCCATGATAGCCACTTATTCAATTCCATCAGACAGATAAGAGTGTATCTCTAGGCATCTCCATTGTTCCTGAAATTCTCTCACCCTTGACCCTGCCTAAACGGTGTGGCAGAGCATTTTCTTACACAAATAGACTGTGAGGTATTGTCAGATCTCACTCACATTCAAATCCTGGC
Organism: Mastomys natalensis; assembly: GCA_021653895.1. Taxonomy (NCBI): domain Eukaryota; kingdom Metazoa; phylum Chordata; class Mammalia; order Rodentia; family Muridae; genus Mastomys; species Mastomys natalensis. The sequence goes on from JAJTUV010000873.1 coordinate 278,109, forward strand.
TGGCAACATATCCCATGCCTCATTGGCTTTACCGTAATTGTCCTGGCTGAGCCAAGGTGGGCTACAACTGAGGCAGAGCCTTCTTTAAAATAACCAAGCATGCCAGAACAGGCAATGGTTAATTTTTTATACCAGAGGAAAAACGTCAGGGCTACCATTGCCTGAGACTATCCAACTCATTTAAAAGACACCAGGAGGATGTGCCCTGGGAAATAACTATGGACTATTTGCATCTGAGAGAGGCTGACCTCTGCTTGCTGGCTTCTATCTTCCACCCTAGGAAGCAGAATGATCTCTATTTAGAGCTGGGACTCTCAGCTTTCCTCTGCACACTAAGGAATTCATCGTCCCAGGTCTCAGATTACTTGAAGAGAATATTTTAGCTAAAATAGTCATATACATTTCCATAAGTGACGTTACTGTAAAATAGGAAGGGGTTTATTTCCTCTCCTTAATGCAAGGCAGTTTGGAAGCCAGGGCTCTTGAAGTTCCTACTTCCAAAGTTTCATTACCTCATGTCTCTGTCTTAAAATTAGCTGTACTAATAGCATTGACAACTTGTCCCCCGCACTAGAAAGTGAGGTCCCTGTAGGTGGGTGGCATATTTCATTCTCGTCTCCATCTTTGGCCCAGCCCAACACCTGGCACACAGAATGCACTTAATGTATGCTGCAGGATGAGCCAGACACATGGGTGTCCCTAGAGTACCCGTGACGGCTGCTGTCAGAGAGTGCATTATGCAACTCTGTGTTGACTTGCTAGCTTCATCCACAAAGGCAGAGATCATATTTCATTTAATTTTATACCACTGTGTTTAGAACATCCTGACTGTTCAAGACATATTTTGTAGGTAAAGCAAGGTGGAGGATGCAGGAAAAGAAACAAAATGTCCTTAACCATTGCTCTCCTATATCTCTTGGAAATGATTTGCCAGCAATCTGAGATGATATCATAGGATCCTGCACACCATATACCCAAGTCCTTCCAAATGAATGACAGTTCCAGCATGGAGTCACCTCCGAGAAGACAGTGAAAGGCCAGCTTCAGAAGCAAGATACTGGTAGACCTTTTGCAGAAGAAGGCAAACCTCCAATGATTGTTGGCTAATATCCCTTTTCAAATGTCCCTTCTGTAGGAAATATGCCTGGACCTTCAAGAGAGGTCACATTTCCTTCCTTCACAGTTCTTCCTTCTGCTTGTAATTATACACTCATTAATGTGACGTTTTGATAAATCCCCAACTCTCCAGAAAGTCTCATCAGTCAAAACTGCATCTGCTTCACTCATTATGTTATTCCCAGATCTATGTATGATATCATAGAGTCAGGCATTCAAACTCTCAACATGAACTGAGGGAATCCATAGATGGACACAAGGATAGATATGTGGATGGATGGACATTCTCAGTCTGTTACTTACATTGGACACATGTTCTTATCTTGGTTAATTGTTGTTCTGAAGTGACCATTTAAAATGGATGTTATGTGGGGAGGTTACTGTAAATCAGTTCCTTTATTACCCTATTTGATTCTGAGGAATTATCTAGGACTAAACACCAATCCTGATATCTCATCAAAGCAGTCATAAGTACTAAAATGATAGGGTTTTTTCACCAATTTTGTGTATGTATATTATGATTGATAATTTGTTTGTGTAGATGAATGAATATGTCTGTGCATGTTGTGTAGGGGTACAGTAATGCATGTCAGGCATGCATGTGGATACCAACAGACAACTTGGTGTCAGTCTTTCTTTGTTCTTGTTCAGAAACATCTCTTCAACACTGCATAAGCTGGATAACTGACCTAACAAGCTTCTGGAGGTGTTGTTTTTTGCCTCCTACTTCTTCTAGATCAGTGGATTTAGACGCTTGCCTAGAGCATCAGCTTCATGGAAACTCTTGGAATCTGGTTCAGATCCTTATGTTTGTGTGGCAGGAGCTTTTCTCTACCTGGTCATGTCTCCAACCAATATATATATATATATATATATATATATGCATACAATCCTACATGAGGCAGGAGGATGGTGAATTCAAGGCTAGCCTAGAATATACAAAATCTATGTCTAACAAGTTATAATGGATTCACACAACAAAATATTACTCAATGACACAAAGGTATAGAGGAATGTTAAATAATACTACTCAGAAATTTCAGCCTGAAAATTCTACCTGCCCACCGCAATTGCAGCTATAATATACTGTAGAAAAAACAAAACCAGGTAAACAACAAACCGGTCAAAGTTCATAGGAAGCAACAAAGGAATAGACAGGTTGATCACAGGGTATTTTGAGGGCAGGGAAAATATTCTATATGATGCTGAAACGTGTACACAGCACTATGCATTTACCAATGTACAGCTTGGAGTGGACTTTAATCAAGTCTGTAGGTGTTCGTTAATGATAATATATCAATATTGGTTCATCAGTTGTAATTGTAGTAAATGGGCCACACTCATGAGAGACATGAGTAATATGGGAAAATAGAGGAAAGGAATGTAAGAGCTTTGTATTTTCTGTTCATGTTTCCTGTAGCTGTGAAAAAAAGTTAATGTTTACTGGACCTGCTGATATGAAGAAGAATCTTAGTCCCACCTTGCACTTACAAATACATCTGTATCTTCACTTTTCTCCCTGGTTCCTGAACTATACTGATGACCAAGGGATATGGAAGCTGGTGGTACAGAGAGGAGCCAGAGTTCTCTTATGCCCCTAAGCACAGTCCAGATCCCTTCAGACAACCTGCTGAAGCATGTTCAACTGTCAACAAAGAATCCAGGTGAACTCCACAGTTCCTTGAAGCCAAGTCCGTGCCTGCTATCCGGTAGCAGAGACACCACAATTACCTGCAGCTTCTTGCTGGGCAGAGTGACTATGAGATGCTGCAGGGCACCAGACAGCAAGGAGCCAGCGCCACCAATTAAGGAGTGCCTGTGAGCAGAGCTGCATCTAGGAGAGTCTGTGAAACAAGTGGTGGCAAGACTAGCTTGGGTTCCTAGGAAAAGAGCTGGCACCAGGAGACAGAGGCACCACATCGCCATGGCTACCTGTGTCACAGCGCCTGCTGCAAAGCCTTTTAGGAAACTCTATTTGTGAAAGCTGGATAGTGTTCTCCCAAGGCCAGCATGCCTTCACTCTCAGGCACTTCTCAGTATCTGCCTCTCTCTATTCTACCCTTCTCTAAACAAAAAGGCAGCGGGGAGGGCCTTGATATTCTGTCCACACATGCTGGGGCCCCTCAATAATGCCCAACTAGAAGTCATGGCTCACAGGCTCTCTCACATGGCTGAGTGGATTTCCAGTGCTTCTGTTCACCACAGATTCAATATGCATAGAGCCTGCAAAGGAACATCATTAGTGTTTTAAAGTCTTAGCCAGGTTGGGAGATGAAAGGCAATTAAGGCCCGGGTCCTCTTTGTTGTTCTGCCTTCTGTTCTGGCTCCTAGCACAACTTCAGGGGAGATGAGTGACAAGACAATGTAATCACTACTGCACATTTGCCACAAAGAACACCCAGTCGGAAGCCATCCTGCGGGGCCAGCATTGGATGACAGTCTGCATTTTTTTTTTCAAAGAAAATACTGTGTGTATTGGTTTAACAAAGTAATATCTTAATATCTTAGAGAAGACAGAAAGTGAATTTAAACTAGCTAAAAATCTCCTTAAAACCAGACGCTCCCAGCCATCTAACAATACAAATTAGATACCTCCAATCAAAAGAAAGTCTTTTGACTCACACAATCCTTAACACTGTGCCGATCTATCTTGTTTATGTGGCCAGTGTGTTGCTCATTTTAGAATGACGCCCCCTCATTTTTTACAATGGTGTCTAACGAACTCCTCTTTCTGCTGTGTGTGTCTAAGCATGAAGTTCAAATGGGAACTGCCAGTCACAGTAGCCCCTTGCTTAGCCTCAGGGCAGGCATCTGCCCCTTCATTAATCTACTCCTTCTTCCCAGCAAGTCTCAGAATAGAATGAAGGAAAAAGACCATTTTCCCTCTGCCTGGGAAGCTAAGGAACTGTTTCCCCAGAGCAGAAGTCAGCTTGGGGGCTTGGATTGAATTGAAAGTAATGAAGAAAATATGCATCCAAAGGGAAATCTGTGACAGGGAGAATCCTAGGGACATATGAGTCACTGCAAGGTTGTCCAATCTTTTGACATTGTGATATGATCTTGCTATCACTTAGAAATGCTTTGGGCTACATTTCCAGCTGTCCTAAGGACACGCACAGTTCAATGGCTTCAGGCTATGCATGCCTAGTTTAATCATACATAGTAGATTATAGTAACTGGTCCGAAAGTTAATTCTGATGTACACCTTACCTTTCTCAGGCCTTCCCACATTAGCCCAGATCTAAGTGTAAAGCTTGATGGTGGTGCTTTGGCCAGTAGATGTCGGCAAGTTGGATGATAATCTAAGCTTGAACAGCACCTGAGCATGGGAACATACCCTCCTGCCTGTGGCTTCAAGAACTTTTTACCATGTGAAACCCATACTAGTCTCCTAGGTACAGGATCCCAGCCAATAACCCAGCACCAATTGGAGTCCTGAGGTGACTATCTTAAGCCATCATAAGCCTCATGAAAGACACAGGAGAGATCAGTAGCAAATCATGGTGCAGAGCCCAGCCTCAAATGAGGACTCGTAGCTATGAGCAAATAAACAACAATGGTTCCTTTCACCAGGTTTGGAGTATTTTTGTTATCCAATAGTAGGTGACTTGTAACTCTCTGAAGCCTTCACCTTGTGAATAGACTAACTATATGACAAAACACTATGTACAATGAAAAGCCATGGTGTGCCAGGCACTCCAGTGTTCAGTAGTGTCACCGAGCCACCTCACAGCACTAAACCAGTCTGACATTAAGAAATCAATCTCCAGGTGAGTCTAACTCAGGCTTCCAACCCAGAGCCTTGAGCAGATAGATGTCTGTTTGATTTCACCTTTAAACTTACAGTCACTTCCCTTTGGAGTAGCCTGCTCCAACAGAGATGATCCTCTACCTTCCCAGGAGCCACTCAATTCCTGTCTTTTTCATAGATCCAATTTCCCCTGATTTGCCCAACCTCTTAGGGCAAGATTATTGATGGCATTCCCAATATGTGATCACCTCTTCTCCCTACAAAATTCTCATATGCAAAAAAGCAATCAACAAAATACATACTTTATCCATTTCCCAAGCTACTAGATATGGTTATAAAGCACAGATAACATAGATGAAACCGTAAAGGAGATGTGATCACATGCTAAACTAGAACATGCTCCCTCCACCTCCCTCCCTCCCTCCTTCCCTCCCTCCCTCCATCCCTCCCTCCCTCCCTTCCTCCCTCCTCCCCCTCCTTCCCTTCCTGTCTCTCTCTCCCTCCCTCCCTCCTCCCTTCCTCCCTCTCTCCCTATCTTCCTTCCTTCCTTCCTTCCTTCCTCCTTCTCCTTTTCCTCCCTTTCCTTTTTTGAAAGGGTTTACTCTGGCTAACATTTTGACCAGACAGACTTCACCATGGCAGCCAGAATGGGCAGTGGGTACAGATGGCAGCAGATCACGCTGCATCTGATAGTCAGAAAACAGAGACTGGTGAACGCATGAGTACCTTCTTCACTAGAACACCGATGGGGTGACTGCAGCCATAGCAGCTAACTGAGATCCTGACTACAAAAGGAAATCTGTGAGAAAAATAAAATGATAGACCTGATGTTAATGGCTACTAAAGCAATGCTAGTGGCCACCAAACTCCAGAAACACTATTGTATAAGAAAAAACAGAAGTGTGTTTTCAGCACATCTGTGTAAAGTAGATTATTTATTATACACAGTTAAACACAACCTCAAAACAAAGAACCTGGGTTTGAATTCCATCAGTTCCAGCAGAAGACTAATAATTAATGATTTAGTCACTTCTATAGGGAACCCTTTGGTCATTCCTGTGTTAGTCTACAGGTAAACAGATTTGACTTTCTATCACATGTGTAGACATGAGTCATGGGCATCTTTTATTTTAAAATAAATGAGATAAGTAGATACTTACAAAGATGATTTTGATTTGAGACAGGTTCAAATGTAACCTCGGCTGGCCTCGACCTCTATAAAGCCAAAGATAGCCTTGAACTTCTGATCCTTCTGAGCAGATGTCGGTTGTGGGCTACTACACTCAAACTGAACCCAGGACTTTGTGATGACTAAGCAAGCACTGTCAACAGAACTACATCTCCAATTCCCACAAAAAGCATTTTATTGAAATCTAAAGACTAATACAAGGAAAAGAATTTCATTATAAATATATAAATTAAATATCAGCAATGTGAAATTGCTCTTTCTCACCACGTTTTGACCCCATGTTACCACATAAAGCTCTCTGAACTCCCCACTGTAATAACATTAAGCAATAGTCCTCAAAGTAAAGTCCTCCAGCCACAGCTTCAGCATCATCTGAGAGCGTGGTAGAGATACAGGTGCTTTGTCTCTGCCCCTGACCTGTTGAATTAGAAGCTCTAGCAGTTGGGTCAGCAGTAGTGTTTGTGTAATAAGCCTTGCACACGGTCCTGAAGCAGTCAGCAATGAAAGCCATATTCTTAGATACCTGTTTGCCAATTTCTGGTGGACAGTGAAACCCAAGTGCTTCTCTTCTACAGGGTACTGGGTAATGCTAGAGTCACAGAAAGCCTGGACAAATAGCAACCCTACTCATTAGTTAAAATTAAGTCTCAAACCCTGAGACAAAAGGCTGAGGTGCCTATTTAACAGATCAAAGTAGACCTGGCAGCTAGCTCTCCTAGGATACCCACGAATCCCACTTGTTACAGGGTATGGTTGGTAACCTAATCATCTACCTTGAAATTTTCATGTCCAAGGGTTGGGATGCTCTTCCCCAAGGCTCTTCCCTATATAATGCAAATATTATATATGGTTCCCCTCTCTTCCCTCCCTCACCCTTGTCTCCTCACATGGCCCAAGGGTCGTGTCCACTCTGGACTCTCCCAGGTGTCCCTACCTCTAACTTATGCTCTCCCTTTTGTCTATAATAAACATTCTCCTCTACCATACTAGGATCAGTTATGTCCTTTCTTTTCATTCCTCGCCCCTCCTCCCCCAATTCAGTTAGGAGTTCTTAGGCCAGCTGATTAACCCCTAATATCTTGGTATTTTGATTTCTTGGTATCTTCATGGGTAAAGTGGGATGGTACTTAAAGGACCATGTACAAATTAAATCAGACCTGCAAACTACCAGACTACTCTACTGTCTAGACCAGCATAAGTTGTGAGTGGAGTCGTCTGATTTTCTCAGAACAACTTGCCAGCCCTGTGGGCAAGGAACATTCCAGAAATTCTGCTCTGTATGTCCAAGTACCACATTTAAAAAACAAAAGATAACTACCCCTGCCTAGTTTAGATTTCTCAGTACTTCTAGGTACTGCCCCTCTATTTGGGCATCAGGATGACGAGCCTGGCTTGACTTACCTAATAAATGTGTTAACATTCATAGCTCCCCAGTGGCTGATATGACCTTCTCTGGCTGCTTTTTCTGTGTTGAATTTCCGTTTCTGAAGCCTCTGTTCCAACATCTGTGATGTGGGAAGAAGAAGCTTATATTACAGAATGCTTGAAATCATTTCAACACACACAGAGATCACCAAATAAGCTATTTTACTGGATGATAATTTTCCAATTTAAACCTTTATTTTTGGTTTGTTTATATGTATGTATATAAGTGTTTTGCCTGTATGTGTGTCCATTCACCCCATGCATATAGTGCCTGAGGAGGCCGGAAGAGAGTCTTAGATCCCCTGATGGAGTTACAGAAGTTGTGAGCTACCATATGGGTGCTAGAAATTGAATACTAGTCTTAAGAACTGGGCCATCTCTCAGCCCCTAAATTTTCCAATATTTTGCTAAGAGACTTAACTCCAGAGCTCTAGATGTCTTCTTTCTGAAAACATCACCAGGGCCAAGAGTATGCTATGAAAAATGAGTACAAAGACAATAGAGGAATTGCTGTTGTCCTGTCCCCTTACAAGTAGATGCACTTTATAGTCCATTTTATGCAGGTAAGAAAAGAAACAGAATGTTTAATGTCCAGAGCCAGGCGCCTGCGGATGTGGTTCAGGGCTCAAGGGCAAGCAAGGCCTTCTCACATATATCTTCATCCCATCTGGGTATCACACAGTTGCTCAAGAACAGCATAGTGCCTTTCTAAGGTCTTGCAGATGTTGGGGTCATGTCTACTTCTGAGCTTTTACATGCAGAGATGCACAAGAACTGTGTCTGCATCAAGGCAAGCCATCTTCCCTTTAACACTTGGGTCTCGGTGCAACCTCTTGATAAAGTCTGTAAGAAACAAGCTCCTGGGGATAATTTGTCAAGTCAGCCATTGAGCAACGGGTGCAGATTCCTTCCTGACTTCTGTAGATAGGGGCCAACATCTCAGCATGAAATTTGTTTACCCTTATCTTCGCATGCAAGAACAAATTACCCAGCCTTGTTATAAATCTCATGCTGGTGTCTGGGGATTGGTTTCTGTGTTAATCCCCACAAACTCTGCTTGGTTAGCTGTTCACTTTCCTTTCAGACTTTTCCCTGGCTCCAGGCTCTTGACTGTCATTCACACTGGTGGACACCATTGCCTTCCTGATAGAAAACAATATAATCCTAGAAAGGGCAGCTATAGCCTCTGCTGCCAGGAACCCCTCCTTGCAAAGCTGTGTCAAGATTTCACCTGCTAGGAAGACTTAGTCAAGCAAAAGAGCCTTCCCTGCCTTGACAGCCTGGGAGACCAGATCCAGAACCTTTCAAGGTCTCTGGTAAACACACTCTTTCAGAGTGGTCAGTTTGAATGGATGATGCCCCAGGGCAGAAAACTTGTGTAATTGGGATGTAAATGACACTGATACCCCAAAGCCATCTGGCTAGGCTCAGGCTAAGAAATCTAACAAGTAATTGAGACCAACTGGGTAAAGGTTAGGTGCCTAGACCTCAGATACCACAAACAAGCATAACCTAGGGAACAAAAAAATCTTTGGGAAAATCATTAACAAGGACATTTGCTTCGGAGACTTGTGTGTGCCACTTCACAAGGACACCTGTGTGTGCCCTGCATGTACAGTGTTCACAGTTATCTCCAAGCCTCCGAGTACACTGCCCAGGATGTTAACAATAGAAAAGTGAGGGGAGTGCTGTTAAAATCAAGAACTGAGCACAGATATCAGGAGTGAGAGACCTAAAGCCACAGAGCAATAATAGAAAGTGCTCGGCCAAGCAAGTGACTATCCAGAGGCTGTGCTTTAAGTCCTGCCTCCAGACAGACAGACAGACAGACAGACACACACACACAGACACACACACACACATACACACACATAAACACACCACACAAACATACATACACAAACATACACATACCACACATAAACACACCATATACACACATCCATACACAAACAACCCACATACACACATATAAATACAAATATACATCACACACAAATACACAAACACATATACACACTCACATATACACACACCACAAACATGCACATACACACACAAATATCCAAACACACATAAACACACACACAAACACACACACACACACTGCATGTGAAACACAACTTAGCAGGTCAGGGTCATCTTGTATTTTCAAGAAGTTCCCAGGTAAGGCCATGTTGTTGGTTTGGAGGTCCATGAAGCAAGTCGCTCAGCCTCTGTCCATCATCTGTTTGCAGAAGCTGGAGAAAGCCCAGCAAGCCTGGCACCCACTGTGTGACAACTCAAATGAAACCTGTGTGGAACACAACACAGTCTTTAGCTCATCTCTCAATCATCAGTAACAATGTTTTTTTTTTTTTTTTAAATCGCAAATGCTTATAATTATGAGGAAACACACCCTATAAGCAACAAATCCAATTTACATCAGCTATTCTTGGGCTCCATCAGCATTGCTGAGAACAAGCTCTGAACCCTCTGCTGGTTTGAACTACAACGAAGGTCGGGGTCTGCAGCTTTCCACAAAGACCTATAGATTTTTTTTTTCTTCGGCTTAGAGCAGCAAGGGCCTGATTTCTCACAAAACTCTGTAACGGCAGTTACATTTTAATCCTCATAGATCGGTAGCATGGTGCCCTCAGGACACTGCAAGATACCTGATCATGGAGCAAAAATGCAATTATTTTCATGTTACTCCCAGATCCCAGTCAGGCACATGAACTAGCAGTTTAGAAAGATTTTCAATTACGAAGGATGCAACTAGGCAGGTTTTCCTTAACTCGGTTAAATAGAAATCTAGTTAAAGAGAGGTTTTCAGAGGAGAGATTCCTAGTATTAATCTGTTAGATTCTGTCTCTAAATCCGAGCCCTCCTGGGGCTCGGGGCTAATGACAGGAAGCAGCTAAGGAGCATGGATCCAGTCCTTGTCTGTTTGCACAGTAATCTGTGTATCACTGGGTGAGGGGAATTAGCCTGGTAGGAATAGGGATCTGTTTTGACCTTGGCAAACTGGTGGACTCCTTCATGCTCGGGTTGGCATTGTGCCTGCAGGAACGCAGTGGCTTGGTACAGCACACTGAACTCCAGTTTATTTAATCAGTGTCGTCATGCCCCCAGAGCTCCAATGATTCACATCCTCCCTCAGTAATTAATTCATTTGCCAAATTAGGCAGGATTCCTGGGTCACCCCTGCCCCACCCCACTCCAGTCAATCCATATATATAGAAAGGTCAGGTTCTGCATCCCAGTAGGGCCATCTCCTCTCAATGTTTCTGAAATCTCAGTGGGTAGGCAGAGGCTCTAGGGATGGCTGTTCTGGGTGAGGCACGGCTTTAGGATCCAAAAAGAACTAGGAATGAGAAAGGCTTTGCTAAAGGTGCTATTTCACCTTGCAGAACAGACCTTTCTTGGCGCTGTCTTACAGCAATAGTAGGACGGACACTGGCAGGAACAGGGGTGACCTGTGCAGATGATTCGGTCAGTCTCGTCTGGGTCCGGACTTCTGTTACACCACCTGTACTGGGATGACTTATTCATTAGGTTTCACCACAGAGATTTAACCAAGAAGAGATAGGTAAGTAGATGGGTAGGCAGGCAGACAGAGGGTACATGAGGAAAACAGATTTACAACATTGTAGAGACTGGTAAGTGTTAACGTCAGTGGTTAAAGGGTCAGAGACACTGTTACCCTCAAGAGACTGAGACAGTACACTAAGCTTTTAGGAACCTCAACTCAGGCCAAACCAAAATCATGGCTTCCAAGCTTTGAAGAATTTCAGGACTAGCCATTTTGATCAAGCAAAGTAAATAACTTTGTTGACGATATATTTTTATGATTTTTTTTTTATTTTTTGAGATTATAACATAATTACATAATTTCCCCTCCGGACCACTCCAACTTGTGACCCTTTTTCCCCACTAATCATTGATATATGCATATGTATGAAGATATTTTAACATAGACGTAAACATGACAGCTAAGAAGAAGAAAGGCACGCAGAAGAAGGAGATATACCCAAATGGAGAGTATACGTTTCTCAATGGAGGGTAGAGAAAAGGAAGACATGCTCAAGTGTGTGGGGGACAGGACCACGGATGGCAGGTGAGAGATGATGGAATCATATGAGAAACCCTGGGAAATCTGACCCAGAGACCAATATCAGGGTGCAGATCTGAGTTTACTGCCCAGCCTTTAAGCTTATATACAGTGTCTGAGCCATCCATTCACTATCAGATTACAATATCATCTAAAGCATCTTAGGGGGTCACCTCATGTGCCTATCTCTTATATCAAAAGGGAGACAATAGGAAAAGAAGATTATTTGAAGCCTTTTGAGGTATAACCTGAGAACCCAAAGGTACATACATATGGCTAATGCTAAGACAATCAGTTGCTTCCTCCTTCTTAGAGAAGTGAATGAAAATGAGAACATGCCCACTCCTAGGTACATATGATTGAGGAGAAGTGTTTTCTTGTAGATATGAGGGAGAAACAAAGACATCTGGAAAGGTCCCGTCTGAACTGGGCCATAAGAAGAGAGAGAAAGAGAGAGACAGAGAGAGAAAGAAGAGAGAGACAGAGACAGAGAGAGAGAGAGAGAGAGAGAGAGAGAGAGAGAGAGAGAGAGAGAGAAAGAGAGAAAGAGAAGATAAAGAGAAGAGAAAAGTCCTGGCTGTTCACAGCTAAAGCTGTACTTTGCTCTTCATTTGAGTTGCTCAAAACACTATCAACTAACTCCCAATGGAACCAACTTCAGCAAAATACATACATACAACACACACACACACACACACACACACACACAGAGAGAGAGAGAGAGAGAGATATTTTAATATACATATAACACGACACAGACACAGACACATACATATACATATACATATACATATACATACATATAATTTGTCTCCATTTAAAGACCAGGCCTGATTTTTGAAAAGAAGCCATAAGGCACCAGTTCCAGGAACAGATCATAAAAATCCAGAAACAAGGTCATAAAATCCCCTCCCAAAGAACAGCCTGGGGATAACCACAAAAATGGGGAAATATCTTATCTCAGAATGGGCCATCTGTGCTAGACAGCCCAATCTCATTCTATGGTTAAACATTCATGACATAGGAATGCAGACTACTGACCACCTGTGACCCCCTAGCACCTACCAATGAAATTCTCCATTACCATTACCCAGTCCTTCTAGAGACTTCACCCAGTTCCCTATAAGAAGGCCTGCATGCCTTTGTCTGGCATCACCATTTCAAAGGATGTTGTCCCCTGTATGCTAGTTGTTTCCTCAGAATAAACATTCTTCATCTTTGCATACTGAGTCTTTAGCAATTTTTAGACCCTTACAATAGGAGCTGCATAAAAGGTTTGGTACATGTCCTTTCTCATGAGATTCACAGAAAAGTGCATGCTCATAGCTGGGGATTGAGAAAGGGCTCAAGCAGTTGTTAATTGTGCTAGAATGTTTGCTTTGCTGCTGGCAAAGGCTTCAGATGGATGCTAGAATGAGGGCATTTTTTTTCCTCCCCACTGCTCATGTCCCTAAGATTTTCAGTGCTTTTCAACATTGTCTCATCAAGACTAATAGTGTAAGAGCTGGGCCCTGAGATGGGAGGATTGTGCTTTGGTCCAGCTCCAAAAGCCTAAGAACCAGTGAGGTCCATGTGATAATCGGAACCCAAACCCTGAGAATGGGGATGGAGGTGGGGATGGTGTAAGTTTTAGAGCCCAAAAGACTAGAGAACCTGAATGTGATATCTAATGGCGGAAGGGGGCAGTGAGGAAGTACAGATCACCTTTGGCTGCCTTGGTGTTCCTCTGGTTCCCAGCAAAGTAGGTGGTAGTCCCTCCTCAGTCCACTGAGCCCCGTATCAGTCTTCTCTGACAATACTCTCACAGAAAATTATTTTAAAATAAATTTTTCTTATTTTTCTAGTGGTTTCATAATATTGCAACAATGACACCCACCACAGATGGGACAAGTCCCTTCTGGTCATTCACTTTTCTCAGCTATAGGATGGTGTTCGAGTTTCGTTTCTGTGGCTGGGACAAACACCTGGCATAAAAGCAGCATAGTGAAGGAGAATGTTTATTTGGCTTACAAGTCCAAGTTATAGTCTAACTTTTGGAGGAAGTCCTGGGAGAAACTCGGGCAGCAGGTCATCTTATTTACACAGTCATGACAAAAGAGGGAATAAGCCCATCCTTGCTCTCTAGCTTACAGGTAGCTGTGTCATCATGTGTATTGATCTGGCCTCCTCCTTCCTAGGAAATGTTGCTACATACACATGGCTGGGTCTTCCTATATCAATTAATACTTAAGACAAATACCCATAGACATGCCATAGGTCAACCAAATCTGGATAATTCCTAATTAACACTCTCTTTCCATGGGATTCTAAGACTGTCAAGGTGACAGTTAAAACTAACCAGCACTTATGGGTATTATCTTAACGACATGCCTGCCGTTATACACTGCCAGGCACCAAGGGAAATCCTGCAGTGACCTCAGAGACAAGGCTTCCTTCCTCATGTTTTGCAAGAGTTGCATCGATGCAACTCATCTACGCATAGAGCAGTTCCAGCTACTCTGATTTGCAAAAGCTAAGAAAATACAGCTTTGGTTTTATACTGTTGATTTAATCTTTGAATAGTTTTTATCTGGCATCCTCAACAGACTTCCATAGCTTAATTCTATACACTCACTAATCCATTGCTTCAAAATGCTTACTGATCATTAAGTGCCACTTGGTACGATAGGGATTAGAGTTTCTACAGGGCAGGGCTGGACTTCAGTCCTCCTTCATATCAGTTTACTAACTACATGAAAGCATAATATCACGTGGGAGCTCAGTTTCTAGAACTTAGTTGCCAGATTCCATCAGAGTGCTCTGTAGAACATGGGCCCCTAACCTTAGACCTGGCTATTCACAGCAAAAGCTCAACTTCCCCCCTCATTTGAGTCGTTCAAAACACTATCAACCAACTCCCAATGGCACCAACCTCAGCAAAATACACACACACACACACACACACACTCACATGCACACACACACACTGACATATATAATATCTTATTGTTCCCTCCTCTTCTTCCTCCCTCTTTTCCTCCCTTTCTTCTATCCATTTTACTTGCTTTCCATCTCTGCCTGTTCCCTTTCTCCTTCTTCCTTCTCTCTTTCTTCTTTCTCTCTCCTTCCTTCTTTTCCTCTTTCCTTTCCCCCTCCTATATTTTCCACCTTGACTTACATTTTCATTGATTAATTTTCTCCTGGTTCTACTGAACACCTCAGTTTGGCAAAAGTGGTCAATATGTGAAAGTCAGTGCGGTTGTCTGAAGAAGGTATTCTCTTAACCTGCTCCCTGCCCCAGAGTAGACTATCAGGCTCATCCAAGGAGAGATTCATTCATGCTGTGCATATTTATTAGGCATTTAAAATATGACATCACTGAAAGATGAGGGTGGAAATATGATACCTCATAGAGTAGGTTCCTAGGTGGGCAAACATTCTACTAGTAAACTATATCACTAGTCAAGGACTACTTTCCTATATGGGCAAGTAATTAAGATTCCTAAGAAAGTCAAACCCTTCCCAGTACCTGTTTTGTAAAAAGCTAAGGGCAGAGGAAGAGTGGGGTGGATAAGGTGCTGGCTTGCCTGGTGCCTGGAGAGTGGGTGTTAGCTTTGAGTGGAGGCACAAAGAATGCAAAGCATCCAGTTGAGGGATGTGTAGGATTCAGGGCAGCACAGTCCTGAAAAGTCCTGAAAACAGACTTTTTCAGGCCAGGAGCAAGCAACATCTTTCTGAGAACATAAAGACAAAGCCTGGGGCAATAGAGCAGAGCAGGGGAAATAGGAAACCAGGAGGAAATGAGGTTAAAAGGACAGGAAGAGATTAGACTTGGATGTGGACAGGGGCTGAGAAGATGACTCAACTGGCGATCAAAGAAAGTTGAGAAGTAAGTATGAAGACTAACTAGTTGTAGCTGTGTGTGGGCTGGAGTGAGGTGCTTGCCTGAAGGTTAAGCCCACACCAAGGTACTGTTTGCTGTCTGATGTGGAATGTTCACAATGCTAGCTAGCTCTGTCCCCATGGGTAAGCTACTTGTATTTCCTTTTCCCAGTATTCTCATTTGTAAAATGAAGAAATGGCAATGGTACCTGCTTCCCCTGCAAAGAAACAGGTATATGAGGGCTGCATATGGAGCTCATAGGATACTGCTGTTACATATCACCACCTTTGAAGTGTGAGCCTCAAGTTCACAGTCATCCATTAAATCTCTCTCTATCAGTTCATTAAAGTGATTCATGTCAAGCCAACCCACAGAGTCTGATATAAACAAGGCTGCCAGTTTGCTTATGGACAAGGAAAAGGGAAGGGGAGGAGACAGGAGTGATGAAGGAAGATAGGAAAAAGGGGGGAGGAGGAGGGAGGGAAGAGAGAGGGAGGGAGGGAGGAGGGAGGGAGGGAGGGAGGGAGGAGGGAGGGAGGAGGGAGGAAAGAGGCAGGGAGGGAGGAGGGAGGGAAAAGAAAGGAAAGAAGAAAGGGAATAAACTATCAGATTGATTTGCAGTCTCCATAATTGTTTCTACATAGAAGCCAAATGCCATTCAGAG
Organism: Mastomys natalensis; assembly: GCA_021653895.1. Taxonomy (NCBI): domain Eukaryota; kingdom Metazoa; phylum Chordata; class Mammalia; order Rodentia; family Muridae; genus Mastomys; species Mastomys natalensis. The sequence continues at coordinate 294,209 of JAJTUV010000873.1, forward strand.
GGTCACTTAGTCAACAGGGAGTTGAACCTGCTCAATGTTAATGTGGAATGTCCTGACAGTTATAGGCAGCTTCATGGAACTCTATCTCAGTGGGAATTCCTTGTCACTTAACTACTTCTCCAGGTTCTTCAGGGAGCTGTCTGCTATAGTCACAACGTGTATGCCTTAAGTATTATCATCCTACAGAATGTGATGGTCTTTTTGGAAGCTGCTTGGTCTATGAAGATGGTGACTTCATGAACGTCATTAGTGCCATTGTATCCAGGTCTCTTGACATGTATCTATCTGCCTTAAAAAGTACAACCAGAAGATGGCAGTCTGCAACCCAGAAGACAGCCCTTACCTGAACCCTTCCATACACCCTGTCCTACTTGGCTCTCTATTGCTGTGATAAAATACCAAAAGCAACTTTTGGAGGAGATTTTACTTGGCTTATATATTATGACCACAGTTTACCATGAAGTTGTACCAGCAACTCACGGCTGGATCCTGGAGGGAGGAACTGAAGCAGAGGCCATAGAGGAGCACTGCTTATTGACTTGCATCTCCTGAGTTGCTCAGCTTGCTATCTTCTACAACCCAGGGTTACCTGCTGACGGTTGGCACCATCAACATAAAAAATTCCCAGTAGACTTTCCCACAGGCCAAGCAAACGGACGGATTTTCTCAGTTGAAGTTTGCTCTTCTCAGATTACCATAGCTTGTATCAAGTAGACAAGAACAAACAAGCAAACAAAATGCCCAAACTAACCAGCATACATCCCATCTCAGATTTCCAATACAGAACTGTGGGAAGCAACTTTCTGTGCCTTTACCCTCCCCCATACACTTTTAAAAACATACAGCAGTATACTGTTATATCCACCAGAACTGTCTAAGGCAGGTATTTTGGTCCCTTTGGGAGTCGATACATTCCATGCTTTTTTGTTTTGATAGAAAGGACAAGGTCATCCCCATTTCTGGAGTCTGAGGAGGAATCTGTGTTTAAGACAAACACAGAAGAGCAATAAAAATAGCTGGAGGAATTCGGTCCAACATACAGCTACCACAGCTGTAATCTACATTTTTATAGCATCCATATTTTGAAAGGAAAAGAAACATGATATTGATTTTAGCAATATATTCCGTGTAACCTAAAATCCAATTATCACTGTTTCAACATGTATAAATATACAACGTACACTTTTGTTTTTTGTTTGGTTTGTTCTACTACTTCTTAGAACTCACTGAGCACCTAGCATCTAGGACTCATTTCAAGTCAGGTACCCAGTAGCCACTCTTGACTGGTGGAGCCCATGCAAGGTAACACAAGGTTATATTTTTTGATGCACCTGAGTCTAGTTCAAAGACCAGTCTGAGCCCAAATGTTTGAACTATTGTGCTGGTCACACATGGCGTCTACTAAATTTTAGAACTTGATATTCCCTCTGTAAATTAAAAAAAAATTCATACTGTGAAGATGGATAGAGATAGCCCATAAACATACTTTTAATTATTCAGCCAACTATAACTTACTGAGCTTAATATGTACCAAGAGCTTTCCTAGGAGCTGGAGTTCAAAACAAAACAAAACAAGGAACTATAACTTTCAGAGGTTTGAGCAATGACAACCAAGTCAAGTTACTAAGTTATACAAAATAAGAAAAATAAATAAATAAGTTGGTTAAATAATATATAACATACAGAAAGGAGTTATGATCATCCATTCCCATGGCTATAACAAAACATCTGAGGCTGTGTACTTACAAAGAGAAATGGTTACTTACTCCATTTTACAGGATAAATACCATGGTACCAGCTTCTGTTTGACTCATGCCTTGTGATGGATGACACCACTATAGTGTAGCATGTACCAGAGAGAAGTCACATGATCAAACAGGAAGTCAAACAGATTTTGAGATCAGGCTTGCTTTTTTTATATAACAATTAGCTCTCTTGGGAATGAATCAGGGATCTAGAATTATCATAATTCCTTCCACTGGAAGTGCCACCAATGATCTAACCATCTTCCAGGAAGTTTCACTATTTAAAGATGCTATCACTTCAATACTTCAATAACCAAGCCACAGACTCAAGGGTCTTTGGAGACACATCTAAGTCACTGCTATACTCAAGAGCATGTATGGGAAGACTAGGGATTTTAAAATAATGTCATCAAGGATATGTATCTGGAAGCTGGCATCTTAGTGAGGACAGAACAGAGTCTGATAAGATTTGCAGGGGCAAGTACTCCAGGCAGAAGCAATGAGAAAAGTTTAGGTTCTGAGAGAGATGTGCACTTGCCATGAAGAAAGGGAATATGAAGGGCCATCTTGTCTTGAGGTGATGGGAAGAAAGCTAGTGAAAAGACCTTGGAGACTATAGTAGAAACGTCCTACCCCTCTCCAAGGCAGAATGAACAACATGAAGATTTTGAGCAAAGAAATAACTTGGCTTCCCTCACAGTAGCACAGGATCCCTGCCCTGCTGGCTTGTGAATGCCTGTAGTGCCTTTATTGATCCATAAGAAGCCTTCATCCTAGACTAGAAATTGTACTGGGATGGGCAGATAGGGATTTCTTAGTCCTCCTGTGTTCCACATGCTGTGCACCCTGCCCTACCTGTCCTGAAAACTGTCACACTGAACAAATGCTATCTTCTACTCTGTGTCACAGCCTGTCCCCTTGAAGGCATGCAGAATGCATGAGGAAAGGGAGGAGGAGTTGGGGTATGCTCTGCTGAAGCCCCTGAATCTCTCCTTTCTGAATCTCATCTTCCCCTTTGCACACAAGAAGTGCAGAATAAGATTCTTGAAATTTAGGGTTTCCCCCTCCCTCACATTTGGATTTGCAGATATGCCAATATTTGGATTCCTAGAGCTGTAATTTAAGCCAGTCTCTCCCCTGGAACCGCCTGGTGAAATGCATCTTTCATGAGGCTCCTGCGGGAGCCCAGCTACAATCTCAGACTCCTGAGCACAAATCACACTTTCAGCAACATCAACAATATGATCACAGGGCCCCCTGAAGCAGTGGCCCTGATGGAGGACCAGCTCCATCTCTTCTCTCCCAGAGACAGCCTGGTAGCAAGAGAAGTGTGTGAGCGCAGGTGGGATGGCTTAAGGTCCCAACCCTGAGGGGCAGTTCCAGTTCCTTCTCAAGGGCCCTCCTCCTTATCTCTGTCCATCTGCAGAGTAACTCCTGCCCACCCTGCTGGAAAGAGTCTGGTCTGGATATCTAAGGAGAAATGAAACAGAAAGAAAAAAAATATCTCATGATTCGGCAGCCTCTGGTGCCTCTCTCCTTAATCTGGAGTGTATCAACATGTAATGTGCCTACAATGATTTTGTAGCCAAAGTCTGGCAGGCTGGGAACATAGCTAGAGGTGAATAGCTCTCAGAGGTGAGGTGGGTATAGAGGTTATCACTTATCCCAGAGAATGAAACATGAGACAAACAAGCAGAAACAGAATGAGTGTTCAACTCATAGTCTCTTTGATTGGATGACTGTCTTTGCCCTAGTCTCTGTTAAAAGCAGCATCTCTGAACACTCAACTCTCCTTGCTTTCTGTGCCTACTCTGTCCCATCCGTGTAACATACCTAACCCAGATCTCATGATAGCTCTTGTTTGGGGGGGGGGCAATGACCAAGATAGGGAGGCACCCAGGTAGGATGACCACTATCCCCATTAGCTTTGGCCAGAAGTGTTCAGGACTAAAAGCATTCCAGTTCCTAGCAAACCAAAATAAGCTGATCACTCTCAGATTTGCTGGTTACAGGCCAAGGAAACACTCACAAGATGGAGAGTACTCCACCCCTCCTCCAATTCCATTTGAATTCAGTGTGAAAACCAGACTTGGAGGCAGCAGGGTTCATCCCTAAATCTGGCCTGTTGAGTAGAACTCATAATGAGTAGGACTCCTACTTCCTTCGGATTTCATACGCTGGCTAGGGACACACAAACATCAGGAGTGTGTGCGGACTTGTTACAGAAAGGCCCACAGCAGGGGGCTATCCTATTCCTTACACAAAGTCATCATCTGGTTTTCATATGGGTTGTGAATCCTGCCCGGCATGCACATAACCTTTGGAATTTATAAGATGCTCCTGCATATAGGTTTTTCTTGAACATCTACGTTGTGACAGAGATCACCTGCACTACCAAAGAGGCTGAGACACCAGGCCCAGCATGGAGAAGAAAAAACTAGAGCATGATACAACTGGCAAACACAAGGAACAAGTCAAGTTATTGCTCCACTCTACCACTGGTCACTTTCCAAAATGGTCAGAAACCCTCAGGGAAGATGGGTACAGATCAACCCAGGAGTTTGGGGAAGTAGGGTGTATACAAGGACCTATAGAGGTAGCTGCTTTTGAGAAAATGCTATTATGTTGGTGAGCTTGAGGCCCAGCCTGAGGATAGGCAGAAGGCTAGATTGCTTAACCACAGAGTTCTTTGATCCCCTGTTATGTACATTCCTGGAGAGACAATCTTCAACCCAATATCTCACCCCACTTGCAGCGTCAGAGTCCAGGCCTCGTGGGGTAGAAAGGTCAGCTCTCAGTTCACCCTCAGGAGCTTAGACAGGAACACTGAGAGCGACTCATCAACATTGAACAAACTTGTTTTTATTCATTCTTCTGAGAGCAGGTGCGGAGAATAGGAAATCTGGGTTACTCTGGTTGAATGATTAGTCTACAAAGTACTCTAAAAAACCCAAATCCAAGTACAATAGCCACCACTGGTGCGGTGTCTTCAGTGACTCTAGTCGAGGCTCAGGAGGTTTCTTCTCATTCTGATGTCTCAGTGATCCATGACACTGGTTTCCTTTCCTGTTCTACCATCCTGGGTGGCCAGACGGACAACCTGAGACCTAGGCTAATCTGCCTCTGACAGCATCTCCTGGCCCTACCTATTGTGTACGCTCGCCTAAGTTTCCTTTTCTCCTATTCCTGAATACTCTCAGCTCCATCCTCCCTTCTGTTCCCATCTTCCTTTTGGAGAGGATAGCAATGCCAGCCCTTCTTACCTTCATGTCCCAGTTCAATTCCAGTTCCTGAGGGGTCCTCCTTGGGCATCTCATGTGAAGTAGGCCATGTCCCTGTCACTCTCTCCTTCATGACAGCTACTCAATCTCAGGATGGTGTCCTATGCTCCTCACAGTCCTGAATTCAGACACTTTCATTTCTTCTTCTGCTTATTTATCTCATGTCTCCTCCAGTGATGCTATGAAGGCCACAGTAACTGAGACTCTATGAGATGGGGAAAAAACTGTCACTTCACTATTCATTAAATGTCATGAAAGACTCTCTGTTTAAAACCAAGAGGTAAAAAAAAAATGCATAGACCTGCAAGTAAAACAGATGTGTGTGCTTTTCTGTCTTCCCAGTTTGGAAGAAGACATGGCCGCCATAGAGTTTTCCCTCTGAGAGGCCACACAATGGTAGTTACTCTCGATTTTAGAATTTTGTTAACCCAACAGTATGAAATCCCAATGGTAAGGCTTTGGTCATCCATCGTCCAATCCACGGGCTTTGAGATTCATTTCGCCTCAGTCTCTTCTATTTCCTGTTCTTAAAGAAGATGCTCATGAATCCTAAAGACTCTCTTAGTCTGTGTCCCCAACTGTACTGAGCTCTTGAAGGATGGGAGTATCTAGCAGGGTATACGCTGGCCCTGTAGAATGAATCCGAGGCGTGACAGGCACATATCTAATATGTCTTCCAGGAACAAATCTTAGAGAGAACACGGGCTGGAGTGATGCCTTAGCAGTAAACGCTTACTCTTTTTGCTGAGGACCAGAGTTTGGTACTCAGCCTCAAAATCGGGTAACTCACGACAAACCCACATGCAAACATAAAATTAAACCCACATACATAAAACTAAAAATAATAAAAAGTCAATTAAAAATATCAATAAAAGAAAGAATATTAAATACTTGAATTAGAGGTTGACCTGAGGACACAGTCCTTGGGAAGCAGGAGGTTTGAAAGTCTAGCTACAAGGAACTCAATGCCAGCCTGGACAACTTAGTGTGACAGTGTCTCAGAAAAATGTGAAGAAAAGGACGGAAACAATAGGAAGCTTGCCTAGCACGTGCAAGGGCCCAGGGTCAGTCTGCACCACCAAGAATAAATACATCAACAGTCAATATATGAGGTAGAAACCAGTGGGAAACAGCATAGAATTGTGAGCTGAATTATACATAATCAAGTGATAAGGTGTGAAATATGGAAAGGGGGTCAACAGAGATTCCTGGGGCCAGGAGGGGAACCTCTTTAGGTGAGGTGACAGGACAGGAGTGGAAGAAATTGTAGAGCACACTTTTGAAAAGCAGCCACCCACAGCCACCTCAGAGCCAGAGGCACCACAGTTCTAGATCTTTGTTGCTTACAATTCTGGGTAATGGGATTAACGGGCTTAGAGCCTTAGTCGTTTTTGTTTTGTTTGCTAGTAAAACTGATAATCTCAACTTTCATTCATTAATTATTTGAGATGAACAAAGCCTTTTGGAGCCACTGTGTGACCTCTGACCCAGTGCTCCATGTGGCCAGATGGAGGCTGAGCCCCTAGACATTCATTAATTAAAAAAATCTGCCCAGACGATGGCTATCAAAGGTATCACATGCTCACTTGCTGATTGCTTCATAAAATCAGGAAGTTGTTTATCTCTCTTTCTCTGCCTCCTCTCTCCTCCCCCTTCTCCCTCCCCCACTTCTGTGTGTGTGTGTGTGTGTGTGTGTGTGTGTGTGGTGTGTGTGTGTTGGGAGGCAGATTAAACCCAGAGCCGTGCACATTTTAGGCAAGTTCTCTGTCATGGAACTCTGTCCAGTCCATAGGAAGTAAATTTTGGTCTATGGAAAATTTCCCCTCCAGCATCTACTAAACACTTATTAACTGAGTGAGTATTAAATAAGATGATGTGATGTCTGTTCCCTCTGAGACTTTATTGTTAGCCAGTTGAATAACAGAGCAACTGCCGAGACAGTAAGAGAGAGACAAAGAAGTACAGCTTTCTCAGCCCAGGACTTAAGCCCAGGGTGGCAGCAGCAGCCTACTCTACAACTGTTCCTTTCCAGAGACTCCATCTCTTCCCAACCCATCCAGTGTCATACAGGGGCAAACTGGCCCACAGTATCTGACAGAAGGTTTCACCACTCAACAACCCAATTCTAACATGCTCACATGGTATGAACAACGGCCCTGGAGCAGGTTATTCAATGTCCAAAACCGCTCTCCTAACCTCAGATATCTCCAGCCAATCAGAAAACATTGACATTAAATCTTCAGGATACACACAAACCTCTCTTTTGGTGTAGCTTATACTGTGATCTTAGGCTTGCTGAAGGACTAACTTCCATCAGAGCCCTGACAATATTGATTGTTTTGGCTTAAAGCTACATAAGTAGATTGATTTTTGTTTCTGCTTTCAAACTAAAAAGGATCATAGTAGTGTTAGTATATTCCTGTTACCACTGGTTGGTATGCACTGAATGAATAAATAATGTTACTTGGAAAAATTCAGTCGATGGAAAACAAGGTGCAGGGCTTGAGTTGCACTCTTAACTGGCATGCATGCTTCCTAAGATTGTCTATTTCTGTTCTGACCCGTTATTTAGAAGGGGGAGGGGAGAGGAGAAGGAGGAGGAGGAGGAAAGAAGAAGGAGGAGGAAGAGAGGAGGAGAAGAAGAGTAGGAGGAGGGGGAGGGGGAGGAGGAGGGGAGGAGGAGTAGGAGAGGAGGAAAGAAGAAGAAGAAGAAAGAAGAAGAAGAAGAAGAAAAGAAGAAGAAGAAGAAGAAGAAGAAGAAGAAGAAGAAGAAGAAGAAGCAGCAAAAAAAGAAAAAAAAAACACTTTAGTAGTTAAGGTCTGGGGTAGAGAAATGAACCCAGCAGGGGAGGAAGTGTCCTCTTGTGGAGGTTAATAACCAACAAGGCTGTCACTTCCCTCTCTATGTAAGGAGGAAGGAAATATATTCCCAGGGGTCTCTGTTAATTTGTTTTTAATTTAAGGACAATTAGGCAACTCTACACTCCCACCCCATTTCTGTATGCTTTCTCTCAAGACTAGAAAAGAAATTGAAAACAAAGAAGGCTATGAAACTAACGTTGAGTTTTATTTGGAGGGACACCTAACAGTCACCAGGGGTTTGGGGAGCCAGTCAACTAAGTCCTGTATTATACTGCTTCCTCTTTCTGAAAAAAAAAAAAAATTTTTTTTTTACTATCCCAAAATATTACTTGCTTTGGAAACAGGCTTTAGCTGATGCGTTTCTTGAACTGTTGCAGCATAGACTCCTTTAGGTCATAAAAACGTTCTGGATGAGAAAAGTCAGTCTCTGCCTCTTTAGATACTCCATCTAAGGAGAAATGGAAGGAGAAGAGGAAGAAAAACCAACATCTCAACACTTGCATTTCTTTACTGGCAGGTGGCGTTTGACTTCCAACTTCTCAGAACCCCAACTCAGAATAATAGAAAGGCAAGGGGACTTAGGGCGGTGGAGGAAGCTCGCTCCCGCGGGAAGTACACTGTTTACCAGCCCAGTTTAAACCCGCTACAGAGGGGGCGTGGCCCTGGAAGGGCGGAGCAGCCCAGTGGGCGGGACGGGGCAGGGGCGGGGCTCCTAGAGACTAAGCTGGATACAGGAAAGACCGGAGCTCCCGGAGCCTCGTCTGTCTCTTTAAATGCCACGGGCTGTGCTCCCGCCCGGGAGCCCCGAGCCGGATCTACAATCCCGTCCCTCCCGCTCCGGCGCTTGTTGCTCGCCTAGCCCGAGCCGGAGCTGCGGGCCCCCGGGAAGCCCAGCTAGATCCTTCTGCTTTCCTCCTCGTGCCCCACCTTCCAGGAAATCTGCTTGAGGGGTCGTGCAGCAACGAGCGTGAACAGGCAGTGCACCCCCCAATCTTCAAGTCTTGGGGTTCTACGCAGCCGCGGGGGGCGGCAAGGGAAAAATGCGTCCTTCCCCGAAGCCTAGCTTCGCTGTGGTCTGCGCTGGGAGAGGAGACACTGCGGAGCCCACACCTGCGAACTCGCCCTAGAAGTCTCGGGTGCGGCAGGGTGCCCCTCCCGGTCCCCTAGGGCTTCTACCTCTCGGGGAGAGAGTCGGCGCAGGTAATCTGAACCCCAGGGCAGGCGCGCGGGGGAGGGGCCGGCGAGCCGCAGTGACTTGCGGCAGGTGAGCCAAGTCGGGTGGCTCACCTGGCACCTCCACGCCAAGGGAGCCTCACGGGTTCCTAGGGGGTGCAGGCATCGAAGGGGGTCAAAGGGCTAGTTAGGATCCGGAGTGGGAGGGGAAGTTAAGAAAGAGAAGGAAATTGGAATAAAGTTTCTATTTCCTTACCCCCTCCTGCCCAGGGTTGGCAGGTAGGGCGCGGGCGGAAGCTGTCGGAGCTGCTGATGCAATGGGCTTTGCCTGGTGCCAGGTGATAGCTGGGGAACGGGGAAAGCTGGAGTGGCCATGTCTCTAGTGATCGTGACCCTAGAGGTGGAGAAACGCAAGGAAGCTCGTCCCCCAGACTTCCCCTAAAATGGCTCCAGGTGCTCGGCCCCCACCGCTTCTTTTTCCAGAAACAAACGCCTTCTTCTGTAGTGGCACCTACAAACATCTCCCTTGTCTTCTTTTCCAACAGGTGGCTTTAGCCCCTGCCCTGGGACCAGTGCCAATGACTCTGATGGTGGTTTCGCTTTCTCCCCTTGAAGTCCTGTGAACGAGCGTCCACAGCGTAATGGGCAACCAGGTGGAGAAAACTGACCCACCTAAGTTACAAGGAAGTTCCCACGGCCGACCCGACCGGCGTGGATCGAGACGATGGGCCCCGCATTGGAGTCTCTTATATTTTCTCCAATGACGACGAGGATGTGGAACCTCAGCCACCGCCCCAGGGGCTTGATGGCGGAGCTTTGTCCGACTCGGGGGACCGGCCTTCCCTGCCCCCGCCGCAGCCCTATGACCCGCGGCAGCACGAGGTGGAATGCTCAGTGTTTTATCGTGATGAGTGCATCTATCAGAAAAGCTTCGCGCCGGGCTCGGCGGCTCTGAGCACCTACACACCGGAGAACTTGCTCAACAAGTGCAGTCCGGGTGACCTGGTGGAGTTCGTATCGCAGGCGCAATACCCGCACTGGGCTGTCTACGTGGGCAATTTCCAAGTGGTGCATTTGCACAGGCTAGAGGTGAGCAACAGCTTCCTGACCGATGCGAGCCAGGGCCGGCGGGGCCGCGTGGTCAACGATCTGTATCGCTACAAGCCACTGAGCCCTAGCGCTGTAGTGCGCAACGCACTGGCCCACGTGGGCGCCAAGGAGCGCGAGCTCAGCTGGCGCAACTCGGAGAGCTTTGCCGCCTGGTGCCGCTATGGCAAACGGGAGTTCAAGATCGGTGGCGAGCTGCGCATCGGCAAGCAGCCCTACCGTTTGCAGATTCAGCTCTCGGCCCAGCGCAGCCACACTCTCGAGTTTCAGAGCCTGGAGGACTTGATCATGGAGAAGCGGCGTAACGACCAGATCGGACGCGCCGCGGTGCTGCAGGAGCTCGCCACGCACCTGCACCCGGCTGAGCCGGATGAGGGCGACAGCGACGCGGCTCGGACTACACCGTCTCCCCTGGCGCCCCCTCCATCGGGCTCCGAGGAGGAGAATGGAGACTCGGCGGTGCACTGATACTTGACCTGGGCTCAGAGCTACAAAAGGAAGCTGTTTGCAACGGCCACACCCCCTTTCTCCCTCCCCAATCCCCTACACTTGGGCCCCATTTCGTATTCCTGGGCCTTTTGGAAAAAAGCAGAGTTGGTGAAATACACAGCCGGCTCTGGAAGGGGTAGGAGGAAGGGGACTTAGGGAGCAGGTAGGATTGGCTGGTGGGTGGCCATGGGAAGCATTTTCTTCAGGTCCCCATCAGTCCACCATCCTTTCTGAGGTGGGGTAAAGTGTGAACTTGCTTGTGGCTTCAACCCTTACAGATATGGGACCAAATCCAACCCTTCGTAGACAAGCAGGCTTGGGGGAAATCTCAGAGTACATTTGCCCTGCGTTCTGTCTTCCTTGATCCCTTCCTACTCTCAGCTTGGAGGATGCAGGGTACAAAGGCCAGAGAGGATTGGGGAGGAGCCGCTTCGGGTCTGCTGGGAGAACTGCTTATCTGCTTCTCCCACTGAGCTGTGCTTGGGATCCTAGAAGCTGGAATGATTTTATTTTATGGGATTCCCGGGGCACAGGGCTGCTGAAACGACAAGATCTGGGAGCAGCAGACCGAAACCAAACAGCCCTGTATTAAGTGCAGCAAATACTTGAGCAAACTCAGGCTACAGGCTACAAACGGATTTTACTACCTCCCCCCACCCTACCACCCCAGTACCTCCTCTTGGGAAGCTGGCTCTAAGCAGAGCCTTTGGCTCCCCCACTCTTTCTCCCCGGTTACAAGTAAATCATTGTCAAGGGCCAGCCAGGGAAAGGATTCAATTAAGGTGCCATTCAGCCTCCTGTGTTTTTGGCCTGCTGTTGTGGACTCTTAGAGCTGTGGTGGTGTTATCAAGGGAAGCAATAGCCCTTTGTGTCTCTGATCTAATTAAACCTGCTTGGCGTGTTCATCTGCAGGTCACAGATGGGGTTGGCTTGTGCCACCCCATAAAGTATCCTCTAGGGAATCAACCAGTGCTACCCTGGCAAGAATTAAATCTCTCCTTGTCTCCTTGCTGAGTGGTGAAAGTAACCCTTTAAAACCCAAGCTGGATCTAGGGTTCATTTGATTTTTGTTTTTCTCTCCCTGGTCCCCCTTCCTCAACAGACAGTTGCTGTGGTAGGGTTAGGGTTACTTTGCCATCCATGATGTATGAGGTTTAATTCAAGGTACAGTCTTGTTATATATGTACCCAATTTCTTTGTGGCTTGGAGAGCATCCTATTCAGAGCCCTTCCTTAAAGAGTGGTGGCATCAGACACAGATACCATGTAGTATGGTCAGAACAGATTTGATGACAGTCCCAAACATAGGTTGTTGGTAATGGTGGCATGTGAACAGGCTGAACAGGTAGCAGTTGGGTCTGCCATTGAACTTCCGTGCACTTTAGTACAAGTCTTTAAGACTGCTACAGCTTGTTGCCCGAACTGCAGGCAGACCTTTGACTGCTGAGTGCTTATGGGCAGTCTGTGAACTACTCTCAAAAGCTGAGCGTAGTTAAAGGCCTTTGCTGCTTCTGCCAGTCTTTCTAACACTGGAACTAGTTCTTAGTCATTGGAACAAAATCTTACTTGAGTGTCCTGAAGCCACGGTCATTGTTGGGCTTCTTGTTTGGGGATCCATAAATCACACTTTTAATTTTTAAGCCTAGATCTTCATAGTATCTCAGCATGAAACCTTTTCGTTATATAACCTTTTCGTTATTATAACGGCATTAAATGTGCTTCCTGCTTTCACAGTGCTTACCAAGCAAGTCCTTGTTCTTTGAATGGTAAAGATGAGCTATATATGGGACATTGGAGGAGAACCATTTTTTAGTTGGGAGTATGGATCTGATTTCCGTGTGTTTAATGAGCTCACAGGTATTTGATATATGGTCTTGTCCATGGAACAGCAGAGAAAGATAAACAGACGATGTTATTTAGGGAAACCTATGTCTAACAGATTTGTATTAGTGAACATGGAAATTGATGCCCACTGTGTAGACTACAGGAGGGGAGGAATCCGATTGGCTGTCCCAAGCAGCACTAGAATAGCAAACTCTCTCTGCTGTCCCGTATTTGCCTTCTTCCTCAGGCTTCAAAGATCATACTGAGTGTAGCGGGTGACTTGTGTTTTACATGAAGTGACCCCAAAGGAAGAACTCCTAAGACCCATCCACCTGTAGCATTCCTCTTTGAAAGTTGATCTGTTTAAGATGATGGTTTCCGGAATGTGCTACCAGCAACTTTGCTGGGTACCACTAATGCCAAATACGTAATACTTCGGAAGAGCTAACACCTTGAAGGTTTCCTTAGGGGGTAGAAAGTCTAAGGCAGTGGTTCTCAACCTGCTGGCCCTGGTCCTTTTGGATGTCGAATATCAGGTATTTACATTACGATTCATAACAATAGCAAAATTATAGTTACTAAGTAACAACAAAATAATTCTATGGTTGAGGGTCACTACAACATGAGAAACTGACCATATTAAAGGGTCACAGGATTCGGTTGAGAACCACCGCTCTAAACTAAAGTACATCCACTTAGGATTCTTAAGATACAGTGTCATGTCATCTCTTAGTTTTTAAGACTTCAGTGTTGTGGGGAAAACATTTTTTACTTTAATGTCCTGGCAATGGCTACATCTGGCACTTTAGGGGGAAAAAGCATATTAATAATTTTTGTCTCTCTTTAGAAATAAGACATAGAACTATTTTGTACTGTGAATTAAGGTCCTCTTTGAAGGAAAGAAATATTAATTCCAGTGGTTTTTCTGAAGCTCTGGAAGAGATAAGCAAGACCCCGTGGAACACGTACAAAAAGAAACCAGACAAATTCTATTTTCTTACCCGAGCAAATATTTTATGGAGACTGCTTATGTATGTCAAAGGAGCCGACAACTTCAGCTACACAACTTTTTGTATCGAAAGAACTCGTACTTTTGTAGCTTTTATTCCACATTTAATTTAAAATGGCTTTGTAACACTAAAGTGTCTAGCAGAAGACTTTATTCCAGATCTTGAAGAAAATTTTTAGTTTTTATGAAAATGGTTTAGTGGTTCAGCTTCTCGAAGCTGCGGTGCTCCGGGCCCTCTGGCACCACGAGACAAGGACAACCACACGACAACATATTTTTTTGGAAGCAAAACTTTAATTTTATATGACATATACTATGGAAAGCTAAGAAAATTTAAGGACTACTTGTTTCCTTTCTTTCTTTCTTTTTTTTTTTTCCTTGAAATGGGATCCACTGTGTTGAAGACTCTTGATGTCATGTGCTTGTCTCACCATTTTTAAAAACAATTAAAATACAATTGAGCGTGATCATATAGTCATCCGATGGATTTGTGTGGAAAATTAGATTTTATTTGTGAATTGTTTAAAAATCAGGATACTGATGAATTTGACTGTTTTATTCATCTTTTCATGATGTCTTGTTCTTGGTTATGAATCAGGAGACATACTCCACAGACATTTTATTTCCCAGCAAATTGTAGGAACTTTAATTTGATTGACGGTTGTATGTTTAAATCAGTTTTCTTTCACCGCTTCTTGAGAAGGCGGTTCCAGTTCAAAATTGTATCATTTCCTTCAAAATGAAGGGCCGTACTTAGTTAAATAAAAGATTGATGACATCTTTTAAGCCATTTCCTCTTCACTCTGTCTTATTAAAATGAAAGCTGTCAAGTCCTTTCGAAAAATGTTATGAGGATTCCCAGTAAACCATCTATTATTAGAGCTTATTGCATCCGTTCCTCCACAGACGCCCTTTCTTTTGACGTTTTTTTAAATATTAATTCAAGTTGTTCAACTTACTGTAATGTTAGTGGTGTCATCCTTACGTTGTTCAGTGAATAGTTTGTTGGATCCAGTTAGTGGCCCAAACTCTTATATTTACCATGTGGGAATTAATCACGTGTTACTTTTTTGCTCTCTGTGTTCAAGAAAGTACCTTATGACCACACATCTTCACTACACGGTTTTCCTTTCTTTATATCTTTTTTTTTTAATTTTCTTTTTATTTATTCACTTTGTATTCTGATCATAGTCCCCGCCCCCTCCTTCCAGTTCCCCTTCACACAGCCCTTCCTTCCTATCACTCTCCTTCAGCTCTGAGAAAGTAGAAGTCTCCCCTCATTCAGGTACCGATCCACCCTAGCACCTCAATTCATTGTAGGACTAGGCACATCTTCCCAGGCAGCCCAGTTAGGAGGACAGGATCCACAGATGGGCAACAGAGTCAGAAGAAGACCCCCGTTCCTGTTTGGAGATCCCCCATGAAGACGAAGCTGTACATTCTGTTGGTCTTCCTGTGGAGTCCCTATTCCCTCTGGGTTCCTTAATCTTTCCCTCCACTCTTCCACAAGACTTCCCAAGCTCCTTGTCTAATTTGGCTGTGAGTCTCTGGATCCGTTTTGGTCGGCTGCTGGGTGGAGCCTCTCAAAAGATAGTTATGCTAGGATGACAGAAACAAATGTAGCCTGAGGCTTCAAGGTAGTTGAAGGAGGAAGGCAGGTTTGCGATGTGTCCCTATTGATCCTCTCAGGACATCTCGGCACAGTCCTCCCCAAATTGGCAGGGGTTGCTGCTGCATTCATTTATGTCCGTCTCACACAAGGTACCTGTGTATCCAGGCCAGTGGCGACAAATATAACTGTTCAATACAGGGTTTTCAAAATCAATGTGAGTGTTGAGAAGATACACTTATCATGGAGTCTCTATTGGGAAGTTCTGTGTTCAACAACTTGTGTTGAGCCTTTTACGTGGCTTCAAAGCCTCAGGTAAAGCAACCATGCCTATCATATGGCACTGTTGCCATGACAAGGGACATAGATACATGCAGTTGGTAGAACAGATGTGTCATCTAAAACGGCCCCTAAGAGGCTTACAGCCTCTGAAACTACCATCACAGTATCAAAAGGTTCAAATCCCTAGCCTTTGTCAACAGGCTGAAATTTTTATGTAACAAAGAGGAACTAAGTTAAAAGGAGCCCAAGTGGCAAGATCTCATTTCTCTCTGCTGTAGAAGTCTTTAGTCTCACAGTTCTCATTATCCAAAGTTTGGGAGGGGAGCCTAATGCAGAATTGGCACAAATTATTTGGTGGTTTTGATGGAGGCTGCTGTTCCTACTTTTCCTCAGTGGACTCAGCTTGCTTAATGTAGGAAAATGACATGTTCAGAAGTGTTTAAAAAGAGCTCTAAAATGAACAGGCTCAGAATAGGCGCAAAAAAAGGCTTCTATTTCCTTTTACTGAATTTACTAGGGAAAACTGCTTATTAAACAAATATAGCAATTTGCAGAAGAAATGCATTCACAATCACAGTGAGGTACGGTCCTGAGCATGATGAAGGGCCAGAAGGTGTTGAGCCCAGCCTGGTGTCAATCTGGGACAACCAAACAGCAATCAGAGATTCTTCAAAGAAGAATGATACTTATTTGGAATTAACAGAGCATCCTTGTAGTGGGAGCAATCAAATCATGCTACACTGTGACTGTGCTCAAACAGGTTCAGGCCGGAACTGTCCTAAAGACACAGGTTTTGAGAAACAATAACCCTTAGTGTCAGTAGTTAACCAGAGTGGTTGAACAGACAGTTGCCACCCAGCTGTCATTATAGTTCTGATGGCAAAAGACTGCATAACTTCTTTGTAAGCTTGTGGTTTTGGCAGAGCCTTTTGCTGTAGTGACTAACTAGGCATGGCTTTCTGGCTTTTGTTTGGGCTGATAGAAGTGACTCCATTTTCATTCTGATATAATTTTTCATGTGCTTTTGTGCTTTTCTCACTAGGAGCCAGAACACAAAAAAGTTACATATATATATATTTTCTTAAATAATATAAATATATATATTTAAAAAATATGAAATGATCAAGTCCCTAAACTTGTTCATAAGGGGAAATCGTGCATCTGGGACAGGTTATAATAAAGGTAGCTCTGTAAAGGGCTAATGGTTGATAGGTATAGGAAGAAAGCCAACATATACATATTTAATTAAGTTTGTAACTGGCAGAGAAGCCTGTAGTCCTGTCATACAATCAGATTGAAACATAAATACAAGAGGTAGAGATGATGAAGTCACCCATGGACTGCTGTTTACTAAGTCCTTAGCTAGGAGGCTCCTCAGTTCCTATAGTGTACCTAACATACAACAATGAACTACATTTATAGTCACTTCCATTTAAATAGACCAGGTAAGCAACAACCACCAAACACAGAAGCATTTGATTACAGTCGTGATGGAGTCATGGAAAGATGTGTAGTGTGACGAAGACTTTCCCGAAGACTTTCCACCGCTGAGTCAGAGAATGCTACGTGTCTGCCTTGGAAGAGGCAGAAGGGAGGGAGAAAGATCAAGTGCCTTGGAGCTAGTGCAGACACATTCATCACAGCAGGAAGACTAGAGAGCAAATGAATGAACCCTTAATGTTCTCAAAATGCCTTTTTCCCAAATGCTCATACTCATGAACCTCTTCAACTCATTCATGAGTTCCTTTGTTTCTCAGAGTGAAACAAAGGCAGAAACCCCTTCCACCCCCATAAGGGACTGAGTGGCCAGATACATTGAGGCTGGCTTTGCTAAACTAAACCCTCTGTCATCTCAGTGATGTTAGAACAGGATGAATACAGTAATGGCTTTTAGGAGGTATGGGGGTGTGACAGTCACTGACTGTCAGTGCTGGAGATTGTCCTGTTAACACTATGCAGGCCTTGGATTCGTAGAAAGAAGAGTATAGATTCAGGCCTTGGCCCAGCGTGGGAAGGTAGACAAACGAATGGATTCTGCTAGATGAGACCTGAAGAGCAGGAATTACAGCCTTGGAATCAGCATTGAGGAGGAGGGAGGTTTGTTCAGCTGGTAAACCACTGCTGAGTTTCTCTTGATAGAACAACCTCAAGAGTGGTCATCAATGGCTATGAAGATGCACTCTAGGCTACTTTCTCTAGGAAATATAATACTCAGTCAAGTCCTAGTGTGGTAATCTTACTATCCAATACATTCTTTTTGGTCTTGTAACTTAGGATGCTACACTGAAGGGAAAGGGTCTGTGCACAAATTATGATTGGGACTTTATAGTCAAAGGATCTGGATGTCTCCTGTGTTTCTCTGCTGTGGCCTGGGCTTATTAACTTGTGAACCTGGGAAGAGTTATATACTTCCTGGAATATGTGATTTCACCTTCTGTGCAATGCACTATTTCCGTTGTATTTATAAAACAATCCTCTGTATATGACATTGTAGCAGTGTAGCATTACATACTTAATACTAACATAAATCAGCATAAGCATTAATATATAATAGTACATTTGGACTATATCTACCTTAATGTCAGTTGTTAGGGAAAATGAAACAAGTCCATAGAGACCCCTATCAATAACAACTAGGATTAGGAAGGGAAATTCAGGGTCTCACAGTGTATTTGGCAGAATACTTGCTGGAAAAACATGATAGCTGAGTTGGATTACCTGGACTTACATCAAAGTTAGTTGGAGCAGCACATATCTTTTACCTGTAACCCCCAATGCATTACAGGTAGACTCCTGAAGCTTGCTAGCCAGTCAGGCTAGCCAAGTTGGCAAGCTTGAGGGAAACAGACAGACACAGAGAGAGACAGAGACAGACAGAAACAGAGCCTTAAAAACTAATATGGACAGTAATGGAGGAAGACATCTGGCATCAACCTTTGGCTTCCACATATGCACACAATCAGGCACAGGTATGCATTCACACACACACACACACACACACACACACACACACACACGTACACACAGAGGAAGGAAATTGTGGAATATTACATGTGTTCTAAAGCCTTACTCGAGTTTCTGTTTGGGGAAGGGAATCATTCCTTTAGGCTCGGAGAATTTTTTTTTTTCAGAGCGAATAATTAAAAAAAATAATTGTGCAACAATAATAGTAAAATATTACTATATTATAATATGGTTGACTGAGTTTTAGAGAATATGCACAAGCCGATTTTCTTGTGTTTGTTTTAGTACTGGAAAGATTTATTTTTATATTTAATATTAGAAATCAAGTCTGAGTGAATGGACAATAAAAGAGTGTAAATTCATCTAAGTATTTTTTTTTTTTTTTTATTTTGGAAAAAGCATTTAAAGGCATGTATGTGTCTGTTTGCTGTCAAATATTGTTATATTTAAGATGGATATTTCTTTTCTTTTCTTTCCATATCAAAGTGCATTTCCCTTTGCAGCTCTGTCCCTGGGCAGCACATCATAGACTACAGAAGGATATTGTCTTATCTCACTGGATATGCATCATCTATATGAAGGGAGTCCTTTACTCATCATACTTCAGACAGAGTTATGTTTGTCCATAAATCTATAAAGCATTAAATGGTGGTTGTTCTTTGTACTAATATTTATTCTCAAAAATTGAATTTATGTTTAGATTTACAGAGAATTCTTGTGTACCACAGGACCTAAGCTCCGAGCATCACTGTGGTGCCTCGTCTTGATGCATCATTATCTCTTCAGCCTACAGTTTACATCAAGGCTCGCTCAGTATGATGCTTTCTACAGATACTGACAGCTCTACCCACCATTACGGCTTTCACTGAAGCCTCTCTTCCTTCATCTCTTCCTCCTTCTCTCGGCTGAGGATGTTTTCAGCTTTTCTTATCCAGTCTTACGAGAAACTTCCCTGTACTCCACCTTGGTTTCCTGCACAGGCCCAATAACATTCTTGGCAAGAGTGTTTTTTTATTCATTCTTTAGGAATTCATGAGGCCTGTCAGGCCCTCGGAATTCACAAGGCCAGAGAGAGGATGGTCCAGGTGCATGCCCACGTTCTATGAAAGAAGACAGACTGGCTATACCACATGATAAAGTGTGATGACAAGCCAAGCAGGCCCCAGGCATAGCAGCAGTACCACCCTTGATGGGGAGGATTCCAGGAGAAGCTTTCTAGGGAGGGTTAAAGAGTGGAGATCTTATCAGTTTACAGCTCCATTCTGGTCTGTTTTCTTCCAGTCAGGGTTATAATTTTGTGTGACTAGAGAAGACAGACTGGTACAAACAAGCACTATCATTTCCTTAGTAACTCTCCCCTTTCCCCCTGATATGGATATGCTGATATGGTATTAGACACCTAGGTTATATATTATTATATATAACCCACATTATAGGTCATTACACACACACACACAGTCTCTTTTTTGAAGACCTTAACTAAACTTGCCCTGAAAATAACACAGCTGGTCCCATACAGTGAGGATTCAAGACCTTCTCTGTCTTGAAGGAGCTGAGGTATTACAGGAGGTGCAGCTTGCGCTGTCACCCTGGTACCCCCTCTTTGTTGGTTCACCCAGGCACATGACTCATTATTTGCAGAATGAAAGTAACAGATCAGCTACTATGCAAGGGTTACAATCAGCATATGCATTCCAGTCCCCAGAGTGAATCCTGACATGGATTACACATTCAGAGATGGGTGACTCTCCCTATCTCTGTCCCTTTCTCACTTACATACAGACACACAGACACACAGACACACACACACACACACACACACACACACAGACACACACAAATCAATGCAAGAATCTCTTAGGTAGATTTCTGATCAAAACAGATTTAGCCAAACTCAAATGGAATTAAAGTGGTTGGCTGTTCAGGATTAAATCCAATTAAAATGATGCAGCATTTAGTTTCCTTGGGGTAAAATCACTTTCCCAAGCATTTGAAAAAACACCTAAGTAACTTGTATACACACACACACACACACACACACACACACACACACACACACACACACCATTTACTCATGTACATACTAGTAGCTTCCTTCAAAATGAGCATACATACATCTAAGGGGTAAGGCTCTGAATACGGATAGCCCCACTGATGGGAGACCCTTTTCTTAACTCCCTGGCTGTTCTCTGCTTGCTTTGCCTATGAACTTCTCTTTTAATAAGATAATTTTGTTACCATTTTTTAAATGACCAAATGTAACATGTCCCTAATGTAAAATAAAGGGTCAATGCCTATGGAGTAAACAAGATGCCCCTTCGGCTGCCTGCTCATTCTCCCTCTCACCTGCTGTGTTTCTTGGGTGTCTCTGCTAGATTTTCTTTTCTTTTTCTTTTTTTTCTGTGTTTACATCTCATACATACCTTTCAGTTTGGGCTTTGGTTTTTTACTAAGATTACGTCATACTATTGATAATGTCTCAATTATTTTTTTCATCAATAAGTTACAACTTTTGTATTAGAATGCAAACTATCCTGAATATGATTCAATAGCTACGGAATACAGTAAAGTCTTTCTTATTTGCCAGTTCTCTTGTTGATCATGTGAAGTGTCTCCAGTGGTTTATAATAATGAGTGATTCCACGTGCCTTTTGCCACAACAATTTCTGGTGTGTTTGTGTGTTTGCGTCTGTGTGTGTAAGATATAATCATTGACATGAAATTTCTGGGTAAAGGTTATGCATAACTTAGCTTTGATAAGAACAGCCATGTTGCCCTCTATAAAAGCCTGCAGGTTTTGGGGGATACTTAAAGTATTCTCAAGTGTTTGAAACTACTTGTTCACTGACAGATTATAAAAAATACTTCATTGAAGTTTACATTTCTGTTTCACATTTACCAGCTGGTCACATATGTCTTGGCAATAATTTAAATTAGTGGTTTGCCAATATTCTATTGCAGACACTTGAATGTTTACCAAAGCATTTGTTTATTGGATGAGTGCAATGAATCTAGAATTTAATCTGTGAAACAGAGAGGCATGGATGCTAGATATTCAAAATTATTCTTCTTTTAAAATGTGTGCATCAGAGTGTGCCATGCACCACCTCACATCAATCAGTAGCTTCCAGTAGTATGTAGCATGATGTCTTAGCTCCCTACAGTGGCCTGGTGGTCCGCACAAGCTCATCTCCCTACACATGGCCTTCTTATTGCAAGGGTAAAGTCCTTCTACGGTACTCGTTATTTTCCTAAACACACCAAGGCCTTTTTCTTTGTCTTAGAGCAGCATCATTCAGCCTTCCTGACTACTAACCTGCATAAGAAATAAAGCTGTGCATTACTGCTCCTTCCCATATACCTGTGTGTCGGCATGTAAGGAAACTAAACTATCGTTAGGCAATTCTGTCTTGTATGGTGTACGCTGATGTCACCTGGTCTGATTTGCTTCCTTCTGATTCATTTATTGGAGGGGAAATAAACTTGTTAGTATCCACTAAATGGATCTGACAACTTATTAATGCAAGACCCAGTGTTTGCAAAACAGAGCCTGAAGCATGCCCAGGTTTCTTCCCTCTGGATGGCAGAGGCCTTGGCTCTCCTTCAAGCCTTTCATGTCTCCGTATAAATATAATCCTACTTTGTTCTGCTCTCCCACTGCATTATTCCAGCACAGAACTTTATTTCCTTTATACCAATTTTGAACAATTATAATTACCTACTTATACAACTTTTATATCACTTTGTTGTATGTCTCTGCCCACTGGATGAAGGGCAACAATCCTGTTTGCAGTTTATGGCTCAGTATATCCAGCGTACAGGATAGTGCTTGGAAAATAGTAAGTGCTCAATAAATACTTACAAATGAACAACCGTGATTGTATTGTACACACGGAGAATGTATTTCCCTTTGTGCCACATCCCAGCAAGTTCTCCGTATCCTGCTGCTGCTTTAGATCATAGAAAATGTCTCAGTGAAATTTTAAATCAGGAGCTCCCCAGCTCTCTCCCTCTAAATAAGAAATCAAAAGGTAGCAATGCTTACTCTGTCTCCAGACACAGAATGAGTGGTCATTAAGAGTAGGGACTGCAAGGAAGATCGCTCATCCAGCTTTGCCTGCCTCTTCATCCCAGAAGGACAAAAACAAAATGAAAATTTTAAAAAAGAAAGGTACAAGTTTTTTGTTTTTTTTTTTTTTTTTTGTTTTGTTTTTTTTTTTTTTTAAAGAAATCATAACCAGTATCCCGGAAAACCGTCCTTTTCACCTGACGGTTTTGCGAACATCTAAACCTCACTGCCATCCTGCTGAAAAGGTAAGAAGATTTGGGATTATGATTACATTGCTGAGAATGCTGAGATGTCGCTTAGTGCCAGGTCCTCTTACCTCATCCCATTTCCCCCATACTGGCCCTGAAAGGAGCTGTAATCCCCACTGTAAAGGCAATGCTGAAGACTAGGTAGGTAAGGTAGCATGGCCAGGACTTGTAGCCTGGGGTGAGACTGATATGGCAAGGCCAGGTTTTCTGCTTTCCAGCCATGTGGTAACATGATGCTAGACATGTTCTAATAATTTTCTCCTCCAAATCAGAAGGATGCCCACAAATACCCAGACCCTGTGATTGCCTTATCTTACAATGAACTAATAGTGTAGAGATGAGATTATCTTGCATAAAGCCCTCTTAAGAATTCTTGTAAGAAGGACATGGGAGGATGAGGCTGCTGGCACTTAGCACTGTGCATTAGAACCCCAATCTTTCAATTCTGAATGATAGCTGATTGTGTGTATACAGAATGCTTTGCATACCTACTATTGACACTTAGCTGCTGCTGCTTCCTCCGTCTCCTCCCATTCCCTTCCCCCTTCACCTCCTCTTCTCTCCCATCTTCCCTTTCTCCTCTTTCCTGCTTTTCCTCCTCCTCCTTCTTTTTTCTCCTCTTTTTCCTCTTCCTCTTCTTCCTCCTCCTCCTTCTCCTCTTCCTCTTTCTTCTACCTTTTTAGCCTTGATAATGAGGGAACAGCCAATGATACAATGAGACTATCCACCTACTGGTTTTGAAGATAGAGGAAGAAGCTATGAGCCAAGGCATGAGAGCAACTTCTAGGAGTAGGAAAATCATGCATACAGAATTACCCATGGAGCCTACAGAATGCCAGGCAGCATGTCTAACAATTTGAATTTAATCTACTGTTACCTGTGTCTGACCCTGAGTACTAGAAAACATAAAATAAAACATTTATGATGTTGAAGCCTACCAGTTTGGGCTAATTTGCTGTAGCTATCCACTGTTTGCTCCAAAAACTAGTGGACTGAATGAGGTCACTGTCCATTTCTGTGGTTTACACATCTACAGATTCAACCAGCCACAAGTTGTAATTATTTGGAAAAATAATTGTCTCTATGCTGCAAAGATTCCTTTCTTGTCATTATCCCCATATAACACAGCATGAGAATATACATAGCATTTGCACTGTATTAGCTAGTATACTCATCCCAGGTATCCCAGGGAGTGTGTGTGTGTGTGTGTGTGTGTGTGTGTGTGTGTGTGTGTTGAGGGGTGCTATAAAATTTATAGAAGGGATGGGAGCATCTTAAAATGTGGGTGTTTGTGGAACCAGTTTTCCATGGATAGAAAAGGATGGCTATGTTTTTTCATCAGACACCTGCTGAGCAGGCCTTATGCCCACAGTAGCTTAGAAGCCTAAGAGCCTATAATGTATTTGCAAATATCTGATGCTCCTTAAAATACTAAAACTGATTTACCAATGAAAACACTTAGAAGTGCTTCCCAGTGGCACATATGAGGGGAGTCACTACAGACAGGTGCCAATGCAGTCAGGCCTCAGATTGTGAAGGTACAGCTGGGAAGTCACCAGGTCCAGAAGTCACAAGGGAAATGGTGCAGTGCATTTTCCTAGGTTTCTAGGGTCCCATAAATTCAAACAAGCAAAACCCAAGCTTTCTACTTTCAAGGGTTTATTTTGTACTTTGTTTTCTAACAGAGGTAAAATGTGTTGTGTAAAATTCACCATTTAAACCAGCTCAACTGTCCAATTTAGTGAAAATCACATAATTCACTATGCTGCACAGCCATCATCATGTAGTTTTGGAACTCTTCCTTCTGTACAAATGGAAAATCCATATACATTTTGTAGCTGCTCCCTAGCCCCCTTCTCTTTGGTTCTGGAAACTGTCAGTCTATTCTTCATCTTTACAGATACGCCTAGCCTGGATTTTTCATGGAATTGTACTATATGCAGCCCTTCATTTCTGAATGTTTCTAGTTAACAGGCCTCAACAATTCAGCTGTAGTACACTAGGTGTTTGTTCTTCATTCCTCTCTGTGGCTGGACTACTTCTCTGTGGTTTATAACACATGTTGTTCACTCATTCATCCATTGATGGAAATTTGGACTATTTCCAACTCTTGACTGCCAAGGAAAATGATGCTATGATTATTGATTAGCATGTAGGTATCTGTCTGAATTCATGATTTGTATTCTTTCTTTGGAGAATATCAGTAAAAATAAAATCAGTGGGCCATATGGTGATTCTACTATTAAGTTTTTGAAGATTGGCCAAAGACTTTCCACAGTAGTTATGTCACAATTTTTTAAAATCATTTTTAGGTAATTACTCCTAATAGACAATGCTTCCTATTTTCTTAACTGAAGCTACTCATTATAATATCACTTTCACATTTCTTAGCAACTTTCTATGGCCAGGAAAACTAAGGTCAGGGAAAGAACAATTTCATCATATGTTTAATTTGGAGGCAAAGGCATTCTGGTGGTATCATTGATAATAAAAGTTCACCCTTGTATAAAGTGCCAAAGTACCAGGCATTCCCAAAAGCAGCTTTTTTGTGTTGTTTGTTTGTAAACTCATTTAATCTTACAGAGAACGCTAAGAAGTACATGAAGGTGTTTATTATTAATCTCTCCCTGTTACAATTATTGTAATAGATACTAGTTACTCCTTTCATTGTGACCACATATCTGACATGAAACAAAGAAAGGAAGGAGGAAGGGAGGAGGGAAGGAGGAAAAAGGGAGGGAGGGAGGGAGGGAGGGAGGGAGGGAGGGAGGGAGGGAGAGGAAGGAGGGAAAAGAGGATCATAGTTTGGCTCACAATTTAAGAGACACAGTCCATCATGGTGAGAGAGGTACTGGGCAGGAGCATCTTATGGCTAGTTATGTTCTGCCCATTGCCCTCGGGAATCAGATGAATGTTTATGCATGGATCTCTTGCCCCTCATCCCCATATTACTCAGCCCAAGACTCTGGTACATTAGGCGGTACAGTCCATGTTCAGAGAGAGTCCTCAGTTAATTCTCTCTGGAAATGCCTCTCTACCTTACCCCACCTTGGACACGCATACACCACCACACACCTCATTACTTCTCAGTCTGGTCAATTTGAAAATAGAATTTAGCCACCACATATTTTAGACACATATACAAGTCCTATAACTTGACAAACTCTATTGAACTATATTCTTTGTTAATTGTCTAGGACAGCTGTTCTCAACATTTGGTTCATGATCAAGCAAGGGTCATGTTACCTGGAAATTTGCTAGTTAGTGCTAGAATCTCAGAGTGGCACTCAGCTATCTGATTTAATACGACTCCAGAGGGTCTCAGAGAGCTCAAGTTTGAGAATCTTTATTCTAAGAGATTTCCTTATGGAATTAAATTAAAACATTCAGATAAAATATAGGATACCCAGTAAAATAGGAATTTCAAGTTACAAATATATTTTAGATTTTTCATCCTACATATGTATATATTTAGCAGTATATTCAATAAACATTTAGTTTATCAATTATACAAACTTTAGCATGCAGAGTTTTGTCACAAGCATTTGACCATGGTTTAAGAAGTTCTACCCTTTGAAGGATACTTGCAAGTGGCTGAGCTAACCATCTGCAGATGCATCACAGTTGTCAGTTACATAGAACATTGTGAAGCCCACATTGTCCTGATGGTATGCAGAGGTAAGAGAAAAAGGATAAAGATGTGAAGGATAAGAAAAGTCAAGGAGAAGAGTACAAAAAAGTTGCAAATTGGTGAAAATTGCCATTAAATGCTCTTTCTGTTTTATGCAGAAACTCTGGACCTAATCTAGCATGAGGACAGGCCCTGAGCAGCTTTGGCTGGGAGAAGAGAGATAGTTCAGTGCAGAGAGAACCTACAGGTAAGGAGAAAGTGTAGTACTTCATGACGGCTTCTTGAAAGGGTTGTAGGAATGAGTCTAGGACACATAATGTGGTTACATGAAATACAGAAATGAGTCCTGTATATAAGGTGTCCTGCCTTTCCCTTCGTCCCCATGTCCCTTAATGTGGGGTTGGAAACTGTGGTGCTGGAAGACCCAAAAGAGATTCAAGAGGCAAAAATCTTCCCCAAACTTTGAGTTAAGTTAGCATGGAGAAAGAATTAGATGACACTGTAAAAATTCCATTTCAGTCTTGGAAACTTTTAGAGGGTGAATTCAGTTGCCGAGAGGAGATAACTGAGATAAGTTTTCCTCTTCTGGCTCATGCCTGAGGGCCACAGCTGCCCTGTCTTCAGCAAGTATCCTTGGTTCAAGGACTATCAGGATGGTCAGAGCAGTATACCTAATTTTACAGTGGTAAAAGTAGATAGATTTTTGTACCCTTGATATGGCAGGTTTTAATGAACTTCCAAAAATCCATATTTTTAAACAAGGAATAAAGAAAAATTATTGACTGTGTCAGGAAAGAATAAATATTAATTGTATTGTGGGTCTGGATTTGTGATTGTGAATTTCCATCTCCATTTGACAAACTAAGGTGTAATAAAATGTTTCATGATTCATCTTCTGTCTGATGAAACCAATGACAGAGACAATAGGAATCTATCCCCTAACCCTACCCCACCCCAAACCCCCAGTGCTAAAAGCCCAAGATCAAGGTGTTTGCAGGGATGGATTTTAGCAATGTCCTTTGTACAGGCAAGTTTTTTGCTTGTGTCTTCTTCACACTATCTTCTCTCTTTCTATGTCTAATTTCTTCTTTTTAATAAGATACCTGTCATCCTAAATTAGAACTCATCTTAATAACCTCATTTAATCTTGATTACTTCTTTAAAGAATTTGTACAAATACAATCTCAGAAGCTAAGTATTAAGACTGTGACATAACAACTTTGGGGACCACAACTGAGCCGCAACACAGAGGAGACTAGTAAAAGAAGTGCCGTATCCACCACTTATAGCTCTAAATCCTCTTTTACCTTCACGGGAGTCTTTTTAACTGACACATGTCCATGTTTCCTGACTCTGGCAAATATGTGTCCTCAAGACCACCTCTTTATTCAATGAGGACATCTCCAGCAGCTACTTCTATTCAGTCATGTTAAGTGCTATGGTCAGATCTCTGAAAGGGTCAGGCAAAGATTCATTGTCACATGAACTACCTACTCTAGGGAAGAGACAGAATAATGAACTGAGGGGACAAAAAGATAAATGTTGCATAGTAAATTAAAATAATTATTTTTTAAAATAATTTAAATAATTTTTTAAATAGTTATTTTTTAAATAATTATTTTTTTAAATAATTATTTTTTAAAATAATTAAGATAGTTTCATGAAATAGTCATTTAGGAGAGGCAATGAAATGATATTATAGCTAAGAGTATTTTTTGTTGTTGTTCCTTTGTTTGTTTTTTTCAAGACTAGAGTTTCTCTGTGTAGCTCTGGCTGTGCTGTCCTGGAACTCAGTATGTAGATGACACTGTTCTCAAACTCACAAAGACCCACCTGCCTCTGCCTCCTGAGTTCTGGGATCAAAGGCATGTGCTACCGCTGCTCAACTCTAAAATAAGATACTTAAAGGTGAGGAGAGGCAACAAGATGATATTTTGAGGGAAAAAAGAGCCCCAGGAAGATGGAGCATAAGTATCCTGATGTAATATGTTTAAAGTCTTCAATTGAATTGAATATAGGAACGATTGGCTTAAGAAAAGATGGCCATGTGCTAAGAGCCTACCTCTTTGCAGTAGAGGTGCTAATGTACCTCTTTGTGAAAGTCTCATACTATCTGAAAGATAGAAAGATCTTACAGGATAGGTGATTCTTCGGTGGTCACAATATCAGTAAGACTGATGAGCACTGTGATTTATTTTACTGAGTCAAAGAATTGACTCAAATAATTGTAAACAGATTTTCATTTTAAAATTTTGGAAATAGAATTTCATAAGAAAACATCAGCGTGTGTTGTCAGCATCTTAGCAACAGTCACACTGGATAAAGCATTTGTTACTACTTTATCATATGTGGTTGGCTAAGCCACTCATCTCATTTTATAAATAGTATGAGTACACATAGAGAGTCAAGTGTGCTTTGATGGATGGTGGCTAAAGAGATAGAAAACCCACACAGAAAGTTCAAGGACTTCTGCCTATTGCTTCCTTCTCAATTGCCAGCACGTCTCATATATACAATATACATTTATTGGCGAATTAATGTAACTGCAAGCAGTAACATAAATCTTTGAGTTTTGGGATAGTAAAGTATTTGAATTTTACTCCAAATGGATATCTTTTATTTATGTATTTATTTTTTAATTGGGAACACAACTTGATCTGCCTTGTAATTTTAAAAACTCAGTATAGTTTCTATAATTGGGTTGGTTTTATTTGGAGGTAAGCGATGAAGAATAGAAATAAAGGTCATTTTAAGTAGCTTCATAATTAATAATGACGGGGGGGTGATAATAATGGAAATACCAGCAGGTTCAGGATGGACTCTGCGTAGATCTGCAGATAGATTGTGATAAAGCGGGGGAGGGGGGGCGAGAGAGACTCAGGAAAGGAATTGAAAGCATAAAGGATGACTTGTGGCTGAAGAAATAAGTAAGTGATGGGGACATTAGCTGGAAGGCAAAGAGTGTGATGTTAGAAATGAAAGAGGTTTGAGAGGAATCCTGGGTAAAGGGAATGGGTGTTCCCCACAAGCGTAAGAGATTCATAATCCTGCAATTAAGAATATTAGGGAATGCCGGGCGTTGGTGGCGCACGCCTTTAATCCCAGCACTTGGGAGGCAGAGGCAGGCGGATTTCTGAGTTCGAGGCCAACCTGGTCTACAGAGTGAGTTCCAGGACAGCCAGGGCTATACAGAGAAACCCTGTCTCGAAATAAACCAAAAAAAAAAGAATATTAGGGAACAGAGAAGGCTTCAACAGTGTGTGCTGGTTAAAAAGCTAGAAGTTAACATGTGAATAACAAAGACGATAGGACACATTCCATAGCACGATGAGATTAAGGAAGGAACATGCTTTCGATACTTTTTGTTGTGTCCAGCAGTATACACAATGCTCATTTATAAAAGGGTGTGGTTCCAAATTATGACTCATTGATTTCACATTTGACCTTTGTAGCTACCCCTTAAAATGTTACTTTCATCCTTCTGGAGTCGGTGAAGAAAGTGAGCCTCCGGTGATGAGAAATAGCAGTTTCACTGAGCACGTACTGTATGTTCGCCCCATTGCTTGGAACTTGCAAATGCTAATTCATTTCGTTATCACTGAAGCCTGGGAAATAGCCTTGTTTTAAGCGCAAATGTATGTATATATATATATATATATATTATATATATATATATATATATATACATACATATATACATATATACATATACATATGGTTGTTTTGCTTGCTGGGCATTGTAGTACACACCTTTAATTACTTACCCTGTGAGTCTGAAGTCAACATCATCTAAACAGTGAGACTGTCTAAACAAACAAACAAACAAAACCACATAAATATATAAGTAAAGAAAATGTGTGTCTAACCTTTATTACAATTTTGTGGACATTTTATTCTGTTTTTAAAGTGTAAATGGAATATATTGAATGCCATCTTTGACTGAGAATCCAAATGTCTAGCCTTGCTAATATTTATTCTTTCCCACCCATGTGTGTGACTTACGTCTCTTTTGCAAGGCCTCCTCTCTCACGTTGGTTAAATGTCTTCCTATCCCATTGCTTATACAGAATTCATAACCTGGGTCTTCCACTTCCTAGACATTGGAACTATGGAAAATGCAATTTTCTCATCAAAATGTAGGCTGCAAAACCACTGACTGCTAAATACTTGTGAAGATTCCATGGAATCACGTGAGGAAAACAGTTTACCCATGGGAAGAAATTGGGTATGTTTTTTTAGAAATTTGTAAGATACAACATGGATAGTATTAGGATAATACAGGTCAGTGTTAGTAGATGAGAGAGAGATAGGGAGACCAGGCATGTGGCACAGGCCTTTAATTCCACCATTCGGGAAACAAACACAGGTGGATCTCTGTGAATTCAAGGCCAGCCTTGTCTATAAAGTGAGTTCTAAGAAACACACACACACAGAGGGAGGGAGGGGGGGAGGGGGGAGGGAGGGAGGGAGGGAGGGAGGGAGGGAGGGAAGGAGGAGGGAGGAAGGGAGAGAGGAGAGAGAGAGAGAAAGAGAGAGAGAGAGCGAGCTCTTTCCTCAACATAAGAAGGAAAACCTGTAACTAGAATATATAATCTCAGCACTTGGGAGGCAGAGGCAGGCAGATTTCTGTGTTCGAGGCCAGCCTGGTCTACAAAGTAAGTTCCAGGACAGCCAGGACTATACAGAGAAACCCTGTCTCGAAAAACAAAAACAAAACAAACAAACAAAATAACAGAATATATTTATTGTGTGAAAAACATCTATTTTCAAAAGAAGAAACAAACATGTAACTAGAAGTCAGCCATCTACAGCTCTGAAGCAGGTGCTTACCAGAATCTGACAATACTGCCTCCTGAACTGTGATAATGAACCAGTTCCTGTCCATGTCTCAGCTGTCTAACCTGTGGGAGTTTACTCTAAGAGCCTGTATCCATTTGTTTTCCATGAAGGAATGTCTGTTTGGCTTAGCTCACAATTTGGGCTGTCATTATAGTCTGAATATGAAGTCACCTTAAAAAGGTATATAGAATGAATCCCTTGTTTCCCATGGAGAAGTTTTCAGAGGTGGAGTCTTAAGAAGTGATTGGAGGAAGTTGATCATTGGAAGCATGCTGTGTAAATGCATACCACCCCGTTTACATTCCTGGCTGACATAAGGTAAATGTTTTATTTATTCTACACACCATGATTTTCTTTCTCACTGTGCTACCAGCCAAACATGAGTTGAAACATCTGAAACCACCATCCAAATCCTTCTCCCTCAAGTTGTCACAGAGACAAAAATCTAACAAAAAGTTCAGGGGTATGGACGGTTATTGGCTTAGCTCTGGTGAGGGTTCCCTTGCCTGTGTTGTACCATAGTAAGGGCATCTCTTGAAATAAAGAACCAGAATAAACAGGGGGTCCCTCCGAAGGCCACACACCCATATAACAGAAGGATTTCTCATTAGGTATCACCTTCCTAGGGTTCAATAACATTTTCCCATGACACATCTCTGAGACTAACATTTGGGGATTGTCTTAGTTAGCTTTCTCAACTTGATACAGACTAGAATCACATGAGAGTAAAATGTTGATTGAGGAATTGCCTAGATGAGATTGACTGGTGAATATGTCTGTGGGGTTTGTCTTAATTGTTACTTAGTGATATAAGGGGATTCAGTCCACCTTGAGTAATACCACCCTTAGGCAGGTTTTCCTGGGCTATATCAGAAAGCCAGCTAAGCAAAAACCCATGAGAAAGCCATCAAGAAGTATTCCTCCATGGTGCTTGCTGTTTGTCTAGGCTGTGAGTAAGTTTCTTGGTTGGAAGTAATGCTGTGTGGAATAGCAAGTAGTCCTGCCTTCAGCTTCCTGCCTTGGCTTTGATGGACTCTGATCTAGACAGGCAAGACAAAGTAAATTCTTTCCTCGCCAACGTTGCATTTATTGGATTTATCACAGCAACAGAATAGGAAGTAAACAATATCCAAACCAGAGCATAATCCATACAGGATAAGATACCCAATAGTATCAAGCACAGGTGTGATTTCCTGGGGTAATGCAGATGCATAAGCAAAGGACACATTTTTATCTCCTTATATGTTTTATAGCAATACCGATGGGTCCCACATTTCTTCACCATCCCAGCTAGTAAAGAGATGCTTCACTGAAATCCCCCCCCCCCAGTTATCTTCTCCTCCCACCTCACTAGCCACTTAGCTTTTCCTTGGTGACTCTTAAAGATACCCCTACAACACAACTACTCCAGTATACGTCTGTAGAGGTAAGACTCAGAGAAGCTGGCTGCAGTAGTGTACACAATTTTGGCTGGTTGGTAACTATTTAAAATGTTCGTATCACTGTGTAATATTAGCTAGTAATTGTAGACACGATTCTTCTCATTTAGAAATGAGAAGGAAACTGACAGGGGTAATTGTGTAACTTTGCCCAAGGTCACACAGCAAATAATGACTTAGGCTTGAGAGTGTTTAATTTCCCAAACCTCTTCCAGTCTCCATGGATTCAAAGAACTTATGCTGGGCTTTGTAACCTTGGGCAGAGACTTTGCCTAGCAGACAAGGGGCAGAGGGAGTTTAGAGTGTCTCTTTTGTCTTCTTGTCTAACTGGGTATTGAAAAGTGCCTTTAGAGAGACATTCTTTTTTTTTTTTTTCCCCTTGTCTTTCTTTTCATAGCAAATAGTCAAATTCAGTGGTCTACTTTAGGGCAGAGATCAAATGCAACCAGTTAATTATTCACAGAGCTGGTGACTCTGTGACTCTGCTCCTCTTTTGAAACTGGTAAACCAGTTGAGACAAGCCAGAACCATAAGCTAGTTGAACAAACATTTTGAAAATAAATTTTGGAAGCATAGCATACAAATAGCCAAAGAACAAGAATTTCATCCAATGAAAACTAAGACTTCCATGGCCATGGGAGCCGGACAGATCCCTCTTAAGTTAGCTGTGTTATTGGGAAGGTGAGTAATAAGTTACTTGAAAATCACTTGGAAAGTCAGAGCGATTACCTTGAAGACCTATCTAGACTAAGATACAATGGATTCCAGCCGGAAACCAATGCCTAGTACTAGGAATGAGGTAAAATATTTAATGACCTATACTACTGCACAGGCAACAGACCAAACAATGTCACTATGAGTCAGCACCTCAGAAACACCCAGCATGCACCTAGGTAATCCTTGCAGAGCTGGATCATAGGACTGAGGACTCTGTTACTTACCAACTAGTATGGAATAGGATATAAACAACTGCTTGGGAATTGGTTTGTTTTCTGTGGTAAAGATGAAGCAAAGTAAACGTAGAAATCCCTTTCTCCTTTACTGTCCATTCTCACTCACCGAAGAGAACAATTAGTAGCAGATTTTTATGTCTTCTTTCTGGAAATTAATCAGTTAGCCTTCCTACAATATATGGATTTGAAATGCAGTAA
Source organism: Mastomys natalensis (assembly GCA_021653895.1). NCBI lineage: Eukaryota > Metazoa > Chordata > Mammalia > Rodentia > Muridae > Mastomys > Mastomys natalensis. Next base: position 327,930 of record JAJTUV010000873.1, read on the forward strand.
AGCTATTTACCATGTGCTTGCTATGTGCCAAAGAATGTATTAAGCATCTTGTATAGACTACATTTTACTTAATCCTCAGGGCAACTCGTATTACCCAAATTTTCACTTTTCAGCTAGCAACTGACACCTAGATAAGTTAAATCCCCTCCCCCCACTAAGGTAATACAGTAGGCAGGTAGAGAAAACAAACTTACAGAGTAATATATACCTATCTTGATCCTCAATACTGCAAATAAGGATTCTTTTTGAATATACACGGTGATTTGAATAGGAAATGTCCACCATAGTCTCTTGCATTTGCAAGTTTTTGGAGGTGAAGCCTTACTAGAGGGCAGCCCTTGAGGGTGTGTGGCCTTGCCACTTCCTGTTTCCTGTGTAAAGATGAAACTGTTTGTTGCCTGTACAGCGGTCTAGTCATTAAATAACCTATCTCATTCCTGGTACTAGGCATTGGTTTCAGGGCTGGAATCCATTGTATCTCACTCCAAATAGCTCTTCAAGAAATAACACATATTATTATTTTGTATAATAACACTATCTCTATTTTGGGTCTTTCGTTAGTTATTTTACTGCCACTGTGGTAAAACTTCATGATAAAAAACAACTTACAGAAGAAAGGGTTTAATTTGTGTCCCAGTTCCAGAGGGTTAGAGTCCATAATGGCATAGAGACAGCATGGCAGCAGGTGGCAAGACAAAGAAGCTGATTGGCCACGTCCTTCATCATCACATAGGAACCGGGAAGTGCCAAGGCTATAAACCCTCAAGGTCTAACCTCAGTACCATTCTTCCTCTAGCAAGGCTCCACATTCTATATGTTCCATATGCTTGAGGCTATGGGGAACATTTCCTATTCAAATCAATGCAGATATTAAAAAAGAAATTCCTTATTTGAAGTATTAAGGATCAAACGTGGGTCCTTTGCTCATGGCTCTACTACTGAGCTGCATCTCCAACTTACAGTTTGGATCTTGAGTATCCCCCAAATGTACATTATTTGAAGGCTTGTTTACAGCCCATGGTATTATTGAGAGATGGTGGAAACATTAGCAGGTGGGGCCTAGTACTAAGGAAACAATAGATCTCTGGGCATGTGTCCTTGGAGGGGCTATTGGGACCTATCTTAGTCACTGTTCTATTGCAATGACGAGGTACCATGGCCAAGGTAAATATTATAAGAAAAAGCATTAACTGGGGGTTTGCTTACAGTTTCAGAGGTCGAAACCTCGGGACTAATCCACTATCATCATGGCAGGAAACAGTGAAATGCAGATAGATAGATGGTGGAGCGGTAGCTGAGAACTACATCTTGATCCTTCAGTAAGGAGAGAGACTAGGCACTTCGGCATGAACTTTTGAACTCTTAAAGCTTACCCTAAGTAACACACTTACTCCAATAAGGCCACACCTCCTGATTTCTTTAATCCTTTCAAATAATACCAATCCCTAGTGATTAAGCATTCAACTATCTGATCCATGGGGGCCATTCTCATTAACACCACAAAGGACCCTAACCTCTTCCTGTTCCTGCCTGTTGGTTTACTTCCTGCCCCCATGATATGAACAGGTCTCACCCTTCCTGTGTTCTCACTATGATGGATTGGTACTCTTAATGTAACAGTAGGTACCAAAGTGACAAGGCCTGGCAAACATGGGCTGAGACAGATATCTGAAATTGAACTACACAACCCTTCCTCTCTTTATGTTGATTTTGTCTCAGAAATGCATTATAGTTATATCATTAGAAAACTAACCAATGCATGCTATTTTATGCTTCTACATCATTTTTAAATGAAGGAATCATAGAACATATACTTTAGTCATCAGTCATTGAAGTTACTGCAATTATATTCTAATAATCACTATTATTAGGCTGTACTGCATGCCTTGGTTATTCGTCTTTGAAGTTTTAACTTTTATTTGTTATCTGCTTTGCATCAGGAACTCCTCATTCCTTTTCATATGCATCATGTGACTTCATGACAATAACCACGCCATGGGGACAGTAATCATCCAGTCTTCATGAAGGGGTCCTGAAGCTCCAACCATAGTTGCATGACAGTGAGTGACTGAATGTCAAATTGAACTAAGTCTCCCTTATTTCAGAGTCTAAACATAACTATCACCAGAGGACTTTGCATGGCTGCCCATGAAGTGTGGGTTAATGGGGCACAGCGGTGGAGGAGTCCCGGACCCACTTGGCAGCAGCCAACGAGGTGGGGGACCCGCATACAGAAAGGTCTGGAGTTCCAGGAGGCTGGAGGCTTCGGCAGGCCCCAATGACACGAGGAAGTCCTTGGTTCCAGAAGAGTTTATTGTCATGGTGGATGGTGGATAGATCTGGATGTACCCCCCAAACTCAGGGCAGACCTGAGTTAAGTAGGGAGGGAGAAAGGGGGAGGTTCTGGGGGTGGTTCAATTGGCTACGCCCTCTGGCCTTCATTAGTATGTAAATCTCTAGGGCCTGAGGCCTGTAGTCACACCCTCTACCTGTGCACTTTGGGAGGGGCTGTAATGACCTACGTGACTGAACAATGTAGGTCCATGGAGATTAGACTGCTTTTCAGGACCCTGGGTTCTGGGGAGTGGCTGAACTCCTGCTGTTTCTCCCTTGGAGTCTTGGGGTTCTAGGCCCATGCCCAGCCAAGAACCAGGATACCCTTATGCAGTCCCACAATGAAGAATTTTGGAGACCTTCAGAATTTTCTTCCAGTATTATGTTATTTTATATATTGCTCTCACTCAGATGCAGTTTACCTATAAAAGGAAAATAATAAATACCAACTGATAAGACATATTACATATTAAATTCAAATATTCATGAAGTCATGTATTAGAGTCAATTATATTTGGAAGAGAAGTTAATGGGAACTGACTAGGGTTGAAGTGCTCATGGGGGTAGGGTTCTCAGGATGGGATTCATGATCTGACAAGAAAAGCTTATGTGTTCATGCTCTCTCTCCACCACCCTCATGTGAGGTGTTCATCTCCAAGCCAAGATGAGGACCCTGACCAGATCTCGCCCACCCATGTTGACATCTTGATCCCTGACTTCCAGCCTCTAGAACTGTGAGAGACAAAACTGCTCTAAAGCATGCTTACCCTATGGCATTGTTGTTATAGCAACAAGAACAGACTAATATACCTACTTTATAAAATTATTAGGAAGATAAATAGCAACTGCAAGGAAAAACACACAGACTAATTTTTAACATTAATCACTGAGTTATCACCTGCCAGATTTTATTCTAAGAGCTTTATGTGTATTTTAGCATCCTAAGATCATCATTTAAAAAAACCTATTTGACTTAAATAACATAACTTAATTCTTTATGGATTTGAGGATAAGAAAGTCAGGGTGCTTCCCCAGGAGTGCTAAGAGGGGATTCTTTCTTGCTTCTTCCTAATTTCTGGCAGCTATAGGTGTCCCCTGGTTTGTAGCCTCAACTAAAACTCTGCTCCCATAGATACACATTACTCTCCTTGGATGTTTGTATTCACACAGGGCCATCTTCTTATAAGGCAATGTGTTGCATTGGAAGAAAGCCCTACCTTACTCTGGTATTACCTCATTTGAACTAAAACCTTCTAGGATGACCTTATTTTCAAATCAGTCACTGTAAAAGTAACTTTTATTCACCATTGTAATTGGGAGGTTTAGTGCCTTCATCTGCTCTTCTGCTAACCTAGGCCTAGTCCTGGAAGCTAGTCAAGTCAGCTGTTTTGACTCCAAACTACTCTCCAAACTGATTGATTCAATTTCACTTTGTTGGGTTTCTCCTGAATTGCTCTGCTTGGCCTCAAACTGACTTTGGCAATATGTTATAATTTCCTGGCTCCTTCTTCTTCTCTGGCTCATTCTGTTTTCATCTATGTCTAGTTTATTATTTCCCTGCAATTGTATTTGTATCACTGTCCCAGCAAAAATTGCCTGCCTCTCTCTCTCTCTCTCTCTCTCTCTCTCTCCTCTCTCTCTCTTTCCAATGCCCTTCAAGTAGCTTCCCTTTCTTCTCTCTTCTTCTGAAAGTTGGGAATATCCTATTCTGTCAAATCTTTCTCTGATTCATCAATTTGTCTGTCACTTAGTCAGCCATCACTTTCTAACATGGGTGCTTCTTTCTACAAACTAAATTTACCTTCATTGTTTAGGATTAAAGGTGAATACTAAGGGTCTGTCTGTATTCCAGCTACATATGTGGTAAAGGCTGAGCCACACCACAACTAGAAACAGTGTTTGGTTTGTTTGTTTGTTTTCAGTAAATAAAAATCTTGGGTTTCACTGTATATTCAAATATACTGCAACAAATCACAGCCTGAAATACTTTGATTTAGGAGTTCACCATTCATTTTCTGGAGGAAAATAATGTCAATATATAGCAACACATGTTGCCTTATCCAATATCCATGGCAACCCAGTGAGGCAAATATTATCATGCATTTCTATGCTAGTGATAAAGATATTGAGGCTGAAAGAGTTTTGTAGTTGTCCAAAGTTGCATATGAATAATGAGTAATAGTTTACTGTTTCTTGGCAAGAAAAGTTTGAAGGCTGTCCTAGTCTACTTTCTATTTCTGGAAGAACTTGGGAAAGGCTTTATGTTGACTTACAACTCCCAGGTCACGATCTGCCACCAAGTGACGTCAGAACAGAAGCTCAAGACAGGAACTTGGAGGCAGGAACTAAAGCACACCCTAGAGGACTTGTGCTTACTAGCTTGCTCAGCTATCTTTCTTACATAGCTCAGCTCCTCTAGTCCAGGGATATTCACTGTATATAATGAGATGGACCCTATTACATCAGTGAAAAATAAGAAAAATATACCATGAGTCCTGAGAGGTTAGTCAACAGTTGAACACTTGCTGCTCCTTCAGAGGACATAAGTTCAATTCCCACCATCCACATGGCAGCTTACACCAACAGTAAGTTCAGTTCTAGGGCATCCACCACCCTCTACTGGCTTCGCCTGAGACTGCATGTAGTGCACAGAGATATATGAAGGCAAAACATAAGATAATTATAAAATAAAATTATAATTTGTAAATTTAAAAACTAAAAGAAGAAAATGACTAATTGAAATGCCCGTAAGACAGTCTGGTGGGAGAAATTGCTCAATTGAAATATTCTCTTTACATGTATGTCTGGGATTTTGTCAACTTGAAAAAAAAATAAGAAAGAAAAGGAATTTAAAAAAAGAAAGAAAGATAAAGAAAAGAAAGAGAATATTATTATATCTGCTCATTTGTTATTTTGAAATCTCCCACAAATGACCAAATAGCTTGGAAAAGAGATTAGAAAACTTGTTGAGAAAAAGATTAGGAAATGTTTAGACTTTGTTCGAAATTCCTCCATCCATCTCTGTGGCAGCTTTGCTGTCGCAGCACGAAAGCAGCCAAGCTGATATGTTAGTAAATGTGCATAAATCCAGTAGCACATTCCAAGAAAGCATTATTGCTAGCTAAGTAGTAGCTGGACTTATCCTTTGAGTAAATAGTGCTAAGCTTTGCCCTAGAATCTTATAACACCAAAAGAATACAAGTAGATTTCATCTTACTTTGAGTGCCTGAATGTGGAGATTTCTCTCTACAGCCCATTTCTTTCCTGTTTCCAAGGAATGCTGTAGCTTATATATATTTTCCTGTCCCACTGAATGTAAACCAATAAACCATAGGCAAAGATGATGAGAGAATTTATTATTTTCCTGTTTTGTTTGAATCTTTCTTCTTCATGATCGCCACGAGAAAGAACAGATCTTAGGCAGCCACTGATCTCAGGAATCAGGGAAGCACGAGCTCAGACTTGTGCTCAACCTGAAGACAGGAGTTAAATCCTCCAAGGCTAGAAAGATGTGGTTGATTCTCAAGTAACACCACACACACACGCACACACACACACACAATTTTAAGTTGCTGAGTTGTGGGGTTATTACCCAACATGACTCACCCAGTAACAATGCCTCCCCAAACAAAAGAACAGGTTTATCACCATAGCTGGCTTTTCCTTTTAATGGGATTTACTCAGTGTTTGGTTGAGGGCAACCTACTTTCATGTTAAGATTTGAATCAAATGCAAGTGAATCTCCTGGCAGTGGGCCATGCTTATAATCATACTACCGTCTCCAGTATGAACAGAGCCTGCAATAATGACAGTAAGAAGACCCAGCAGCAGAGAAAGCAAATGTGTTTGAATCTCAGACCTAGACTCATGAGTAGACATTGCCTTTGTAAACTTGGGTAGGAGACCCAACTAGTTTCACCATCTGTAAAATGGGACAGAAGCCTTACTCTCTAGGTTCAGGAAGATTAAATAGCAAGGTCAAAAGAGGAACATGCATGCCAGACACTGTCCTGGTGAGCCCAGTGATGCTACTTGTGCTGTTTAATTTCTAAGTTGAAACCTGATCAAAGACTTTCAAGAGCTTTACTGAAGTCACGTGAATTGCAGTATGACAGTCACATAGTGGTCTCTCAATAAACATTCTTCCAGTGTCATTCTGACCTCTTGAGGAGTGTAACAATCTTGTCGTTTCATTGTCTAGTTCAGGACCTTGTTGTAACTCCTCAGGAAAACTATAACATCCACAATAACAAAGTTTTCTTCTTGAGGGCTTTTGAAGTTTTCCTCTTCTGCCGTATTCAATACCCTTATTTTTCAGATTCATGTTAAGAAAGCAACAGATGACAATATTAATCTTGGTAGAATAGATAAACTTTCACATAAGCATTCCTTGTGTTAATTTCCTTTTTAACTTTAAATTTTAGTATAAATTATTTCTTTGTTGTTGTTGTTGTTTTGCAACTGGGTCTTGCTATGTACCCTAGGCTGTCCTTTAACTAGACATCTCCCTACCTAGGCCTCCCAAGTACAGAATTACAGGTTTGCATTCTCATCCCTGGAACTTTTTAATTTTCTTTTTATTGAGATACAATTGTGTTACCATCAAATGTAGAGTCTGTGTCTGAATAAGAGTAATAATTATATTAATTATGGGCCACATTCTGGTCATTGTTCAACAGCTGGTGGGCATGTATATTTCTAACTTTTGGCCATTATGAATAATGGTGCTCTTTGATACCATCTTTAAGACCAAAGTTTGTAAAGTTTGTTAGTCTGGTTTATTTATTTATTTTTTATTTTTCATATATATATTGGGCCACGGCTAAGAATCCATTGTATAATCCAAGACTATAAAGTTTAAAACCTATGTCTAATTCTAAGAGTTTCATTGTTTTAGCCCTTGCATTTAGGTTGATGTTTTATGTTCAGGACAGGTGTTAAGTACAGGCCCCATTACATTTTTCTCTTGTGGAAATCTAACTGCCCAGCATGATTTGTTAAGATGCTGTTCTTTCTTTATCCATGGTCTTAGCACTCTGGTGAAATGTCAGTTCTTACAGATGTAAGGTGTCCTTCTGGATTCCTCTTCTTTGACACATGTCTATCATTTTTCTGACCCTCATTATGTTGACTATAGATTTGTTATGTTTTGTTGTAAGAGTGTGAATATTTAGACTGCTTTCTTCCATTTTCAGGCTCTTAGCTTTCTCAGGCCCCTGAAGACCCACATACATTTTAGGATAAACTTGTCAATTTCATAAAAATGCCAGATTGAGTTTTGAATTAGATTGCATTAAAACTGCAGGTAAGGTTGGGAGTAAAGTTAAAGCTGCCATCTCTACAATTATGTTTTCCAAACTATTTACATGAGGTATCTTTCCATTTATTTATACTTTCATTAATTTGTTCATTCCTGTTTTCTGTTTTTAGTGTAGTTTGTACTTCTTTCATTGATTTTATTCTTTCATATTTGTTCTTTTTGATATTACAATAGTCAATTCAGTTTTTCAGTCTGGCTAGATGCCATTATACAAATTCTGCCCTGGATTTTTCGTCATTCAAGGATATGATCTTTCTCTATGGGGTGAGAACTCATGGACCTCATAGTGAAATGTAATATTGGAGGATTGCAGAAGCCCATCTCCCTGGGTCTTGTCTCTACTTCACAACTACTCATATTCCTGGAGCAAAGAAAGTACCTTTGAACGAACATGACAGAGATAACCAGTACTATGGATCCAGTTCTGTTTATTTCATGCTAGTGACAGTAGGCCAAGCATCCTGTACATTACCACAGCTGCCCTGCATCATGGTTGCAATAGCCACACAAAGCCTGGAGGAAACAGATTTGCCACAGGAGCTCTTCATTTCTCTTCCTAGGAGAGAAGGGCATCCTACAGATGCCCTTCACATGAGACACTAGTGTATTTCTTTTGTTAGTTCGTCATTGTCTAGCCTTTGAGATCTATAATCTCCCTTTCAATGTGGATGGCTTTGTCTACTTTGATTTAATAGACTGTCTAGTACTTCCAATCTGACTATCAGTGGAAGTGGCAAGCATGCACGTCATGCCATGTACCTGGTCATGCTGGAATGACTTTCAGTTATTCACCATTAGCTGTTTATTATGGCTGTTTCACAGATGTGTTAGCTGAAACCTCTCTCTCCCCCACCCCCACCTCTCCCTGAGTGAGGTTGATTTTATTATGAAATGGCATTGAGTTTTTCTATTTTTTCTATTGTAGAGAGGATAATGTATTTTTAAAATTTTGTTCTAATAATGTCACATATCACATTAATTGCTTTTAATATTTTGGTGGTTTGAATGAAAATGCCCCCCCCCGTAGGTTCATAAGGAGTGGAATTATTTGAAAGAATAAAACATATGGCCTTGTTAGAGTAGGTGTGGCCTTGTTGTATGTCACTGGGGATGGGCTTTGAGGTTTCCAAAGCTCAAGCCAGGCCTTGTGAGAAAGTATCTCGATATCTTCTTGCTGCCTGCAATCCAGATGTAGAACTCTCACGTATACCACCATACTTTCTACTATGACAATTACACAATAGACCTCTGATCTGTAAGCCAGGCTCAATGAAATTGTTTTCCTTCATAAGAGTTCCCATGGTCATGGTATCTCTTCACAGCACAGCAATAGCAACCATTAGATAAATATATTGCCCAAACTTACATTCTGGTATAGGTTTCATTTGCTAATGGTATGTGACCTATTTTGTGCATTGGAGAATGAAGTTTGTGTTGTTGTTAGGATTTTTAAATGTCTATATTTGTGTGAAACATCATTTTCTTTTTTTTTTATGCCTTTGCCTAGTTTTGGTATATGGGTGTTATGGGCCTCATAGTCCTGGGCCCTGTGAGTCTTTGAAATTCAATTCCTTTGCCTTTATTCTTTTGTTTTGTTCTTTTTTGAATAATCTGTATTGATGTGCTTTAGGCTTATTGATTCTTTGCTTTTGCTTGTTCAAATAATCAATTGAAGTTCCTGTAGATAATTTTCTACTTTGGTTAACTTTGTTACTTTTGATATTGTGAAACAAGGCCTCACACAGTCCAGGCTGGCCATAGATTTGATATGAAGACAATTGTTTTCCTACCTTTTCCTCCTCAATGCTGGAATTTCATTCCTGTATCACTGCTTCCAGCCCTAGACTTGCGTTTGGTTCCTTATAATAATTTATATGTTTTCCCAATAACCAATTTAGTGGTGCGCTGCTCTCATGCTTTCTTTAATTTTCTGAATACAATTTCTTTTATTTCTTCAAATATATTATAATAATATTTTTTATGTTTTTTCATGGTAAGTACAGTGGTTGTGCTTTGGCTAAGATTGTTCTATTGCCTGTTTTTTTTGTTTTTTTTTTTTCTTTTGTGTATACTCCATACTTTCCCATTTCTTTATATCTCTAACTTTCTTTTTTTCTTGTTAGAAGAAACTGGATTTTTACATGACATTGGGCCAACTCTGGGAATTAGAATTTTACTCTCTCTTGGCTGTCATTACTGTTATTGACGGCTGTTATTGTGTGCTTATTAACTTCCTTTGGCCAAAAAGGAAGTATAAAGTAAAAATAAAGTCTGGATTTTTGTCATGTGTGGCCACTGAAATCTTCAAATAATTAACTTAGTGTTTAGCTAATTATTAAAAACAGATTTCTTAAAATATCTTAGGTGCTCTCTCTCTCTCTCTGTCTCTCTGTCTCTCTCTCTGTCTCTTCTCTTCTGTCTCTCTCTGTCTCTCTCTTCTCTCTCTTCTCTCTCTCTCTGTTCTGTGTGTGTGTGTGTGTGTGTGTGTGTGTGTGTGTATGTGTGTATGTGTGTTAAGTTCGGTATACTGGCTAGTTGACTCATACCTCTACCTTAGCCTTAACGTCCTGCCAATTCAGAGAAGTTGCTGAGAAGGGGGATCAGAACTATCAATTCACAAGTCTATTGAGGATATAGACAGTCCTAAAAGTATCTGTATGCTTCAAAGGCCCCTACAGACATCACATAGGTCATTTGGGTTAACCTGTTTGTAGTCCCTAGTGGTGTCACTTCCTCTAGCAGCTACAGATCTTTGTAATTGTCACTGCTCATGTTTGACAGCTATCCATGTGGGTATACTTATTTTCTAAGAGGATAATGACCTCTGAATTAGATCAAATGAAGACAATGGTCAAAACTAGAGCTTTTCATAGTTTCCAACAAATCAAATAGTACCAGTTCCCTGGGAAGCTCTGAATGCTTTTCTCTCTCCAGGGATCCCTTAGCTGCTAGTTTCCCTAACTACCATGATTGTAAGGCTGATGGCTTTCAATGCTACCAATGGCCTGGAGAGAGGGTGATGGTGAAGTTAATATGTCATGACGTTGTGTTGTATGAAATTCAGCTATTTTCTTGAGTAATTGGCTCTTTGATTGCAATCCTTTAGTGAATTTCTAGTGCTCTAACATATTGACTCTGATAGTTATCACTACTTTTCTCATTGCCTTTATAGAACAATGACTTTCAGGGGATGTCAATATATTACTTCAGAATAGCCAATTAGGTATTAGCTTTCTATAGCTATGCAGTACATGGCACAAACATAGCAGCCAAAATATGCTAATTTATTGCCTCATAGTTTTATAAATTAAACTGTCACAGAGTAACATATTTTTATAAATAGATTTAAAAGGCTAGATCAACAATTTAGCTGGGCTGCATTTTTCTTCTGGAGTATTAGCTGTTCATTCAGGTTGTCTGTACCTTGCAGTTGTGAGAGGGAATAGCTTCCAGTCAATCCTTGCTGTTAGAGACCATGCTTGGAGTCACTATCCCACATCACACGCTTAATGTGGCCAATAAAACCTCTCTTCAGTCTGTTCAAATGGAAGCTTATCTATATCATAACCTAATGATGTACTATGTTTGAATGTGAAATGCCTTCAGCTCCCAGAGACCCATACATCGTTTAAACATAGTTCCCAGCCAATGGGGTTATTTTGGGAAGGTGTGGAAACTTTAAGAGGTACACCTTAGCAGGCTCCAGGAGATGAGTCTTGCAATGTTATACCCAATCTCCTAGACTTTGTTCTTTGCTTCATCTATGCCAGAAGGTACCACAGGAACTCTCAGCCTCCCCATGTGCTCAGAATCAGAGGAACAGAGTGTTGTAGACAGAAATCTCCTGAAGCAGGTGTCAAAATTCATTATTATTTTAAATAATCCTTTTCAAATGTTTGCTATAGTCTCAGAAAAGGTGACTTACATACCACAAGATGACCATCCTATCATAGTCTAGCTTATTCACAAGGGGAAGGGGGTGAAGGGGATAGGTATTTATACATCAAGAGGTCTGACAGCCATCTTAGAATCCTGTTTTCAGAATTTTGATTGTGAATTCTCAGGCATTCTTACTAGGAGACATACTGTTCAACTATTTTTCATTTGTATCAGCACTGATTTTTGTAGCATTTCACATGAATAGATACAACCTAATTTAGACAAGAACCCTTTGATATAGGTGAGGGAAGTATTCCTAAGCCCATTTTAGGGATGATAATAATTCTAATACTACCAATAATAATAATACCAGAAAAAGTGTATGATTTACTCTTAAATATTCAACTGGTGAGCAGCATACTCAGTGCTTTGAATTTGTGTTCCCCTTCTACCTGCCTGGAAGAGTAAAGGCCAGTCCACTTCGGTTCTGGTTTTGTGCACAAGCATGGAGGATCTTAGTACCTAAGTTCTCTTTAAGGAATTCTGTCCCTACCACAGCCTCCCCTGGGTTTCTGAACCTCCTGCTTGTGCATTTGAGAAATATATTTGAACATGGAAAACAGTATTAAAGAGCAGTTTTGATAAAATGGAGTTTTCAGGAGCTGAATGGTAATGAAAATAGCTGTAAAAGTCCATTTACTTCCAGGAATGTATTCTAGAAGCTCCTTCTGGCCCTGCTCAAAAGGAGCAGACCATAATTCCCTGTAGAAAGTAAATGGGATTTTCTATATTTGTGAATGCATTCCAGAGAGCTAAATTTGAAATGTAAATGTGACTGTGTTAGTAGCCACCTAGACAGGCTCTAACAGCTCTGGAGAGATAGGGCCCTGGGTTGGCATCAGAGAGAGTAAAACGATTGGGTTAAAAGCTGTGGAGAGACCTATCTTAATTATGATAGGAAATAATTGAGTCTTGGACTGTTGAAAGTAGAGAAAGCGAGCCAAGCATTAGAACATGCATTCACTGCTCTCTGCTCTTGGCGCAATGTGAACAGCTGTCTCATGCTCCTGCTGCTTGACTTCTACAGTGGACCGTAACCTCAAACTGTGAGCCAAAATACACTCCTTCTTCCTTGTGTTGCTTTTGATGGCTTATTGTATAACAGCAACGAGAAAAGAAAGTAAGACTGGATGTCCCTTCAAATCCTGAAAAAAGAAGGGCTTGATTCTCCTTTGGCATATAGGAAGGATACAACAGAACCTTTTCACTTTCTGTCTTAGGAAGTGCCTGCAAGATAGTACTTGAGGCTCTGGCTTTAAGTGAATGGACTCGTGGGGAATGCCGTTAGGACCAGGAAGTGTGGTCAGAACAACTGAAGGGAGGGTGCTGATGGAGATGTGAGCTTGGGACTCTAGCCAAGCATGATCATCCAAGAGCTCTGGGACATGGAAAGTCTCTGTAGAAGACTGAAACCTCCTTCTCACACCATATGAGGCTTTATGCACAAACTAGAAACCAGACTCTGGAACAGAAACCAACATCCTTAATCCCTTCCCTTTTCGAAGGATCAATTGATGAGGGTCACAGTACCCATTTGTATTACTATAGAAATAAGCAGAGAAGTAATAATAGGGTTTGTGTTGCCTCTCTGAAGAACTACAATCATTTAGATGATTAGACAACTGGGGATTAAACAGAGACAGAAGCAGGGAGGCTGATTGTAAGTAGTTAACTCTTTCCAAAGCCATCAGATTAAAATGAAAGTGCATAAAGTCCACATCTGGGCTACCTCCAGAACCTTCTATTCTTTTATTTCTGCATTTGGCACCATAACCATGGTGACATAGTGACAGGGACCGTAATAGTGAGAAAAGAACATTGTTTGGGGATGCTGCACTGTTTTGCAATCTCTGTTATTTGAACACATTTTTTCCACCCAGCTTCTCTGAAGCAATACACTGATCTTAAGCTTTCCACTTGAGAGAAAATCCGACGAAAAGCTATCCAGGTATCTAGGTGACCTCTGTTATTAAACCACACAACAGGGCATGCTCACGCTTCCCCTTCTTGCCATCATAAAGAAGGGTTCAGAATCCATCTCACTGAGTTCTCTGAGGTAAAAGCTCTGACTTCTAGCCCTTTCTGAGCCTTCCTAAGCCAGGCAACACTGGGTTGTGAGCTGGGTTCTTAAATAATTCTAGTTCAGTTGCAGTGATGTTTTTCCCTTGCCAGTCAACTTTTCTCAACCTATGAAAGTTAATTTTGTTGTTGTTGTTGTTATTACTTTTAGAGACTCAGATGATAACCCTTATTAGTGGCGTGCCACCACTAATTTCTACACATGCTGTACTTTTGGTCCTAAAAGCATCATTATGGCATTAAGTAGAAAGAGAACAATTCCCTCTCCGTGGTAAATCCAAGCTCCCTACTTAATATCCACCTCTGGTATAACAAGAAGCCTTCGAGCAGCCTTTTCTTAGCCTGTGTGCATGGACATTCCAAGACGTGGTGTTTCTTATCTTATGTAGCCTGAATGGTGGAGGCAGGGAAGGATGCCTGCGATTAAGGACATGGAAGAAAGGGTGTACAACTACTTTCCTTCAAGAGCCTTACAAAAGGTTTGTACAGCACTAGGAACAAGGTTGAGTGATACAGTGCTTGCCAGGCATGATGTGGGCTTAGGTTCTATCCACAGATACTTAGAGTTTATATAAAATACTTCAAGCAACAGAAGGCAATTTGGTGCACATTATGCTATTGCCATGAATATGAATCATAATCCTGAAACTCAGAGAGATTAAGGAAAACTCATTGAGACTTTGGGCATTAGTAAACATTGCTTGATGGCACAAGAAAGTGCATGAGGATCCTCTGTTGATGTTTTTCCACATAAAATCTCCTGATAACATACTTACCCAAGTGGTTTTCCGTTTATAGTATCCTTAAAGAGTGTAATTTGGATTCATTGATCTTCTGCTTCTTATTGATTCATTAGAGGTTCTTGCAAGGAATGCAACTTTGTCATTTCAGTGAGAACATGAATCACAGATCTTTGGGGAAATTTGAAGATATCCATTAGCCTGTTTATATTGTACATAATTTATATTTATGTATCTTCTGGGCATTTGTTTATTTGTTTTTTGTTTTTTATTACAAACTTTCCTAAATTTTCCACAGTTCCTATAGTTTCATATGATCACCCTCAAAGGTTAAGATTCACTAAGTAAGAGGGTTTATTGAAATGTTCTGTAAATTATACACAGTACTAGAGATGCTCAGAAAAATGACAAACAATCCTTTCTCCTTGAGTTATATAATTCGTATTTTTTTCATGCAGTCAGAGATGGAGACAACATCAGGTACAGTGACTGGTGAAGACATGACTCACCCAAGCTCCAATATAAGTGTGCTTTCTGTGTCTGAAGGTTTTGCTCAACACTGTCTTGGAAGTAGTTAAAGAAGAACATTGCCTCCTATTTCAATTCTTATCCCCAACACCACTCTGACGTAACTGTCAAGAGAAATGTTGATTACAGTGAAAGTGTATTGGCTTTTCCCCCCTTAAATCTTCCATAAGTCTATATTCAAAAGCCAACCCATAACCTGTTCCCAGAGTGTGCAAAAACCTTTGAAGGTGAGGGAGTATTCCTAAGCCCTCCCTCCAGAGGGAGTCTCTCAGACACACAAATTAAGACTTTATTTAAGTGTTTGTCTTGTTAATTTCATTAAGTCTCCTAATATGTCATCTTATGTTATCTATTTTGATTAATCCCAAAAGACTTTATTCACTTAATAAGATTTTTGGATATAAAATACTTCAATAAGAACTTGTAGAAAACCCCAGTAGCAAAAGTGAAGCCAAGAAAAAAAAAAAAAAAAAGGCAGAAACCTGGGTGGTTTGGTATTGATGGAAAGAACTGGATTGTTCTGGAAAGTCAACTATGATTTGCTTCCAAAAAGAAGAATCACAGGTTAGAGTTGCTTCTAAAAGATTATGTGAAAGTCAAGTCACATATTTTCTTAGTTCTATTAAGACTTTAAAAAGAGAAGAGAAGAGAAAAAAGGAAAGAAAAAAGAAAAGAAAAGAAAAAAATTATGTGGGTGTTTCCACTGAGGATCAACTGGTGAGCTCAGTTTGCTTAGATCAGATAGATATTGGCTCAATGATCATTGAATAAACCTGGAAACTTCTAGAATCTTCTCTTAAGCTTTGGGCACCATGGAGTCCTAAGTCTTGGAAAATAGATCTCTGACCTTGACTCTCACTAGAGGAAACCATTGTTCTACATTCAATCTGAAGAAACAAAGCCTTTTCATATTTTAACTTAGAACATAGAAGGTGACCTTCTGGTAATCAGAATACACGATGATTTTAGATGATTTTAGCTTTTGTCTGTTTAGTACTTTCATATGCCATTAACACATAGCATTTTTCACAAATATGCCAGTACATTCATTGGAGCAGGTTGTGTCTGGTTGATAGCATCAGAAAATAGCATTTGTTTTCTTAAACCATCTTCAAACTCTTTTAGTTGCATTTAATTTCCACTGGATAGCAGATTGGAGAGAGCAGACTTTTCTATTCACTTTCAGGTATTAAAAAGTCCAATTCCATTTATGTCAAAATTTAATTTTGCCACTAGTTTAAAGCTTCTCCCTCTGCCCACCTCAAGGTTGTCTATCAGATCAAGTCTTAGTAATATCATAAGGTGCTTCATCTTCTCTTCAACTCTCTACCAGCTATCTTTTAGCCCACTCAATTGCTGATAACTTGCCCAAGGCTATGACAGTGGGAGGCATAAGAGAGCAGGTGGTACATGCTGACCATGGCCTGCTGAAAGCCTTCTGGGTGGTCAGATAGGATACTGGCTCTTCCCTGCAACACTTTTTAATGTAGAATCTTTGGAGACCCTTGTTATAAATGCAGGTATCCTGTAACTCTTAGACATCACCTCTTGCTGGTACCCTGTTCTTAGTGAGCAGACAAGTGATGCTGACTCCTTCTGTGTAATTCACCTGACTCCAGTCAACCAATAGTTTCTGGAGTTTGTGAGCAGCATTATTCAGTCCTTAGCTTCAGTCTTCTCCTGATAAGTACTAGGTTCTATGCTCCCAGGGTCAGCACACACATTTTGGGTCTTCGTCAGGAACTCTTTTCTGCCACACCCTCTGGAGCACCTTGGTAGCTACAGTTGCATCTCTGCTTCGAAGAGTGAGATACCAAATGTCCTTCCTACCACAGATCTTCTCCAAGTATGATTTGTCTTACCTTTTCTTCTCTTTGCTAGAGAATAAGTGGAAACAAGGTCTTTCCCAATATTAAAAGCCTCTTTGAATGACTTTCTTTCCTTTAAACGAAGCTCTAATATTTCTGAAGCAAGCCAGTAGGTATTAGTTTAGTCATGGAGAGAAGTACACATATGGGTCATTTTCTTCTTCTCCCAAGGATGCAATGCTACCAACTTTTGTCCTCATCTCTGGGGTTTCGATATAAATTCTCTTCTTACTGTCTTTGATTAATAAGAACTGCACTGAAAAGAGTCACTACTTCCTAAATTTCCAACAGTAGTTAGTTTATAAGGCCGGAAGTCAGATTTAAGCTCTGAGCTGCCACACCCAGGCTTATTCATATCCCACATATTTCTTCTAATAAAATTTATCAAGGAATTGGAAAGGAAGACTTTAAATTTAACCCATTTTAAAATAAAGAAACAAAGTTTGGAAATTTGTGAAAGATATCTCTAAGAGACCCTGTAGATTTTTCCGGGTCCCAATTGGGAATTTGATAGTTACACGAAGCAGACAATGTCAAAACACATTAAAAAGAATATTATGTAAGTAGGTGTGCACAACTACTACTCAAGAGGAAAAGAGAAGTGTGTCAAAAGGATTCTTGGGTGTGGCAGGGACCTTTTGTGGCAGGTCCCAAGCAATTCCCAAGTATACCTTAGGGAGGAAGCTGTCCCCTCAAGGCAGAAACCTGGTATAGAAGACACCAGAGTCTGTTCGCAGTGTTTCTATACTTCTGTGCAGGGAGCAGGAGAATGACCCAGGCATCTGGTAATAGTGGAGGTGAGCTTAGGAAATGTAGAAACAGGCTCCAAGCCCCAAGCCCCACTTTATTGCTCTGTGTTCATTTGTCAAGTGACTGATGCTTCCTCTGCTTCATAAACAGTCTCAGGCAAGGACTTTGCTTACAAATGCTTCCATTTCAAATAGCCAGGGCATTCAGCAAAACATTTTTACAGAATCAACACAGGGAAAGAGACAGGCTACAGAGAAGCTTCAAATTCATGAGGATGGATGAGGGGTGGAAGAAAACAACACAAACACAAACACAACACACACACACACACACACACACACAGAGAGAGAGAGAGACAGAGAGAGAGAGAGAGAGAGAGAGAGAGAGAGAGATTGAATTCTGCAGATAGAATTTCATACAGATGTAACATTCCTTGACTCACATGACTTCTGAATCATGAGCCTCCTACTCTATCCCCAAGTCCTTAAGTTTAGGGACAGCACCTGAGTCAGGACCTATGTCCATGTCATTTGTGAGTTGATCCACAAGTGGTGCTCTTTAAGGGTGAGCTTATGGGAAGATAGGAGGATGGTCACAGTACATCTCATCTAACCCCTGGGTGTCTAACACCCTAGATATTTTCCTCCTTCCTTGTAGTGTTGTCTAATTTGGTTGCTCTATCACAGTGCTTAAGGACAGATTTGGGTTAGGCATCTTTCTTAGGCCAGAGACTTTATGAGTGGTGCTGTGCTTTCCATGATCACTTACGTTCATTTTTTCATGAGGAATGCAATTCATCCGTGGATTCAGATGACTCGTAGAAATCTTAGTCATCATTTTGTTTCATCTACACAATAACTTCATGAGAAAGCAATCCCAGCCCCATTTATTAAATGAGGAAAATAAGGTTCTGAGAAGTTCCACGGATGACCCAAAGCCACTCAACCTTTGAGTGACAGAGTAGGGTGTGAGTTGGATGTAGTGCACTCCAGGTCAGTGTTCCGAATAACTGGGATAAAAGGCATCCTTCCACGTCTCCTCAGCACTTTCTTACCAAACTGCTCCCAGGCCTTTCTATTCTTACTTGTTAGTATTCTGTGAATCTCACAGGCATTTATACATTTAACTTGAGAGGCAGTGCTGGGCAAAGGGCCTAAGGGGGAGGAGGTGTTTTTGATGCCACCAAGCCATAGCTGAAGGAAGCAAAGACAGGGTCTATGGAACAGGATACCCAGAATCACGTATACCTGTTGAATAGAGGCTTAGTTTCTCCTGTGGCAGAATCAATAGGTCAATGAGCCTCTACCCTCATGAAGGACAGAGTGAAGTTCCCTAAGGGTGAGGGTGTTTTTGTTGTTGTTAGAGCAGGTTTTCTTTTGATGGGTTTCTTACCATACATTAGCATACAACACATACCCATTTCCCTCTGTTCTTCAGTGCACAAAACAGCAGGGAACTCCCACCAAAAGCTGATCAGATAGCCCCAGCACATTCTTGGCATTCCAGAACTAGAGATAAATAAAACGTCTTTATCTTATCAATTATGCATTCTTGGACATTTTGGTTTGGAAACAGAAGGCCTTCATGCCATGGATCAAAATCTGTAAAGATCTGTTTAGTTTGGTTTCCTAAATTAGGACTCAAAAAAACTAGTTTAAACGAAAAGGGCTAATTAATTACTTAAGTCATAAAACTATGGGAAAGACCAGAGGTGACACTGGATCATAAGACCAGCCTGAAGCCTGAGAGTTGCATGAGCGGTTTGCTCCAGGTCCCCAGCTCTGACCCTCCAGAGCTCTTTTTTAATTTTATGCTCGTGACTTTACAGAATAAGAAGTACGGCTACAGGCACTCATGTGTACTTTCTTATAGGGAATAACACAGGGAAGGACTCCTATTGAATGGGCTGGAACCTATTGCTATTGCCAGCAAACAGAAACAAACATTAACTATGCTCTTCTCTGTGGCCAGAAGATGGGACCCATTCCTATAAGAAAGAAAGAAATTAGGGTATGGGACGTCTGTGGATTATGAAGATACTTCAGTCTGAGTAGTGTGGTCTGTGTGTGTGCACACGTGCTCTCGAACACGTTGCATGTGCATATGCACACACGTGCATGTGGAGGCCAGAGGACAATCTTGGATGTCAAACATTGTACACGTTGCAGGAGAGGTGTCTGTAATCCTGTACTAGGATAGAAAATGCTCAGATTTTTTAAACATGGGTTCTGGGGATTGAATTCTGGTCCTCGTGTTTACAACATAAGCACTTCATGACTGAACCATCTCTGCAGTCCCCTAAGAACTCTTAGTAAGAACAAAGGGCAATTGGTAATAGTTAAACACAGTCTTTCAGGTGACAACAAAGAAAAACTGTAGGAGAGAGATGCTGACATCCTTAAACACTCACAGGTGCACATCATCTCCTATGTACTGTGTATGCTGTTCACTTCATACAGAGGCAGCATGGACTCAGTGTTTGTCTTTTATTTGTCAAAAGAATAGTCCATGACTCATGGTAATTAAAGGACCTACTCAAGGTCCAAATTATTAATGTAAATATGTAGTCAGAATTTGAATCTGGACTTGAACATACTTTCCTATGGGTTAGATGCTCTTGAGTACCAGAGAGTCTGATCAAGAACCGTAATAATATCCATACACTAAAATTTCAAAGACAAAATAGACAATAATTCACAGAAATTAGAGGGAACATACGTATACTATGGATTACTATGTCAAAATAGAATAAATAACCAGGCCTATATATGGCTGAATCAAGCATATGGTCTTTTGGATTGTTTGTTTCAACAGAGAAACTTTAATTGAAGAACACCCTATGACCCGCACCCTTCAAAAGGTCTCAGAGTCATGAGACACAAGAAAGGCTGAGATACCATCATAGAACAGAGGATGTTCATGAGGCTTGGCCTCCTGATGGAATATGGTATCCTGGATTTTAGCACTGAAAGGGGTCGTGAATGGAAAATTTGTGAACTGACTGAATGACTAATGCAATGCCATCTTGTTCTTACTCAAATTGCCAGCCCTCTCCATCCTTTCCTTAAATGGTTACATCTACCTTGGCAACACATTTGAGATTTCCATGGCCTTGACCATGGTCCAGATATATTAACCAAAATAATTAAAGTAACCTAAAGTAATTTAAAAAGATATGAGTCAAAAAATGATCCACGTGTTATGTCTAAAATAATTACTATGTTTAGAAATAAATGTTTCAAGGTTACTCTGACCCTCATCTAACTTTGATGTAAATTATGGTCTTTGTGGTTTTTGCCTTTAAAAATTAGAAACTCTATGTCCCTGAGCTTGGGCACCAAGAGACTTTTCCAAGGCACAAACCCATTCTTGGTTGAAAAAGGAATCTAAAAACTTGTTTAAATCAGTGTGGTTGTCAATAGCTATCTCGTGTAGATCATTTCAGTAGTGAATTCAAAGAAAGCCTAGACTTAACATAAAATAATTATTATTGTGAGTTTCCCATCTTTGCCAAATGGAGGCTGTTAACAAAAGATAATCTTAGGTAAAAGGCATGTACATACCCACACTGCGATGTCTTTACAATTGCCTAGTGAATTTAAGATCATCCTCAAATGAAAAGTTGATTAAAACTTCATGATCTCCTGCAGTGGTTTGAATAGGACTGGCCCACATAAACTCAGTGTTTGAATGTTTGGCCCATAGGGAGGGCACTATTAGGAGGTGTGACTTTGTTGGAGAAATGTGTCACTGTTGGGGTTGGCTTTGAGGTCTCCTATGCTGAAGCTATACCCAGTATGGCACATAGTCTCCTTCTGCTCCCCGTGGGTCAAGATGTAGAACTCTCAGCTCCTCCAGCATCATGTCAGCCTGCATTCTGTCATGTTTTTGCCATGATGCTAATGAACTAAACCTTTGAAACTGTAAGGCAGCCCCAATTAAATATTTTCCTTTATAAGAGTTGCCATGGTCATGGTGTCTCTTCACAGCAATAAAACCTTAATAAGACAACTCCTAAATGTCCTCTCAGTAAAAACACACTTAGTGCTCAGAGCCTGAAGTATGTCTATACATGAGGTTTACCACTGACCATAGCAGGAGACCTCTGAAATTCTAATAGGGAGTGATGGACTGCTGCATCCCTGTCCTTGCCCAAATCTAGAGGATAGAGCTCTGAAACACACAGCCCCATCCCCAACCCCACCCCCGACTGCCACCAGGGAAGGTCTGGGAAGAGTGATCCTATGAAAAGGTGAGCAGGTTTAGACGAGCTCATGGCTGAGAGAGTCATGAAGCCACCACTGCTTTATCTAAGTAACTGTTGCTAGAGGTCCATCATGCTGGGAAGACTGCAAGGTACCATCTGTCCCTGAGCTCAGAGCAGATCCTTCACTGGAAACATACGCAGCACGTGATGAATGTCTTCTCATGTCATCCACTCTGATGCTCTATTTCAGCACTGTAACATAAGGAACAGGGACAGACCAGCTTTATTATACGTGGTCAGCTAAAGAAATAAAACCCTAAAATGAAAATTTAAGACTGTGAGGTAATGGCTATATTTTGTTTTCTCTCTCTTAAAGTTCAGAGCTGACCTCAGTAAGCTTTTCCCCTACGTATGTCCCACTGGTGTAGGCTTGCTTCAGATTCTGACATTTCTGCAGCTAATTTCCTTTGGTGCCTCATTTGAGTTAAAAGTCTTGGGTTATGATCCACAGTCTTCATGGCTTCACATTCTTGAGAATAATGCCCCAGCTCTCCACAGTGTGTCTCATCTCAGCTTCTGCTCCTGGTTTCCCTTCATTTCTTGTCTTAGGAGCAGTGTAGACCAGGGGAGGACATGCTAATTGCTAAGGGTGCCTAATCTCTCTTGAGCTTCTTATTAACTTATTAAAGATGATCTCTTCCCCACTCCACCCCATCAAGGGTTTTGTGGGTGATAACAGCCCACTGACAAGATGGAGCCTTACTCCTGACATCAGTATCAACTCCTAGTATGATTGGCTTTGATCAGTTGGGAGGAAAGGTAAAATCTGTGTTAGGTCTAAACTCAGGACAAGTCTCACTTAACACTTCACACCTACCCCTATGCTAAACTTCTCCTCCCAGGGGCCAGACTTCTATCTTCCTTCTCCTAGCCTGACCCTTATACAACTCAGTTATTTTGGCTTTCCTGGTTTCTGGTCTCTTTCAGGGCTGCCCCTTTAGTGGGCAGCTCCTTTCTTGCTCTCCTTCCCCCTTTGTCTTCTAGTTGTCTGGTTTAGTTTGCCAGCCGTGTTCAGCCTGGACTCTTCCCTTCAACTCCATTCTCCCTTATATCTACAATAAAAGTCTTCTCCATACTTTAGGACTTATGTTCTCCTTTTATTTCATTTTCTTCATTTAGAGAGTATGTACCATCAATCTTTCTCTTTTCAGGGTAAAAGAGAGCATCTCTAATAAGATGTAGGTACATAATGATTTCAGAACTATTATAAGGAGACAATAACTTGACTTGTCCAGGAGTGAGGGTTTTCCTGGATGGATGATTCTGAGAGCTAGAACTGGTCATGTTCCTGGCAAACAATGAGAGTTGTCTTCTCATGTAAGGGCTTGAAAAACAATAGTCCAGGATGTAAAGGTTACAAGCTATAAGCTCTCTTTTAGGAGTCTTTAGGGGTCCATGTAAGACAAATCTATAACCAAGAATCAATGAGGTATTGGTGATAGACGGATAGGCTTCAGATAAACACAGGGAAGAGGAGGAACATTTGAGACTTGTCAGAATGCTTCTGCGTAAATCCTGGCCTTAGAGTACAATAGTTAAGAAAAACAAGATTAAACCATTTACCTTTCCTACTTACTTTGTGTTCCCCACTCTCGAATATTCCCGCTTGGCTCCTCATCCACAGTGTGCTTGCCTCCAAGGTTAGAGTAACATAAATGATGTTCTGCATCTTCTCCAAGGCACACTAAAAGAAGTTATTTGATTGTTTTTCTTGATATTATCAGCAGTCTGGATTCTTAGTCCTGTCTATGTCATCCAGGTAATTCTGTTTCCATATCTATAAATGGACAAACATTCACCTTACTGAGGGCTTAGGGGGGATTTAGTGAGACAGGGCGAATATGCAGTAGACAGGAGATAAAAAGAAGATTCTTTGCCAGTTCCTGAGCGGCTCACATTCTTGTCTCATATTTCACTCTATTTGTAAAACATGTGACAATTACAGTTATAAGCAGGGTCTTAGTCTTGGCTGTGCTGCTAACTAGGGTCTTCAACTGGTAACATTCCCTTTGAAAAGAGACTGATATTTTGGGAGAAAGGCTGAGAATCTGCCATGGAAGCAATAATCCAAAAGAAATGTCAGTCATATTCTGACAAGTGGAATAATAGTTGAAAGGAGCGTGCATGTTTTCGAAATTATCCCTTCCGCAGCCCACATGTTCGCTTTGTTCTCAGTCTTTCCAAATGTGCCCACTCATGGACAGTCATTAATGAAAATGAGAACGAACCGGAGTTATTTTTAGATACAATAAAATGGAGGCCACACAACACTACTCACCCCAACTCCTTCAAACACCCTTCTGCCATTTTCTTTCTTCTCTCACATTCCTCTCTTTCTTCTAGGCTTGCTTAGGAAGGAGCCTTCCTTGTTCTTTTAAAATATTACCCCTACCCTCAGTCTTTGCGGATGAGGTAGTGTTCCTTAAAGCTGGTTTCCCCTTGTTCCTAGACACATAGCCAGACTTTATTTCCCAGATTCCTTTGCAGTCAGCTGCAGCTAGAAGACTAATCCAAAACTGGGATATGGACAGAGCAGATGTATCCTGATGACCATGGGCATAGCACCCTGGGTCAAATCCTCTCTCTTCCACCCTCTGCTGGCTAGATGCTAAAGTCCAGTGACTGTTGATAGTGTTCCTGTGTCCCAGTGCCTCTGAGCAACACCACTAATCACAATTCTAATTGACACTTTCACCTTTTGTCATTTGGAACACCTGTGTGAGATTGAAGGACGGTCTCTTACGTGGCTGACGGACAAATTTTTAGCTAAATGAAGAAAACTTTGTGCGAACGAAATTTTTCATTTTATTCCAGTCTATACAATTTCCCCATGTATCTACTATAGTAGTGAGCTTCTCACAACTAACTCAGACACACATCTCCAGCCTCCCTCGAGGTTATTTTACACCTGTGACCTTGAGTTCCTTTCATTCTACTTCTTAACACTGCAGACATCAGTGTGTTGTTTCTGTACTTGCAGGTTCAAAACCCATATGGTGCTTAGAAAAGTAGAAAAGAATCTATGGATGACAAAAGGCATCCAACAACAAAAACAACAACCAACCAACCAACCAAACAAACAAACAAACAACCAAACAACCAAATAAGCAGATAAGAAAACCTGGCCCCTTTAAAAGAAGGAGTAGGATAAATGATTTATTTACTGTGGCATACATCCATGTTTTTCATTTGGCACATAATCATAAACCACTGACTACCTGCTCTGCAGTTCTGTAGCGAATACTGATAGACCACTGAAAGTCAAGCATGCCCCCAACTTCTCTTAACGCAGCCCAATA
Source organism: Mastomys natalensis (assembly GCA_021653895.1). NCBI lineage: Eukaryota > Metazoa > Chordata > Mammalia > Rodentia > Muridae > Mastomys > Mastomys natalensis. Next base: position 353,054 of record JAJTUV010000873.1, read on the forward strand.
CAGACAATGAACTATAATCTGAATTTATAGGAATTAGTAGATGCCAAATAGGGGAGTGAGCCCAACTTGGGCTTGTGTTTTACCCCCGCCCCTGCCCTGTTGCTAATGGAAACTAAAAATATCTAACTGAGAAATTAAGGAAGTCTTGAATTTTGAAATTCAAGAAGGAACCAGAAAAGAGGGCAACAGAAGGGTATGCATATATGAAAGTTGTAATTAAGAAGACAAGGACAAACTGGCCTGCGGTGGCGCATCGCTGTAGTGATCGCGCTCTGTCGCTAGAGTGCTCTGTCTGTTCCGAGTTCGAATCCTCTGTCCTTCGGGGGTTGGGGGCGGGGAGAAGACAAGGATATGGGTTGTCTTTCCCACAGACTGTATTTGGGGTCATACTAAGTAGAGATCAGATGCCTGTAGTATCTATGTGGTATTGTTGGAAACTGGACCAGAAACTGGAGAGTAGGTTAAAACTTGTTAAAGAACAGGCATATGATGCCATCAGTTTCCATCTGCTTATTAACACACCACATCACTACTTAAAAGCCACCATACCAACAAAAATTCCTGTACCAACAGCATAGTGCTTGGGGTAAGGATGCATCAGTCTGAGAAATATTGATACTGAATATTGATGAGCAATATTCTCTACACTTGCTCTGAAATACTTGCTCTGAAATGCCGTCTCTGGGGGCTCTTAGGGTCTGTTTTTTTTTTATTTTTTTTTAAATTCTCCAGTCAACTTTTACTGTCTTCAAATATTTACAAATATTATAGAAAACTTGTTTGTTCATTTATGTAAACAGAAACATCTACACATTCATCTACATACCTATATATTTACTTATCTTTACTTATCTACATAGTACCATGAATCTTGAAGCCATATATATATATTATATATATATAATGTATCTGTGTCTATATCTCTCCTTGTATACATCAAAAAGCACTTTGTTACAAAGATCTGGCCAGTTCTTATATTGCATAGCCACACTTTCAAGACATTTCCATATCCTTCTCCCTCTGAAGGAAAAGCTGTAGTTTCCCAGGACAGATATATTTCCCAGCATCCTCTCCCTCCAGCTGAACTGACCTCTTCATGGGCCTCTTCATGGGCCTCTTCATGGGCCTCTTCATAGGGGAGTGGCCTCTGCTCTCTTGTAATACACTCTGAGATGACTGACCCCAGAACGTCATCTTTCCTCCTTGAAATTGGTTGGTAGCTGAAGTCTTGCAGTAGATATTGGGTTTGGGGTTTGTGAGGTGATGCTGTCTTGTTTCTGACAGCAGAAACAAGCTCTCTCTGTAGGTGGAAGGCCTCAAGGCATCCATCTGAGGCACACAGTACTAGATTGGATAGGATTGGTTACATTAGGTTGTATGGCACTGCAGGAAATTGGCAGAGCTGGCTTGGCAGATGTCATCAAAGATGTGCTGACAGAAGGAGATTGGTATGGGCTGAGTGGGAGGTAGATATCACAGGTTAAGCTGCAATGGGCTTGTGTGAAGCTAGAGGGAGAAGCTTTCTAGAAATAGGTATGGTTTGAGGCTTGTCCTGGGTTGGGAAAGGCATAGGTATTAATCTGCCTTTTCTAGGTTGGGGCCATCTCATACTGGGGAAAGGATGGACACTCCTTGTGAGAATTTCTCTCTGCTTTCTGAGTCTTACCTCGGGTTTTGTCAGGGTGCTGGCTCTCACATGACATATTCAGCACTACTGTAGTGACTGGCCCTGGCCTGGGATCATTGTTGGTGCTGAAAGTTCCTGATCCCCCTAAGGAGGAGATACTAATTTTCTTCTCACTCTTCTTCCCCAGTGGGCAAAAGACTTTCGTGGACTCCAGTATGTGCATGTCAAGGTGGATTTGCAGGTTTTTAAAAGCTTCTGTGAGGGTCAGTTTCTCTATACATGAGTTTGTTGAGACCCTTTCATTAAAAAAAAAAAAAAAAAAAAAGCCAGAATGCTCAGAAGAATGCAGTGGAAACAATAAAACAACATTCTTCTATATGAAGGGAGAATTAGCAGTACTTTAAGCATTTAGGAATATAATTTAAGAATTTAAGAATACAATACTTCTTTTTTCAGCATATGAATGTGATGATGTTTCCATAGATCTTCATATAAATTCTTATACTTTGTTGAACTCACCCCTAAGAGAATTTTATCTCCACACTGTCACAACAGGAGTTGCATTTGCTTCTTTTTACCAGCAACCCCCACTTTAAATCCTAATGGCTTTGACTTAAGTGACTGCATCTGATCTTCCTATGATGATTAGCTGAAGCTATTTCATGATCTTATCATATAGATGAAGAGCCTAGAGTCTAGAGACTTGGATAATCTACTTTTCTTCTTTGGTAAGCGGCTAAGCCAAGGTCAGAACTGCCATCTACCAAATATTTGTAGGGCTTTGATCTGTTTTCCTTAAGATCAAGCTTTCTATCTTCCTAATATCCACCCCTTACTGGAGCTTTGTGTCAGCTCTTAATCCATGTTGGCTGGTTTAAATCAAAATATTCATTGAGATCACAGATTTTTGTATCAAAGGGACTGTAGATTCAGATCCTGCTTCCTCGTCTAGCTGGAAGGTCATTTAACCTATCAAACTATCAGGTTCCTCGAGTGAAATGGACTTTCTTCATTGGCTGCATGGGACCATATGAGTCCCTGGACATAGAGTTACAGAAATATCCTAAGGATTATTACTACTGTGATGTTTCTTTTTGGTTATCTGTACTTTTACTATAAAAATATGTAAATGTATTCGAACCAGGGAGTGAAACTCTTTAATAGGATTAGAAGGACTAGGAGGTGTGGCCATGTTGGAGATAGTGTTGGGGTGGGCTTTGACGTTTCAAAAGCCCATGCAAGGCTGAGTTCACCTTTCTTTTTTCAGCCTACTCAAGAGGATACATCTATTAGCTACTCCTCTAACACCACTCCTGCTTGATATAAGATGCCTGCCATGATAATAGACTAAGCCTCTGAAACTGTAAGCAAACCCCCAATTAAATGATTTCTTTGATAAGAGTTTCCTTTGTCATGACATCTCTTCACAGCAATAGAATACTGACTAGGGCAATTTCATTCTGTGCATCACTTCAAAAGGAATTTCAACTATCATATGTGTCCATCTGTAAATTATACACTACATGCCTCTGAAACAAACTAAAACAAAGTCACAAGATGGTTCTTAGCCTTCCCTTTTACCTAAGAATTAGTTTTAGCATACAGAATAATGCATCTCTAAAGAGTCCCTGGATCTGAATATGTCATTCTACATGAGAGAGAAAAATGAAGATTAGAGATATAATTCTGATTCATAAGCGGCAGAACTTAAAATAAGGCAATGATCCTAAATTATCCAGGTTGGCCTAATATAATCTTATAAAGTTGATCTTTAATGGAAAAAGAGGATAACATAATGGTAGAGACCTAGAAATGAGAGTATAAGGACTTGGTCCGATATCATGGGCTTTGAACATAAGAGAAGGAGCCACAAGCCAAAGAATGGAGGTAACCTTCAAAAGTTGGAGAAGATAGTATATAATGTATGTATATTATATATACATATATATAACTTATGTATTGTTGTGGATAGCCTCAGCCTTGTATTTTGATCCTAGTTCCACCCTCCTGGGAGAGACTGCAGGGAAGGATTGAATCAATATTGTGGATAGCCCCAGCCTTGTATTTTGATCCTAGTTCCACCCTTCTGGGAGGGGCTGCAGAGGATGATTGAATCTGTACACAGATGATGTCTTGTAAACACACACACACACACACACACATATATATATATATTTGTATATATATACATATACATATTCTACTTTAACCCTAGAGACATCAAAAGAAGAACAGTCTTGATACCTTTTATTTGTCCAATGATAACCATTTCAGACTCTGGGACCCTAAAGAAATAAAATGGCAATGCTTTAAGCCACTAAACACACGATAATTTGCTATAGCAACAATAGGAAACTAACATGACAGAAATACCTCATGTTATCAAATATGGAGCCAGTTTAGTTAAACATTTAAACCTGTAGTTTAGATTCTAGCCTTCCTTCTACGTTTAGTTCTAGATGTTTTGTATTGTTGCACTGTTAAATTTCTAGATGAGACAACAGCATACATCACTCTGGTTACCATGATAATCCTTAAAAAGGCAGGCATATAAATAGAACCATCCTTCCCTTTTGAGATGGTAGCAGTAGTCAGTTGAGATCAAAATCCTTGAGTTCTGAGATTACAAGCACAGGGTTAACTTAGCCTCAATACTTGTCAATTGTATGACGTAGCAGAAGTTGACCAACATCTTTGACCCTCACTTTTGTCACACAAAATTAGGTTAATGGTGATACCTGCACCATGGACCTGTTGTGAAGACTGATAGATAAAGAAGACATGAAACAGTTTATGGAAAATACACACATTACAAGTATTTGTTTCTTGATGGTATGTGCCAAAAGTTGATACTGAGTGACAGGTCTGGCTCAAAGTTCTGAGTATTGGGTTTGACATCTACAAAATAAAATTAACAATAAGTGATGTATTGGTTACTTTTCTATTACTGTAATAAAACACCATGACCAAATCAATTTACAGAATAAAGAATGTATTTGGGCTTATGGCTCAGCCATATGGTGAGAGCCCATATGGTGGGCAGAAGACATAGTAGCAAGGGCAGGAAACTGGGGACTCATACCTTGGACCACAAGTGTGAAGCAGAGAGAGCTAATTGGAAATGGCAAGAGTCTGTAAGCTCTCAAAGCCTATTTCCATGGACATACTCACTCTAGCAATGCTATGCCTCTTAAATCTAACCAAATAGTACCAACACCTAGGTATTTAAATGCCCAACACAATGAAAGACAATTCAAATTCAAACCACCACAGGTATCTACTACATACATTTAATGAAAAGCAGAGGTAAGCAGCTTTTATAGAATTCAATATGAGTTCCCAAAATGTAGATAGTAATTATTTTTTAAACATTTTTATAATACTTTGAGAAATCCATAAAATATATTTTCATCATATGTACATCCCCACTATTTTCCTTAACACCTTTCAAGTCCATCCCATCTTTCTAGCCCACAACTTTGTTTAAAATTTGATAAGTCACCAACTCTGATTTTTGCTGTCCAATATACTTCTCTGGATGTAGGCCACCCATTAGGGCATGTTCAAAAATGACAGAGCTCTCCCTCCTACAGGATCCATCAATTGTCAACGGCTTCTCTTTTAGGAGGAGGATTTCTTGAGTCCTTTCTTCCTCCTTCAGTGCTTGAGTACTAACAGTCTTTTTCCTGTGCAGATCTTATATAGCCAACCACAGCTGCTGTGTGTTGATGCGTGCAGTGGTCCTGCCATGCCCAGAAGACACAAGGTAACCAGGGAGCCAGCCTGACAAAGAGTCTAATCACTCCAAAACAGAGGTCTACACACAAGGTTTTACAGTCTTGTGCAGAAGCATGTTGTGGTAGATATGTCCTACTCCCTAAGAAGTAGTTAGCTTTTCTTTTCCATATGAGCAGAATTGTCATGCTTTTAGCTTTGAAGACTTTTTTCAAAGACTATGGAATATCATTTTCTTGATTAAGTTAAACTATAATGGCAAACAAGCCATCCCACTAAATGATTAAGAAGAAAATCATTGTTAACCAAATTTTGTGTCATCTGAAAGGTTTCTTTTCTGTTGTCAGGTCACAGCACCCTTTCGATGATGATTCTGGAGTAAAGCACTGGCATTGGGAACTGTGTTCGTAACTCTTCTTATTGTTCAATCAAATATCTAATGAGAAACAACTCTAAACATTGGTGTGGCTCATGGGTTAGCCTATCATGGAGAAGGAGGAAAGATGTGGAGAAGTTTCCATCTGTGACCACAAAGAGTGAGGGTGCTCACTTGTATCTGGACCAACCAAGAAACAGAAACAGGACAGGAAATAGCATTAGGCTTGTAAGTCTCAAGACCTGTCTGTCTCACATGGACTCAGTCCAACTTGAATCCACTGCTGAAATCTTCCACAAGCTTCTAAGTCATCTCTGGGAACCAAGTCTAGAAGTCTGTGGGGGCAATTTACATCTAACACAGGACAGTAATTTTGTACTCTGCACAATTTCGTTGGTGGAGCTGGTCAAGAAATGAGCCAGGAAAAAATAGTCAACTGTTGATTCAATTTATCTCCAAGGTCTGACAAAGGACTCTTAGGTAGCTGTCAGTGAGGACACATAGCAAGGAAATTGTCACTTTGTAGACTAAAGGGAAGAAGCAAGAACTGTAAAAGTGACATCAGTGTATAGTCTTGCCAGCAGAAGGAATCCAGAGGTTGCTTTTAGAGCAGAAAGAGATCAGTGCAAAAAAGTCTACTTTCCAATGAACCATTATCCCAAAGAAAGACTAGGAACTTTCTTGGGAAACCTTGGGAACCAAGGCCCATGTGTGCATGTCCACATGTTCTCACACAATCATGCATAAGTAGCCACAGGAGCATAAGAAGTAATGTAAGGTTTTTGTAATTATGAAATCTTTAATTTTGACATGGATGCTATGTTTATATTTAGTCCTTTACAGAAGAGGCTGGAGAACAGCCAGTATGACATTTCCCTGCATTGCATTCTTAGATGTCTCAGAGAGCCTGTCCAGGCCACATAACTATCAGTGCTGAGAAACGTTCACTTCACGGTGCTCCAAGATCTATCTCAGTTCTGACAATGATAATCATCCATAAATAATTCCTGCTCAGCTGTCTGTTGTTCTTCCTTCTTCTCTCCCATTTCTTTGAGGCACACAGGGTTAAGATTGAAGTCAGCTGAAGGAGTCTTAAAGTCCATGCAGGCCATCCCAACTGCCCTAGACAGGGGACAATACTCCCCAGCAGGGAAGAGATAGGTTCTAGGTCACATGGTCACTTAGATGCAGAGATCTGGACATCAGTCCCAATTTACTCCTCTCTGATCCCTTTTCCCTTTCCTCCCTGCCTATTCTGGAAGAGAAAGTCGGTGCATGTTCAAGAAATGGAAACCCATACTCACGTTTGAATATTAAAATTTAATATTGTAATTTTGGCCTAAACCCAAACTGAATTTAAAAGGTGCATCTGTTGCAAAACATTAAATAATGCATTCCTGGCTTCGATGAGCATGCTGCTGAATAATTTGTGCCCACAGATCTATTTGTGGAAGCAGGGCTGGTACAGGCAGAAAGCGAGTCAGCTTCAGAGAACCCACATCCTGAACTTGACTTCTCTTCCATCTGCCTTTGAGCCTCATGCTTCTACATTGACTACTCCAAATCCCCTGTGCTCCTAAGAGCATCTTTCTACCACCCAAACTGACATTTATGTGTCCTCTTGAGTTGATGGGATTTCCATAGCAAAATGCCATAAAAATATAAGTCTCAAATAATAATTTATTTTTTTCTCTCAGAATTCTGGAGGGTAGAAGTTGAAGACCAACGATAATTTCCATTGGCGAGATCTGTAAGATCTCTCTACTTACACTGTAGTGACCAGATTCTCTCTGTGTTTCACAACATTGTCTTATCATAGTCTATGTCTGGGTCCATGTTTCCTATTCAAAACAAACACTGATTTTATGAGGTTAGAATGGACACAATAACTTCATTTTTACTTCACTAGTTCTGTACCGACATTATCAGTCACTGAGCTCATGTGATGAGACCCCGAGGCCCATGTTCCTGCAGTAGCAGATGAGAATAGTGAAGTTGATTCTCTCTGCTATTCATTTACTGCTTCCCATCTTCATTATCTTGGGCACAGAAACCTATCTGATTGAACTTCTTCTGAAATAGCAGAAGTCGCACATGCAGGCTTCAGAGCTGGGATGATAAGCAAACAGGGTTCCTCACCATTCTAGAAGTGGTGTGACCTGGGGGAATAGATTCAATAAATGAGGTGGACAGATGTCTCATGCAATAGCCAACTTTAGTCAGAGCATCAGTTTTTACTCTGGGGGTTAGGAGGGCCACATCATCAAGTGTGTAATCACCAGGGAAAGCTGTACCTGGCAAACAAGCTGCACACAGCAAAAGGATGTTTTCTCAAGGAGGCATACAAACAAATAACAATAACCAGTTTAATGAATAATCTGGAGCAAACTCACTCCTATCTGCTATACCTGGAAAAGACCTGAAAACACATTCCAAGAACAGTTCCATACTTTTGAGGAAACTGAGGTCACAAGCCTCTTATGCTTTCTTGGAGTTTTGTCACAAGCACGTAGAATTCTCTTCACACAGCTCCATTCTTGGACCATGTTTCAACAGAGAATGGCCAATGTAATTCAACAAACAGCTAAGACTTGGAGAGTATTAGTACATGTTCCTTCCCTTACCCACAAAGAAAAGGTTAGAGATATATACCTGTGTAAACTACCCAAAGCCCATAACCCCACATTTCTCCTTGAAAACTTACAGATAAAAGTAAGAAAGCAGAGAGATCTACAAAAATGTGGGGTTTTAGGCCCCTTTCAACAGGACAGTATTTACAAGCCAACAGAGAACACTTGGACATCATTTCTTAAACTGTTTCTCAAGTAGGCAGGGCAATTCTTTGTGTGTATTACTTTCTATTAAAAATAGTAGCTATGTGTTGTTTTTCTTATGAATGTAATATACATCTCCTATCCTAAAATGTAATAGAAAAGTCTTGCATAGGGCTAGGGATATAACTCAAAGCTAGAGAGCACAAAGACCCTGGGTTCCAGCACCAAAATTATCAATTATGAATTATTCAAATTCCTGCACTAGAACATGCAATAGTGTACATTACTTGGAAATGTTATCCCTTACCGTATCCTGTAAAACTCTGTCATCACCGTGCTTTTGTTGTTTGCTTGCTTTTGTTCTTCACTGATGGAAGCACGTTATGTATATTACTTCTTTGCTTTCCCTGTGCTCACCCATAATCTGCTCTCAGAGTTCTGCTTCTATTAGGAAATGGATTTATTCAAGGTACATAAACCAGTCAGAGCCTTCTTATTTTACCTCTACTGTCACAGAATCAGTTATTTAACTATTCTAGAAAAATCTCTTATCAGGATGTGCCAAAGTTGAGAAAAGAGAAATTAACAGTGCTAGAAAGCAGAACGAAGCCTGCATCCTGTCTAAAGAGGATATATGATTGGAGGAGAACTGTCTGAACATTGCACAGAGTGTTGATCCTAGGAAAGCAGGACCCAGCCATTTACATCATGAGTACACAGGAGTCTCCCACCCGGAAATGGCTGTGGAGATCAAGCCTGCCTTCAGCAAGGAACTGCCTTGTCACTCTGCCTTGGTTGACCTGTGTGGCACAGGGCTGGGACATGTGCCCAGGAGTTTGGTTCAGGAGTTGGCTCCAGTTGGTTTTGGTGTACCAACATAAGCAAATCAGTCAGTGTATCAGGCTGAGCTTTTGAAATCTGTAAAGACGGGTTAAAAATTCAGATGATCCTTCTCATATGCTAATAAAAGAGTTTAGAGCATCCTAAAACAGACAAGTCACAATGGAACAAAGGAAGAGTTCCAACACAGACTAAGGGGTCATAAGAACAGACCAGGGGCATTGCCAAACTTTATTCAGCATTTTCTTCCATCTCTGCTGTAATCCTATCACTCGTGTTTACCCTTCAGCTTCCTGTCAAATTACCATTCAGATCAACTGACTAATTCAGTCTAAAAAGGGAATGGAAAATCTCCATGTCATCCAATGCACTTTACGTTGATGGATGAGGCTGGAATTGTGGAGAGAGTTAGGCAGCGAAATCTGGCTCTCTCTAATTACAGCATATCTGATTTATTTCTTGCCTTAATGTTCTTTATTTTTTATTTATTCAAAATATAAAATTACTCACTGAGTTGTGAGATTAATGAATTTTTTTTTCTCTTTTAGCAACAGATCATTTGTGGGCTCAGGTTTTAAACAAGAGGTTAGAATCTCTAATGCAGGGAAACCCTGTTCATACAGGAGGTCCCCTGAGATTGACTGAGTTACATTTTTTTTCCAGTTAGAGACATTAATGTCTAATTATTCACTGGCTGTGTTATTACAGGCCTTCGTTTTTTAGGAAACTGCAATGGTTTGCTTTTGAACCTTATTCCGGGAAAACTGTTTATCAATAAGGTGGAATTGTCAGCGTCATCAGGCAGTTTTGTAACTGAGTATACATTTGATTGCTTTGTGATTAATTTGTTTAACAAATATTTGTTGTCTGCTTATTCTATACAATGGATGAGAACATTCAGGTTCTTAGGTGCAGCCAGGCTCTGGGTCTGGAAGTAAGAGTGTAGAGTCGGCTTCCCAGGATGCTTTGCTCTGGACTTGGAGCATTTTCATTTGTTTATTATTTATGCACAGATCTAACGTCCACGGCAGCTGCAGGTAACAACAGTGTTTTATACAACGTTTGTGCGAGTGATGTACGCTCATCCATTTATTAGCAGTCCCAGCCACCAAGCAATCCCCGCTGAGGCGCCACCCTTCCGCTCAGCTGTGCAGTATAGATTGATGGGGGAAACAGTGAGTCTTTCTGCAATGTGCTTATAGAGCCTTAGCTTGATTGACTATCTGGGTTTTGTCTGGTTTTAATTAGGCTTTAGGTTACCCTAAAGCTGTTTATTTTGGAACATGTTACCTAACCTCTCTGTGCATTAAATGAGCCATTGGTGCCCAGTGGGAAAAAAAAAAGTAAGAGGCCCTGCAGATATTTCCAGCAAAGTGAGATTTAATGCTGATCAATAGTCAAAATGCTTGGATAGAGACACAGAAGTGAAAGAGAGATGGAGCCTGTCTACCTAGACCAGGGAGCATGGCTCAGCATTTAGGAGAGGCATGGGGGACTTATGATGCTGAACTATTGGAGGCAGGGGTGCTGCTTCTTCTGCTTGTTTCTGCTGCTGCTGCTCTCAGGTGGTCCATGCAGTAGCATACACTAGACAATCTGCTTTACCTCCTACCACTGCAGAAGGTATCAGAAGCTGGAAATGAGCAATGAAGAAGAAACCTACTTCTCCCTTCCTAGGACTTCTGGTATCTTCACAGTACCTCTCCTGTAGGCAAAGCCCCAGAGATGGCAGCTGAGACAGGATTCTGGGACACACAGCTCAAAAGCTTCTATGTACTTTCGTGGAATAAAGGAGAACATTGGTGGGCAGGCCTGAACTGTCAGTTAACAGATAACCAGTTAACCAGCATAACTGAGGCCAGTTAAGAAACTTGCCTGATGAGCTAATGAGTCAAGTTAATAAAGGTATTAATCGCTGACACATAGTAAGCAGTTGATGTTAGCTATCGTTATTTTAATGATTCCCAGGAATCAGAGAAGAGTGAGCAACAGGGTGGGAACAGAGTTAGATCTGTGTTTGAGAAAATTCAGTGAGGATCATGGGAGAGAAAAAGCATGACTATCTGAGTGGCAGGGTGCTCCTAGGGAGTAAATGGTCTATCTCCCTAATAGCAATAGAGATGAGGATGTTCTTTAGGTGGAATTATCTAGAGCAATTGATTTATAGAACTGATGAAAGAAGAAAATTTGGAGATGATTCCAAAGTTTAGGCATGGGTGATTGGATAGTTCCAGTATTATTTATAATTACACCATCAGGGAAAAGATGGAGAGTATCATGTTATCTATTGACTCCCAACAAGTAGAATATGCTTGGAAAACTGTACTTATGATTAAATAGTACTTATGGATAAATAGTTCAGTTGCCTTTCTTCATAAAGAAGATTGAAACTTCCAGCTCCTCAGGGAAATATGGTCAGGTTCCACATGTGCTTTGCTTTTCTTGGTTGTAAAGAAGCTGAACATCTCTTCTGTACTTGGACAAATGTTGTGTGAATTTTCCTGGAAATTCCCATTTCCTTCAGATTGGACACCAGCTGACCTCAGATATCGTTCCCTCCAAGTCTAGTTTCTGAACCAATGCGTGTGTTTGGAAGGAACTGGAAGGAATGTGGGTGAGGGGTTCTTCAAGGCACATGGGTGATTCACATGCTGTGCCGATGAAAAGCTTCACATGATGACAGAATGTGAAATCAGCACTGTCACTTGAGTCACAGCTCCATTGACCTCCCATTTTCTCTAACTCTAGCACTGTCCAAGCAGTGGGAACAGGAAAATGGTAGCTGGACTCTCTGATGGGGAGTTGGTGACTGTTGTCCAACAACAGAATGTTAATAGGGCTGATCCTATGCTATTTTGAGTGTCTTGCTGATAGATTTCAAGCTCTGCATGGATGTCAAGCAGTAGTGGTCAGGTCATGTCCAAAGGATGGAGTTTTATTCTGCCAGCCATTTCTCCAATGTTGTTGCATTTCAACATTGTTCCAAACAATTCAACATGGTTTTTACAGAAACTATATTCATGCATTGGCATTTTTTTTTGTGCTCTGAGTATTTCCCTTCATTATGTGACTTCTCTTCTGATCTGTCTTTCATAGTTGACAATGCCCTACTATAATAGGCTAAGAAATTGTGTGTTTTATTAGCATTCTTAGACTTTACTTGGCAAAACACACTGAGTAAAAGGGCTGTGGAATTGAGGGGCTGAGTGCCAGATCATGTCTTGGCACAAAGGCTTGGTTTTAAGTTCCACGGAGAGAGACAAAACTGATTCCAACCATCACACTAGCTTAACAAACCCCGAAACTTCCTGGTCCTATCACTTGGGGCACTTGTTAGAATGAAAATTATAGAACGATGTTTCATGAGTTGTTGTAATCTTGGGTAACTGTACTTATCTGGAAAGACAGATTTGGTGAAGGGTTAAATCCTCACCAGAGCTTACTGGCCTCTTCTCATCTACCTTGGCTCTAGGAAGCAGTAATGAAGCTTTTTTCTTCATAAGATGTTGTGGAAGACAAGCTTCTCCTCATCTCTAGTTCAGAAATAGAGCTCTTCTCTGAAACATTCAGTTTTTTTTTTTTTTTCTTCTATGATTTGGAACAGAATTAACTAGAGCAAGAACTGGGACTATGTTAAGTATTACTAATGATACAATTAGCTATTCTTTTTTCTTCAGGAAATGGGTGGTTCCTTGTTTTCTTTGTGGCTTCTAAGGATGAACCCTAGTCCTTATATTCTGCCTATAACAAGCTCTGGTCAGTGCAGAAAGTCTATGTAAGACATAGAAGAAGTTCAGGAGAATTCAGCTTATGTGATGTCCCAGGAAACAGGTTATGTTCTCTCCCACTGATTGTTAAATAATTTCATCCTGATCGCAGCCCTGTGAAGTAGATAACGTTGTCCGTATTGTACAGATGAAAGTGAAAGATCTACAGATTATGTCATCATAGGACACCAAGCAAAAGATTCAGAAATCATCTCAAGTTTGTTCCACTTTCAAATCATGGATGCTCATCATATACTATACCCATGCTCTCCATGGACACCATGACAGACCTGCTTTACGGTAAGACCATCCCATTGGTGTGTTTTCCCAACCTCACACTAAGACTTGCTTCCTCTGTAAACCTTCTCTGTGCATGGGGTTTGGCCCTGTACAGAACATTCCATTGCTGGCCTGCTCTGTTTCTTCTGGTTTTTATATCTTCACAGTAGCACTGGGTACAGTGGCATATTACTATAATCCCAGTGATTTGGATACTGAGGTAGGAGGATTAGGGAGGTCAGGTGTTCAAAGCTAGCTGGAGATACATAGTGAGATCCTGTCCCAAAACACAAACAAAAAGTCATCCCTATGATCCTTTGTGGCTAGGTTCACAGGGCAAATTAGAGATAGGCTGAGTTAATGATTGACAGACATGACTTGAGCTGGTATGTATTGGGATCAAAAACAGCTCTGCTGTTTGTTAGCTCTGCATTTTGCGAGATGTGTTTAGTGTTTACTCATCTCTAGATTGGGAATAATGATGTTAAGTGAAATGGATGCTATCTTCTAGAGTTCCTGTTTTCTCCTTCACATTTACAGCTATGTCAGGAGTCAACAATGCCTAAGAGCCTTTGGTGACCTATTATGAAGTTTTTAAGGTGTTCAAGATGGAGGTTTCTGTACAAGCTCTGTGAGCTCTTTAGAATTATTAATCTGCATCTTACTCTATGAGTACATTTTTTTACTCTGCAGTCTACTACACTTAACTAAACTAAATGTATTCCTTCATTAGTAGATATGTATATGTGAGTGTGGATGTGTGCAAGATTGTGCCCACGCAGATCAGAAATTGACTTCCGAGAGTGTGTTTTCATATCCTAGCATGCTGAGGCAGGATGTCTCTTCCTTCTGGTCACTCTATTCTCCAAATTAAGTGGTGTTCTAGTCTCCTTTCACTTCTCCATCTCACAGAGGAAGAGTGGGATTACAGATGCATGCCACTTATGTATCAGTTGAGGTTGTGATGTTTATGGGGTAAGAGCTTTCTTACTACATAGTTTCCCTGTCCTAGACTGTATATTCTTTAAGAACAGGGACCAACTTGACAATGCTACTAACCAAATTGATCTCTCAGTCATTCTGAACTACCAATTAGATTGTTGGAAAAAAAAGAATGAAATGATCCCTCAGGTTTGAAGCATTAGTCAATATTCATTCAACTTGAATGGAGAAACATCCAAGTAAGAGGCGAAAGGAGCAAGAAGAGCCCTCTGAACAAAGGCACTGAAGGAACAATGGTCACAGAGAGACATGGAATATTCCCGAGTTTATTGTGGGGACCAGAAGCATCGGGGGATGGGTAAGGTATATGTCAGGGAGGCAGTGTGGTTTGGAGCTGAAGGTCCTGGTTCTGCCTCAGGGATCAACCCTTCAGGCCTCAGTGTCAGGCTCCACTGAGGCCTGAAGGGAAGAGAAGATTGGTTCAGCTTTGAAGATGTTTTTCTGTTTTGTTTTTCTAGTTGAGTCATTTCAGAAAATGCAGTGATTTGGAGACACCCTGATGCCATCCATCAGAGCAAAATTTTAAAAAATAAAAACATGACCAGAACACTTAATGTGTTATTTTCTAACCTACTGGTAGGGTAGGGACAGACCCTTCCAAGCTAAGATAAGTTTGATTAGAGCTCCAAGCTGCATGTCCACACCTGCTGGAAGGGGAAGAAGTGCCTGGAGCTATGAGCCATCCAGACAGGAGGTCAAGACAAGGGAACCTTGGGCGATGTGGGGAAAAGGCCAGATCTTCACCCTCCTGTCCCTAGAATCCAATCTTGACTCTGACTCTGTTCTCTTTAAAGACATAGGATCCCAGTCCTGAAAGCACATCCTCTCCCACCTGCAACCTCCCTAGACTCATAAATGGAAGACACGCTTTAACAGACATTTGTTTGGCCTTTATTAAGCGGAGAGAGTTTGAAGGAAATAAATCTTGCAGTAGGAAGAATAGGAGTTCTGTCCATCTGTCTTCTGCTCTTTCCAAGAACAACATTTGGTCCTGTGTCTGCAGCCACATCACTTTTCTAGACAAAGAAGTAGTGACTTGACTCAGAAAAATGCCACAAGGCCCTTGCCAGGTTAGATAACACAATTAACTGAACTCATAGTCCAGCAAAGATCAAGAGGCAAAACCCAACCATAGCTCTGGAAGCCATACCTTCCACTAGGAGCTCCACGGCATTGCTGGGCTCTGAGTGAACGGGTTCAGGCCACCAGGAAGTATAACGGCAGGTATAGTTTCCTGTATGTTGGGGACCCACAAAATGCAGGCCCAGGTCACTGTGGGTGCTCGTTACTCGGAGCATCCTGTAGGGCACAAGTTTGCCATCACGTAGCAGCTCCATGGCGACCCCGAGCACATCACTCTGACAGCGTAGAACAACATCATAACCAGCCGGCACTATACCTGTCCACAGAGCCTGGAGCTTTGGTGGTGGGGGTGGCCCTGGGGGTGTGTAAGGGATAGTATTCAGTTTGGGACATTTCCTGTGAGGCCCTATGGTGAGCTTACTCTACACTGGCTCATTTTGTTGTTGTTGGTTTTGTTTGTTTGTTTGTTTGTTTGTTTGTTTTTTTTTGAGGCAGGGTTTCTTTGTATAGCCCTGGCTGTCCTGGAACTCACTCTGTAGACCAGGCTGGCCTCGAACTCAGAAATCCGCCTGCCTCTGCTTTCCAAGTGCTGGGATTAAAGGCGTGCACCACTACTGCCTGGCAACTCTGGCTCTTTTTGCACTGCACACTAAGAATCAGTCTTCCTGTTGCCTTGCTCCTTGGGTATCATTTAATGATGTTTGTATCTCCTCTAAGTGTGCAACTCCCCAGAATCTCCCAGGCTTTGACCTGTTCCAGGGCTTCCCTGGCTCCCCAGAGAGGTGAAGAGACCTTTCAGGAAACTGCTTTTGACAGAGGCACAGTTCAAAGGTCTGAGGTCAAAATTAACCCTGGCTGGAGGCTCTGAATGGTCTCAGCCTGGATGACTTCTGACTTAGGGAGACCTTGGTGAAGAAATCAGAGGAACAAATAGACCCCAGGAACTCCAGGGTTCTATAAAGTTACAAATTAGCTCAAGCCTGTGGAGACAGTCCCAGGCCAGACTAGGCAGTCATTGATAGAAGTGGTGCTGACACACATGCTTCACGGAAAAATGGACCTGAACACTAAAAACATCAATCCTAACACCCCTGAATGTGGTTTTACCTGACACCTGGCAGTAAAACCTAGTCTTTGGGAAACATACCAGAGTCCCAGTCCTTGCCTGGAGGAGGATTTTTCAAGGACCACAAAGTCCAATACCTCATAAAGGCACAAACCAGAAAGAATGGCCCATCACAGGATCACGGCACACAGAACCTCTGCCTCCTATCTAGCATCCCCCTCTACCCCCACCTCTTCTATCCACGTGGCTATGCTCGGCTCACCATTCACCAACAGAGGCACAAGATCACTGGGTGCCGATCCTGAGTAGGGCGGTGCCAGTTCAGTGTAGATGCAGCTGTAGCTGGCAGAGTCTATGGTTGAGAGATTTTTCAGTTGGAAGACAGTTTCATTACCAGAAGACTCCTGTATCTGAATCAGGCTGCGCTCATCCAAGTCTTCCATATGCAGCCCAAAACGTAGACCAGCACTGGGTGCGGTACATCGAAACTGCACTGTTGAACCGGGCTCAAAGCTCGTTTTTGACGGCTCTGCAGTGAGCACTGGTGCTGGCAGTGTTTCTGTGGAGGATCAGACACATTGACCCAGTCTGAAGGCCTGGCAAGATACCCACGAGTGTTTCAGCCTGTGCTTTGACTAAGTCTTTTGTCTAATATGACCTCCTAGCTCCCTCTCTTTGTTTCCCCTCTCCCCTCCCTCTCCCTCTCCCTCTCCCTCTCCTCCCTCTCCTCTCCCTCTCTCCCTCTCCCTCTCCCTCTCCCTCTCCCTCTCCCTCTCCCTCTCCCTCTCCCTCTCCCTCTCCCTCTCCCTCTCCCTCTCCCTCTCCCTCTCCCTCTCCTCTCCCTCCCTCTCCCTCTCCCTCTCCCTCTCCCTCTCCTCCCTCTCCCTCTCCCTCTCCCTCTCCCTCTCCCTCCTCTCCTCTCTCCCTCTCCTCTCCCTCTCCCTCTCCTCTCCCTCTCCCTCTCCCTCTCCCTCTCCCTCTCCCTCTCCCTCTCCCTCTCCTCTCTCCCTCTCCCTCTCCCTCTCCCTCTCCCTCCTCTCCCTCTCCCTCCCCTCTCCCTCTCCCTCTCCCTCTCATCTGCTTCTGAAGGCCAGGTAGTACCACCATCACCACCATACTTAACACTGTGCCTCAGCCTCTTAGCTTTGGCAAACCCTAGACAGCCAGCAAGTTCACATTACTCTTGCTTGATACACGAAAAGTGTATTCCATTAAGGTCTGTGCCTAGCTTGCTTGAGGTGATCCAATTCTTTGCAGGTCTCAAGTTTATTGTATTGTCCTATTTGAAGCTTGGGAAACTGAGGTTAACTGGATAATTTGTTCAGGTTTGGAGATTCTGCTTTGGGGTCCACAGTCCTGCTCTTTTCTGACCACCATCTATGCCTTTCTAGTCTACCCTGGTCTGCAGCCCTACAGTGAGGCTTACCATCACTCCACATTAGCTCCAAGGGCTCACTATCTTCCGACCAAGCTGTCATTCTGCTTAGACGGTAGCGGCAGGTGAAAGGGCTCTGGTCACCCAAGTCTGAAAATTTCAGATAGAAGCTGACTTCCTCTGGGCTGGCGCTGACCATAGGGACCTTCATCTCACGCCTTCCCTGCCTCAGTTGAAATTCAACATCTTTCAGAGGAGCCACACAGAGAAGGATCATTTGGGCCATCTCGGGTGGCTCCACTATGGAACTTTCTGAAGAAGTCAGCATGGGTGGTGGTGGTGTGGCTGCAAGGCAGAGAAGATCCCTGAGTGAGGAGTCCAGGAGACTCTGCTTTGTAGGGTACAACTACGAACTGCCTTCTGTCTGTGCCCAAACCTCCAGTGACAGCTGAAGAGCAACTGACTCATCTTTGGACACCATGCATCAAGTTTTGTGTAGAGCTTTTTCATTGTTGGGGTTCAACACTCACCATACTCCTCGATGGTCACAATATCACTGGGCTTAGAGGGGGCACATTCTCCATGAGTTTGATAGCTGCAGCTGTAGTTACCAGGCTGGTGGACTAGAAAAATGGCATGTTCCTTGAATCCTGTTTGAGTTACATCCAGGGAACCACTGGGTCCAGCTCCCTCCAGAAAGCCATCTGTTTCGGCTACCTCCAGGAAACCTTCATCTCCTTCCCGCCTCAGCAGGAAGACTACACCGGACACTCTCCCCTGGCACAGCAGGAATGTGCTCAAGCCAGGTGTGATCCAGTGCACTGGATCAACAGAAAGCCAGGGCCTGGGCAAGGGATCTGTGTGGATGGGGGAGAGCAGGATTGGTGAGTGCTTCAGTCTCACTCTGGAGAAGATGAGACTGTGGATTCCAGATTCAGAAAACATAAGGGAAACAAAGGTAGGGGTGGGGATAAGAGCAAGAGAAAGGGTACTGGCTGTCTCCATCACTCTATAGGACTTATCCATCAGCTTCTGGGGACAGCATAAAGGCTCCTACTTGACATATATGCAAACTGAGGCCAAGAGATACCAGGCGGCATGGATGGAGGCTCCACTGTCTTCTTCCCTCCACTGCCTCCTGACCTGCTTTCCTGTCCCTGTCACCTCCACAAGATTGCTCATCTCTGTCCATCTCCCAGAGTAGTCCAAGCCTGGTTTGGCAATGGTAGAGGTATTGTCATTTGTAATTGCTTCCAGTTGGAACTGGTATCACATGGAAGGTATAGCAACATGAGCAAGCTCTTGGAACTTCACATTATAAGCAGTTGGAAGTCTTTGGTAGCCTCATGGACCTTACAAGTCAGTGTTAGACTTGCCAAGGGTTCTAGCAGGACTAAAAGTCTGCCCACAAGATAGGTTTACTGGTTGTATCTGGAGTGCAAAGGAGCCAAGGCTAGCTTGTTGCTGTTAGGAAAGGGGATCCCCATAACCCATGCTCACTGTTTTCCATGGCATCCCTGAACGTACAGGGGACTGCATCAGTTGCTGGGTCCAGAATGAAACCTGTAGAGACAGACTGTGTGAGTCTTCATTCATACCACACCTGCCACAGAGGTTCTAGGACCCAGGACACCTCACCCCAGAGCAGCAGTACAGTAGCCAGCAGAGACATGGCAGGTCCTCAGTCCAGCAGGAGTGTCTGTAGGGAGCACCTGCAGTGACAAATTAATCTGAAGCACTGAACTTGTACTTTGGTTGCCCTTCCTGGAAGGTAGGGCAGAGAGACAGCTGCTTGGCATGGGGACAGTGAGGATTCAGCAATAATGCTAATCAATAATAATGCGTAATTATCAAGCCAAACTGATAATAACAGTAAAATCATTTTACTCCAATTAGACAACTACAACAACAGAGTATTTTACACTACAGAATAAGATCATATTTCCTTAATACTAAAGAGTGCTTTATTCTTTTTTTTTCCTTTTTTTAATTTTATTTTTTTGCTTATTCACTTTATAACCCATCCCAGTCACCCCCTCCCACAATCCTTCCCCATCTCTTGTTTTCTGAGTACCCCCTCCTCCTGTATTCCCCACCCTGCCACTTTAAGTCTCTGAGAGGCTAGGTGCTTCCTCTCCCATTGAGGCCAGATGAGGCACCCAGCTAGAAGACCATACTCCATATACAGGCTGCATGTTTTGGGATAGTCCCCCACTCCAGATGTTTGAGACCTGCATGAAAACCAAGCTGCACATTTACAACATATGTGCAGGGAGGCCTATGTCCAGCCCATGGAGGTAGATCTGTGTAGACTAGGTATGCTCCACGGTTGGTGATTCAGTCTCTGAGAGCTCCAAGGGTTCAGGTTGGTTTACTCTGTTGATCTTCCTGTGCAGTTTCTATCTCCTTAGGGCCCACAATCCTTCTGCCTATTCTTCTATAAGAGTCCTCAAGCTCCATCCACTGTTTGGCTCTGGATGTCTGTATCTGTCTGAGTCAGCTGCTGGTTAGAGCCTCTCAGAGGACAGCTTGCCCCTGTCTGTTCTCAGACTGGAGGTTTAGATCCTGGGAGCTCTGGTTGAATCTTTTGATACTCGTTCTAAAAAGGACAAAAGCACCCAATCACAAAAGAACACACATGGTATGCACTCACTGATAAGCAGATATTAGCCCCAAAACACACAATACCTAAGATGCAACGCATAAACCTCATGAAACTCAAGAAGAAGGAGGAAGACCAAAGAGTGCTTTATTCTAGGCCAGCCTGGGCTACATAGTGAGCCAGACCTTATTTTTGAAAACAAAAACAAACCAACAAGCTGATAAACAAAGACACAAATCAAACTCAGGAATACACACAACCATTTTGGTGTCCTGAATTTACACTCTACCATTTAAACTATTGTATATGTGTTTAGTGGGCACAGCCATGTTATTTTTCCTTCTCAAATTCTTAAGGCTCCTCGAATACGGATTTCTTTCCCTTTGAAAATACTTGGGAAGTGGGTATCTGTATTTCCTTTCATTTTCCCAACATCCATCCACCTTTCCAGGAGAGAAAGAATACTTTATCTCTGGGATGACAGGGAAGTTGGAATTCTACAATTTCTCAAACTGTTGAAAAACTAGAGCCTATAAAATCAACAAAGATTGAGAGCCAAGTAAGTTAAAATTCACAAAATCAACCTTAATTTTCAAAACCTTTTGACTTTTTTTTTTCACAAGCCTGGTCATGCTTGTGTGTGTGTGTTGGGTCACAAATGTAAAATATTTATTGTGGTTCTTTGTCAATACTTTAAAACTTCTTCATCTGTTGGTGTCTATTAACTGCAATCTTCCCAGACTGCTTCTGGAACATGTTTCCTCGAGGGAGGCCGTGGTTTCTCTGATCTTTCTTGAGGTCCTTCCTTAGAGGGCTGGATCCAGGAGAGGGGTTCAGCCTGCAGCAGAATAAGGAAAGAGGCCTTGCCTTGCATGTTGGCTACAAAGAATCCTGTCGTGAGCCAGGTGTGAGCATGTGCCAAAATTGAGATGCAGCTTTCAGTGTGTATACTCGGTCACTGATCCATGAGGACTTTCTCACCCAAAGAATTAATCGTCCTTTATTACTTTGGAAGGTTCCAGAGAAGCTGGCTGTTCTTACTGCTATGTAGATTTCACGAGGAGGCAGGGTGGAGTAAGCACTGGGAAGGGACTCCTGTAAGGCCTAGTACTTGTCAGTGGACCCTTATGCTTCTCCAGCAAAGCCTCCTCCATAAGGAACTGACAGTGTGTCTCCTAGCTGACCATGACTTCTTCTTTCCATATGGTCTCAACTGAGAGAACAGTGACAAGAAGCCTGACATTGCCACTCTAAGACACTTCAGCCTGCATGGGCACCTGATGCAGGCTTAAGTCTGCACTCCCTGCTCCTTCCAGAAATCTCTTGGTAAATCAGTGTGCTTCTTCCAAGTGACAGTATCTAGGTCAGACTTGGCATTGGCTTGACTCATACCCATCACAGTAGAGTTTCCTAAGCTGGTGTTTGAACCTGGTGCCTCAAACCAGCACTGAAGCTTCTGCATTTTGAGATGTTTCTTTCTGATTATTTTTGTTCTTTTTATTATTTTAAATCTATTCATTTCTTCCCCTCTGGTTTTTAGTGTCTTTCCTCAGATTCTTCTTTCCATTCTCTAGAATTATCAGGTATGAAACACACCATACTTATCTTAAAGCTGTGTCCTTATCTCATGAGGACCACAATATTTCCTAGATGTACCCTTAGAAGAACAATAAAAATTGAAATGAATGAAAATAATGAGCTTTTCTGCACAGTGTCCATTTCTCTTCCAGGTTTACAGAAAGAAAGTTCTGTGTACAGGAGCCAGACCTGTAATCTGATAACCATACATTAACATAAAATTTCTACCATAGTGTATCAATTTTTCTTCTGAATCTCAGTTTTCTTCAGAGGTCTAGAAGTCTCAAATATGAAATCAAGAGGTTGGTATGGTTCTGGTTTGTGTTTGCCTTTTCTTAGGGTCTGAGGGATGTTGGGAATCCTTAGCAGTGCTTAGCTTGTATGTGCCATTACTTTGTTGTCTGAGCATGTCCTTGGTATCTCTTTGTTTTTCCTCTGTGACTACCTTTCTCTCTTCCTATGAGCATACCAGCATCTGGCTGATGGTCCACTTGAACCCACTACTTAAAGGCATCTGTAGAGGTACTACTTCTCTCTAAGCTCACAGTCACAGCTGTGAGGATTAGAAGTAGAACATATAGAGAGCACAGGCCAGTGCACAACAGCTAGAACTGGTCAGAAGACAAGAACCGACCTGATGCTAAGGGTTGCTTGGGTCCCAGATGTTAGAACAGTTTCTCTAACTTCTAGTGTGCACCCTGGGATGTCTTTTCTCTGCATGTGAGAAATTTCAGCAAAAAGTGATGTCTGGGTTGGGGTTTGCCAGGGAGTAGGACACTTGTCACAAACTATAATCCTGAGGAGTCCTCCAGTTTACTTCAAAAGTAACACTTTTCAGCACTCAGAAGGCAGAGACAGATGGATCTCTGAGAGTTGGGACCCAGCCACAGAAAGTTTCTGACCAGCCAGCAAGAACTTCATAGTGAGATTCTATCTTAATTTGAGGCACAAGAAGGGGGACTTTTAGACCTGGATCCAGCTCTGAAATTTGGACCCGACTCCCCCAACCCACTTACCCTCCATTTATCAAGCAACACTGTTTCGCATGTTCTCTTTTTTCCCATCAAAGATGATGTCTATATAGGAATAACTTCCTGAGTCTGAGTTATGTTCCTATGGTTCTGTTAGGGAACAGTAACAATAACCTCCAATGCAATATTAGTACCTAAAGCACAGAGAAGCCTTGCTTGGACCAACCATCCTTCAAAGCTTTTATACGTAGTCATTCACTTAAGCCTGTCAAATCCCCAGTCTTAGTTAGGGTTTTACTGCTGTAAACAGGCACCATGATCAAAGCAACTCTTACAAAACCAACATTTAGTCAGGCTGGCTTACTGGTTCAGAGGTTCAGTCCAGTATCATCAAGTTGGGAGCATGACAGCATCCAGGCAGGCATGGTGCAAAAGGAGCTGAGAGGTCTACATCTTCATCAGAAGGCTACTATGAGGAAACTGACTTGCAGGCAGCTAGGATGAGGGTCTTAAAGCCCACACCCACAGTGACACACCTATTCTAATAAGGCCACACCTCCAAATAGTGCCACTTCCTGGGCCAAGCATATTCAGACTATGACAGCCCCCTTGAAAGAGATGCTATTAACCTCATCATTATTCAGTCAAATGAGCCAGTACTACAGGAAATCCAATGTTGTTCTGCTGGACGCAAAGTCAGTATAACCATTTCAGTCTCAGTCCATATATGTCTTGCTTCTAGTGGAAGTCCCGTGGGGACAGAAATCTGTGGATTGGCAAGAGAAACAATGATGATCCCAAATGGTCAGTTAATTATCTACACCATGGGCCATATGACAGCAGAAGACACAGTTGTCTACAGTTCCTAAAATCTTACTCCCCATTTCCCCCTCAAGACTTTCCCGGATTGGAAACTTTCTAGGTCAGAGCATATGTTACTGTCGTCATTCTCACATCATGACCCTACTTAACTGAGTGTGTTCTGGGTTGAGTCCATCCTTGGCACAAGAAGAATGCAATGTTTCCTCATGCTCTCTAGTTTCCTACTTCCTGCTTTGTAGGTTTGACCTTCAAACACTTTTCAGAATTTATTTACAGCTCAGTCTTTTTTTTCTGCCACTTAAACCACATACATAGCCTCTTAATCGTAAATTAAATAGAATCCCTTTTGAGCCGCACTTTTCAACACCAAGAACCTGAGCATTCTTGCAGGCATGTATTTCAGGACAGTCCATGCTTTGGCAGGGCACCTCTCTTTCCCCTGTACTATCTGAGAAATGAGATGGTGATGTCATCTGTAAAGCAAAGCAAAGAGGGAAGTCCATGGTTAAGAGATAACAGCCACTTCCAACTTTCTTGGTGGTTAAGAGTTGGTTCTATTTGATGTTCTAGACTTCTGCCTCCTGCCTTATCACCCTTTTTTTACACACATGAACTCAAATACTTGTTGTGTGTACATGAGGGAGTTCCAATATCCTGCCTCATACTTCTGATGCCCTTTTAAAGGTCAGTGCATATGAATTCTTTAGCTTACAGCCCTCCCTTCCAATCACCTCTTAATTCTCCTCTTTGTTTCCATTTTCTGAAGTACACCATTATGAGAAGGTTTAGAATGCTGATTAAAGAAATATCAAGGTACACACACCCAGGCATCCCTGTTGAGCGAGTAGAGCATAAACTATTACTCTCCCTAAATTTCCTTCTCCATCCCAAGCACAGGAAATTTTATAGCCTTATTATACTTACTTATTATACCCAGCCTAATTCTACTTACTGAGAACTGTTTTATTTTCTATAGCCATTTTCTTTTCTTTTCTTTTTCTCTTTTCTCTAGTCCCAGAGACACAGCTAGAGGATTCAGTTCCCCTTTCTGGAAAACAGAAATGGAATTCATTTAGAAATCATGTTAACGTAGTTTGTGAAAGCCTTTTCCTTTAAATTTCTCCTCTTAGATCATGGTTTAAAGCTTGTCTTTCTGGATTAACTCAAGGTTCTTCCTAAATTTATTAGCCACTTATGTTATATACATTGACTGTTGGTTTATCAGTACTGGGGATTGAGCATAGAGACTGGAGCATGAATGCTAGGATTGCATTCTGCCAGTGAGACATATCCCCTGCCCAGGCAAGCCTTAAATCTTCTCTCTTTCTACTTCACCCTCAGAAGGATGCTGGGATCCAGATTGTGCTGTAAGAGCTAGCTATATTCACTTCTAGAAAGGCAGACACCTAGGGAAAAAATATGCTTAAGTTCCCCTACCATAGATAAGTGTCTTTACTTCAACACTTGCTGGCAGAAACAGAAAGTGACGGAAAAAAAGACATTATTTTCTGTTGTTGAGAGCAAACCCTAGGGGCTGTAGGGATCCCTATGATTGTCCTACTTCAGACAGAGCATAGGAGGCATGTTTGCAATGAGTCACAAGGTGCTGGCCCTCTACTCTGAGTAGACATTTTCTTCATGTTCCTTCACACTAGGGCAATGCTGAGCCAGGTGACTGTCCTGGTGCTTAGGCTCTGTCCAAACATCAAACACTGATAACAGATAAGGAAGGAGCACAAAAGTCCTGCCAGAAAAAAAATTCAGGATAAGTTGCACACATAACTTTGGCAACTGTTTGGAACATCTGCCACTAAACTGACACTTGCAACGCACCCCCAACAGCTTTTGACATCAGCCTTTCCGTGAAGCCTGTTGGGTAATTTTTGCTTCCTTTCTGTTGCTCTGCTCACTCCACCTGCAGTAGATTCTCCTTTTTTAAAAAAGTTGGTCACTTTGCTGGAGGAGTCTGGCTCATCTATCACCATCTTCCAGACACAGCAGGTTTTAAGATCAACAGCAAGAGCTTACTGAGAATGAGGTCTTGAGAGACCATCTCAGGCTAACTCACCTTAACCTGGGTCACGAGGGGAGTCGGGTTACCTCCACTCTTCCTAAAACTTACTTTCTCTTTTCATTAAAGTGATCCATGCACATGGCTTAAAGAGTCAGATAAGCCCAAGGCTTGCTTATTCAAACAAATCAAAAGATTGGTTTCTGTACCCTTCCACTTATAAGCTCCCAGAAATAGCCATTAAAAACCTGGTAGCCCTTTTCTCTCCATATCTCTAAGCATTAGTTTTTAAGTTACATATTTTATTTGTTTTCCATCAACTACAGGAACTGAAGGGTGAGTTCAGTTTCCTGTTGAAACTGTCACCACAGACATGTAAAACACCATTTTCCCTTGTTTCTGCTCTCCTATTTATCTAATTATAGTGAGCGTTTTAGAGTTTAATTAACCAAAACATGCATATTTACATTTACATATTTATATATTCAAATGACCAGATGTAAATATATACAGTAATGTGCCCCTTCATGGAGATACATTCTGAGAAAGGCATCATTAGATGGTTGCATAGTACAGACATCCAGAATGCCTGCTAGACAGTTTAGCCTACACTACACCTAGGTTACGTGGAGGAATGAGAGTATGGCTTTTAGGGTACAAGCCAATGAGGCACAGTCTTGTGCTGAATATTTTAGGCAACTCTAACCTGATGTAAATGGCATTTATGTATGACAACAGATCTAACCATGGGAGGGGGGTAGTAGTAAGAATGAATTATGGGAATTTTCCCAGGTTCATTGTAACTTTTTTGGACTACTGTCCTGTATATGGGATGTTACAGATTTAACCATCAGTGTAACTCATGGCAGAATGTACAAACTATTGAAGACATCACCGTTCTATCCTTTTTTCCTGTAAAGATCTTTACCTTTGCTGAAGTTAAAAAAAAAAGTGTCTTTCCTTGTTTGTTTCCGTTGCTGTATGTCTTGGTAGGCAATTTTTAGTCTGTTTTTTCCTTTCATCTGATCTGAGACATGAAAGGGTCTTTCAACTTTATTTTAGTGAAGAAGACTGTCTCTGAACCTTGGGAACACAGGCATCAGTGTCCCCTTTACCATCCTTCTAAGGTGACACTTTCTTTTATGATGGTAATCTTGTGTAAACTCAAATCTGTGTGTGTGTGTGCGTGTGTGTGCATGTGTGTACAGGTAAGAGAACAACATTGGGCATTCTTCCTTGCCTTCGACCTTGTTTGAAATAAGTTCTATTGTTGATTTTCACTATAAATAACAAGATAGTTGGCCTGTGAGGTACCTGTCTCCACATCCCATCTCCTTTTAGGAGTACTGAGATTACAGAAGAACGTTACCCTGCCAGCTGTGATATGTGTTCTGGGTACGGGAGTTCAAGTCCTCCTGCTTTTGAGATAAGTGCTTTATGTACTGAGCCATCTCCCAGCCTTTTTGCTTTATTCCTATATTTTCTTCTTTCAGTACTCTTATCTTAAGTTGGTTACAGAAGAAATCGAAAACTTAAGATTTGACATTTTTGATATGACATAAGCCTAACAGCATGTGTTGTACTTTGCTTTGGCCTGAATGATTTTTTACCCTCCACATTTGCATGTTAAGTTCTAACCACTGGGTAGTATTAGGAGCTGGGACCTCTAGGGAGTCTCTAATCAAGGGATCCTAGAGAACTAACTTGCCCCTTCCACTACCGGAGGACATGACTAGAAGTTTCTATGTATGAACCAGAAAGTGGAGCTTACAGTAGACATCTTCTGGACCCTTGAACTTGGTCTTTCAGCCTCTAGTGTGGACTACGCAGAGACAAGTTACTAGCATTTATGAACCATCCTGTGTATGGTGTTCTGAGATACCACAAGCAAAATAAAGGCCATGCACATACCCTGACTTAGTCTTATACATTGCACAGAACATTAGGAATCACCCACTGCTCTCAGCAGTATGCAAGACAAGATTTCTAGTTAGAATCTCTTCCTAAGGTAGTATGCATGAAGCTTTTTGGTTCTGGACCTCTACAGAGAAACTGCTCCTATTTTTTTCCAGGAAATTTGTGCTAATTTATTTATTTATTTATATTTGGGTGCTTTAAGTGTTAAAATATTATGTTAGTAATTTATTAGGCATTACACACACACACACACACACACACACACACAACACAAATAGACATCTTCCATTCTACAAACCTTTAATGTTAAAATATTTGTAATTATTTTTCTGTGAATGTTTTTTTGTCCACATATATGTCTGGGCACCTTGTGTATGTATTATCCATGGAGACCACAGAACTGGAGTTAGGCACAGTTGTGAGCCACCATATTGGTGCTGGGAAATAAATTTGGGTTCTATGAAAGGGCTCTTAACCATTGAGGCATCTCTCCAGTCCCAACTTTCCAAATTTTCATTTTATATTTTTTCTTTATTTTTTTCTATTTTCTTATTCTAGAATTGATGTCACTGGTATTTTGGGTCTCAAGGACTCAGGCTCAAATATTATTTTCTTATTTATTTTCCTGTTTTGTTTGGATTATTTTGTATTTGTTTTTACTGTTTACCCCCCACATATCAGAAAGTTACCTTAATTTCACCTTAAAAAGCTTTAGTTATTCTTACTGGCTATATCCTTTAAAGCTTCCTGCTTGGTTTGTGGGTATTGTGTCTTATCTTGGTAGAAATATTTCATACAGCCTTATCATTTTGCATTTAACTGCTTAAGTTAAAGGCTTCTTTAAGTTGTTGAACCATACCTAGATGGCTCATATTTAAGGAGGTCCTTGACTCATATTAAGAGGGTCACCCTAGGAAGTTGACTAAAAGCCTGAGTATATTATCAGACTCCTCAGCTGTGGATTTCATGGTAGAATGAACTGTCTGGTTTTATCTTTAGGAAACTGCTATTGTCTTCAACTCTTCATTGGGTGAAACTTTTGTCACTTCTCTGGAAACAAATGCTAAATCAAAACTAAGGGTAAGACATTTCTTAGAGACCAATACTTTGATGGAAAGAAGAAGTCAGATTGGCACAGCTACACAAAACCATCATGCAAGCCACCCTGACAAAATCTGAAGGGAGTTTTGTTCATCAGAGTCCCAGTGTTCCCTTTTGGGCTGGAACCCAGCTTGGACTAGTCAATGATAAATGTGTGACATCTCAGAGAGAATGTGACCTTGGGCAACTGGACTTTTCATAGCTGATCCAGAAAACTAAAGAACCTGAGACACAGCTATCTCCACGAAGGGAGATCCAGGTGGTGACTCTCTGTGTACTATGGAGCAAGCTAGAGTCTCCAAGTGGCTATTTCATTCCTGCTTTCTGAGGATATAACATTCTTCTAAGATTTAGATAGGAAGGAGACTATCTCAAAGCAGTCACCAGGCATTTGCATTATATAACTTCTCATGGGATGGATGTCTCATATTTATCTGTGTCTGCTATTACATAGAGAAAAAACCCCACAAAACTTCAATTGACCCCCTTGGAAGGATAAAACACCTGAGTGTAATTCATTCCTACACAAAGGAATGAAAAAAAAGTTTAAGAGAACAAGCCTTGTTTTGTTTTGCTTGGTTTTGTTTTGCTTGGTTTTGTTTTCTCCTGTTTTGTTAGTCTGTGAGTTTTCCATTTCTAGAAAGACCACTAATATCCACTGTCTGGGGACACATACAACATCAATCAGCCTGCCTGCCCAGCTCCTCCACAGCTCAGCATCCTTTAGTGATTCTTCCCTATTAGTCATCCATCTGCTTTGTAGTTCTAAGATGATGCTACATTTACCCCCTCTCAGTCTCTTGGTCCTTGAATGTATATACTTAAAATAACCCCTTTCTTCTCTTTTTACTGTTTGGGTCATTGAACAGATTTTGAAATATATATTGCCACCTTTAACTTGACTTTGTGTTTAAAGAGACATGGCCAGTATTTTTTTTCCCTAGTAACTGTAAAAATTCATTGATACAAATTAGAGAAGCCACACAGAATTGTGAAAAAACAAGCAAGGCTTTGTAGAGTGGCCCTTTGAGCTGATCCATGAGACCTTTATTCATCAGCACCTCATGTGATTGTCAAATAGGAAGCAGAGCAGCAGGTTATATGGCATCAAATATGCCTGCTGTTTGGTTTGTAGTCAATAGTTACTAAATTTAATTCTTTGTTCCTTTGAAGCCATAGATGAATGTGGCTTACAATTAAAACATGACAAGTTCACGTAACACATTTAAAATTAGGCAGTAGGTATGCGTGCTTATTGTCTCCAATTGTGGCTGGAAGAGCCTTTTCATCTTTAGGTATAGGAGGATCAGGTCAGCTGATTGATTCTGAATGCTAAAGGTGGCCAGAATCTCTGGCTCACACCCCTCTTGGGTTGACTGACAACAGTTTGCTTTTCTGGAATTTCATCCTTTTGTTTTGTCTTGATTTGATTTTCAGTGTCATGGTCATAGCCCATTTGGCTTTTCCCCTTGTTTTTGTTCCAGTATCAGGCTTGTAAGAGAAGCCATGCATATAAACCCTGGGAACATTCCTTCTGGAATCAACAGTGACTGCAAGAAATGAAAAACTAATCACAGTTGGGCGCCCTGGTGTGCATTGCTTGTTTGTGACTCCACATGCAAGACTGAGACTATGGCATTCCTTGGGCTATTCAAAATTAGCTTTCCTGGGAAGACTTGCCATAAGCCTGGTTGACTTTCTGGCCTCATTTTCATGCACCATTGCTTTTTTTTTTTTTTTTTTTTTTAATTATCTTTAATCTTTTTTTTTTTTTTTTAAGTCCAGTTGTTATTCCCATTCCAGTCTGCCCTCCGACAGTTCCTCATCTCATTCCTCCTCCCTGTCTCCAAGAGGATGTCCGCACACTCCCCCAACTCACCAGACCTCCCCACTCCTGGGGCCTCAAGTCTCTTAAGGGTTAGGTACATCTTCTCTCACTGAGGCCAGACCAGGCAGTAATGTGTTGTATATGTATTGAGGACCTTCTATCAGCTAGTGTATGCTGCCTGGCTGGTGGCTCAGTGTCGGAAAGATCTTGAGGGTCCAGGTTAATTAAAACTGCTGGTCTTCCTATGGAGTCATCCACCTCCTCAGCTTCTTCCAGCTTTTCCCTAATTCAACCACAGGGGTCCCTAGCTTCTCTGTCTATTGGTTGGTTGTATGTATCTCCATCTGACTTGTTCAGTGCTTGTTGGGTCTCTTGGAGGGCAGCCATGCTAGGCTCCTGTCTGTGAGCATATCAGAGCATTAGTAATAGTGTCAGGCCTTGGAGCCTCCACTTGAAGTGGATCTCAATTTGGGCAGGTCACTAGACCTCCTTTTCCTTAGTCTCTTCTCTATTTTTGTCCCTGCAGTTCTTTTAGATAGGAAAAATTCTGGTTCAGAGGTTTTAACTGTTGGATGGCAATCTCATCCCTCCATTTGATGCCCTGTCTTCCTGCTGGAGGTGGACTCTACAAGTTTCCTCTCCCCACTGTTGTGCATTTCATCTAAGGTCATTCCTTTTGAGTCCTTAGAGTTTCTCACCTCCCAGGTCCCCCCACCTCCTACCTCCCGAGGTTTCCTGTTTCCATTCTTTCTGCTGACCCTCAGGGAAAAGCTTCTGTAAGGCAAAGGATATAGTAAGTAGGACAAATCGGCAAACTACAGATTGGGAAAACAACTTCACTAACCCCACATCCAATAGAGGGTTACTATCCAAAATATACAAAGAACACAAAAAGTTAGTCTCCAGAAAACCAAATAACCCAATTAAAAATGGGGTACAGAGCTTAAAAAGAAATTCTCAACTGAGGAATCTCAATGGCCAAGAAGCACTTAAAGAAATATTCAAAGTCTTTAGTCACCAGGGAAATGCAATTCAAAACAACCCTGAGATTCCACCTCACACCAGTCAGAATGGCTAAGATCAAAAACTCAGATGATAGCAAATTCTGGCAAGGATGTGGAGAAAGAGGAACACTCCTCCATTGTTGGTGGGATTGGAAGCTGGTACAACCACTCTGGAAATCAGTCTGTCAGTTCCTCAGAAAATAGGAAATAGATCTACCTGAAGACTTAGCTATACCACTCTTGGTCATATACCCAAAAGAAGCCCTACTATGCCACAGGGGCATATGCTCCACTATGTTTACAGCAGCCTTATTTGTAACAGTCAGAGGCTGGTAACAATCCAGATGTCCCACAACAAAAGAATGGATACAGAAAATGTGGTTCATTTACACAATGGAATACTATTTCACTAGTAGGAAATAGGACAGCATGAGCTTTTGCAGGCAAATGGATGGAACTAGAAAGTATCATCCTGAGTGAGGTAACTCAGACCCAAAATGACATGCATGGTTTGTACTCACTGCTAAGTGGATATTAGCACCATTGCTCCTTAATCCTTCACTCTACCTCATGTTGCCCTATATTAGAAAACCACACACATACTCTCAACTCCATACCAGACCCTAGAGGTTCTCAAAGATTGACCTCTTGACCGCAATACCAGAAATAACAGATTTGGCATCTAAAAACTAGAGTCATGTTAGTAAGATGTAAACTTCATTTTATTTACAGACTTTGTATTTTATATTACATGTGTGTGATTCCAGAGTAATACATTTTAAATGTGTATAATTAACTATAAGGAATAGAAAATGAAATTATGTTATTTTCTATCTACATAATGTAACCTATATTATCAGTACCATCTACATAGATGCCTGTTTTCAAAATGCTAAACTTCAGGACTGGAGAGATGACTTAGTGTTTAAGAGCACTGACTGCTCTTCCAGGAGACCATAGTACAATTCGCAGCACCTACAAGGTAGCTTACAACCATCTGAAACTCCAGTTCCTGGGAATCTAATTCTCTCTTCTGGCCATCACAGGTACTTGGCATATAAGTGGTTCACAAATACACATGCAAGCAAAATACCCATATATATTAAAATGTAAAAACACAAAACTTCAGCTAAAATTAATAAACAAAAATATGTAAAGAGTTTTCGTTTAGGTTCAGGAGTCATCTAAATTCCAATTACGTCAACCATTGAAGCTTGTGGAAGAGTATTGTTTGGACCAGTCTCTTACATTAGGCCCCAGCTCACCAGACCAGATCCAAACGAGAACACTTGTATTAGGTTCCACACAGTCAAAGCCTGTCCTTAAGGGTGAAGACAAATCTCCAAACAGATTTCAATGCCAGAAGAAGAGAGGCAGGCAGCAGTTAGCATGGACCCATTCTACAGAGACCTTAGCCCTCCAAGCTCCCTGATGAACTTAAAAAAAAAATACCATTCTGTTTCCCTGTTCCTACTTTATCCAAATCAACCACTCTGAAATGCTGGGTGGAGCACACACATACTAGTTTATGGAATTAAGTTCGTGTCCTCCGATATTAGCTTTGCAAGTAATAGTCATTCAGTCTTCAAGTTTATTGTCATGTTGTCTTTTGATAAAACCAAAGTTCTCTCCTCTTCTCCTCTCTTCCCCTCCCTTCCCTTTCCCTCTCCTATCCTCTTCTCTTCTCCTCTTCTCATCTATCCTCTCTCTCTCTCTCTCTCTCTCTCTCTCTCTCTCTCTCTCTCTCTCTCTTTCTCTCTCTCTTCCCAAATAATATGTTTCTCTGTCTAGCCCTGGCTTTCTTAGAACTTTCTCTGTAGCTACTTGAGCCTTGAACTCAGAAATCTGCCTGCCTTTGCCTTCTGAGTGCTGGGACTAAAACAGTATACCACTACCAGTTGGCTCTCTGTTCTTTTTTTTAACAATGTTCTTTCTTACCTCTTTTTAGTGGAATCTCAGGGCAAGGCTTGTGAATCTGCATTTGGGTGAGCCTTGAACACAAAACCAGTATTACCACAGCATCTTCTACATAGTTCACTATTTCAAACATCTGTGTACTGTAAGCTTAGAACCAGGTTTGAGTCATCCTCAAGCACATCAGATTAAGTCCTCTCCAAAATTTTTCTTCATTCCCTTACACTTATCCTCAAGCAGATGAAGTCACAGAATATGGGAGTGGTCTCACTGTTATGTAAAAGATATCCATCAGTTCTAGTCTTTGCTCCACCCCACTGTGGAAGATGCCAGTATGTTCCTTTTAGTTTTATTTTATTTGATGAATATGAGTGTTTTGCTGGCATGTATGAGTGTGCACCACACATATGCCTGGTACCTGAGGAGGGAGACAGATCCTCTTGAACTAATGTTATAGATGGTTGTGAACCACTGTATAGGTGCCAGAAAGTGAACCTAGGTCCTATGGAAGAACATCCAGGGCTATCAACCGCTGGACCATCTCACAGACAGTAATAACAGGAAAACCCTAAAGAGCATGTGAAGCTCTGGCGGCAGATTCCGTGTTCCTGTTGTCATAGTTCACTGAAGCAGAGCCCATTTTGGAGTGGCTTTCCTAGATAATTGTTCTAGTCTCTGAGGTCTAGTTTATGAGCTTGGAGTCACCCCTAGGATTTCCATCCCTCCCTGTACCTGTGTGCATCATTTTTCTTCACCAGTCACTATTCTGGGCCATTTAAACCCTTCCCTGTCCCTGTTACATCTTTAAGCAAGGTCTTTTCTCATCAGTTTGGTTTTGAAGTGATACAGGACTTCAAAGGTTTTTAGATTTGGATGATAGATCAGCAGAAGGCAAAGCTAAAGAACATTACGGCACTGCAGTTTTCAAGAGGATTGTATTAAACACAATCGCAGTAACTGGATCTTTATTCTACTGCTTCCTGCAGTCACCTACTCTGTACCTCATTATGTTGAATTGGACCTATTTTCTTCTACGGTAGGAGTAACATTATCAAAGTCACTAAGCCTTGAAAAAGCAGGGAGTAAAGAAAATATTCCTAGAGAGAAGCTCCATCTAATCACATACAGTTTTTTTTTTTTTTTTTTTTTTTTTAAGGCATCTGTCTGTCCCTTGAGACTACACTTTCCAATACTAAATACATCTATTTAAAAACAAATATTTTTCTTGTAACTTGTAGAGGAATTTAATCTATTTAAGAGTTAAAGTTCCACAATTTAAATTTAATTTCAGTAAGTTACAATTGAGTAATTAAATGATGATAAACCTATAATCATATTATCTTATATAGAACTTTTCACTCAGTGGAGCATTCACAGGAAATGATTCAAAAGGTGAATTATGGGTATTTCTCTCTTGCTTCTAGCAGTCATCAGAGTGCTGACTTGTAGTTTAGTATATCCTTAAGAACTTGACGTGAAAGAGATTATATATACAATCTCTTTATATATACACACATATATACATACACATACCCACCACTCAGGAAATGTATTTTTTTGTTTGTTTGTTTGTTTTTTGAGACAGGGTTTCTCTGTGTAGTCCTGGATGTCCTGGAACTCACTCTGTAGACCAGGCTGGCCTCGAACTCAGAAATCCACCTGCCTCTGCCTCCCAAGTGCTGGGATTAAAGACGAGCGCCACCACTGTCCGGCTAGGAAATGTATTTTCAAATTCTATTTCTGTTATTAACTTGCTCTTTGCCATCTAGGAAGTCTCTATTCCTTCTAGAGCTAACATTCCCAGTCTTCACTGAAATGATGGGCTATCCTCATCAAAAAGCAGTGGTTCAGTTTACAGTCACCTGAGAATCTCTGTAGTACTACTACTGCTAACAACAGCAGTGATAATTATGTCATAAAATACTGGTTTCTAGACACTCACCTTCAAATTTCATGAGTAAATTGATATTTTAACTTTTGATTATTTTTTTTTAAATCATTACCAGTTTGCAAACAGCTAGTCAAGGGTCTTCTTGCTTCCATCTCTCAAAAATGCAGAGTGTGTAAGGAATTCTGCAAGTGGAACTAAAGGAACTTTGAGTATTGACTTCCTCCTCCTCCCACATCCTCCTCCTCCTTCTCCTCCTCCTCTTCCCTCTCCTCCTCCTCCTCTTCTTTAAACACAGGAGGAAGCCATCTTGGAAGCATCCAGACTCTGTAACAGAAAATGCACTAAACTGAACCATGATCTACATACTGACACATATCTGAAACTCCCTTCTATGCAACTGCAAATTATAACTAAATCTTCTATTATTTGAAATTAAAGAAAAAATACCTATCTACTCCACCTATATAACAGCTAAATTAATTTTGAAGCAATTGAGTCTCCAGAGGAGCGTGAACATTTGCACTAGAATTGCCAGTTCTGTTACTGGGTAGCTTGGGGCTGCATTTGGAGTCTTTTGTTGGCTGTATCAAACTTTTCCTAGTATGCACCAAAAAAGTTGTTAACTTCCCAATGAAAAATACCTCAATTTTATTTAAAAGTTCTGACTTCTATAATTCTCTTTAATGATGCAAAAACCAGCCCTGGACTCCAGTTCTCAGATTGCTTTTTTTTTTTTTTTTTCTTTGCTGGGAGTATCAAAGATTTAATTACCATATTTATTGCCAGATTCTGCTTCTCCATCCCTGTCAGTCTTTATGTTTCCAAAGTATTCTATTTTTTCTTTGGCCATGGGTTCTGAGCTAAGCTTGTTGCAACACTAATTGGAGAACATTCTGGACAATAACAAGGGGCCAGGGCAAAGGCAACTCTGAAATATACCCCATGCCAGATCCAGAGAGAAAGAGAGGAAACACTAGCTGCC
This sequence comes from Mastomys natalensis, assembly GCA_021653895.1. NCBI lineage: Eukaryota > Metazoa > Chordata > Mammalia > Rodentia > Muridae > Mastomys > Mastomys natalensis. The sequence goes on from JAJTUV010000873.1 coordinate 389,599, forward strand.
AGCAATCAGTGTTGGCACCAGCATCACCAAATTGCAGTATTAATGCATGCAAACCAAGCTACATAAATAATCTGTCTCCTCTCTTGCTCAGAGGGTTCAAGCTAAGAGCCGTCCTCTACCTTGCTGGGATCTAGAAAGGACCTGTTTGTCATCCTTCTGTTTATATAAGATTTAGTTACTGTTCGCTCGTACTGAAGAAGACAAATTAAATGCTGATCCCATTTAGGCAGTTTGAGATTCTATCCAGGTGAAAGAATGGCTGTAATGCTGAAATCTTTAGAGGGACTCTGACTTGATTCATGGATGTCAAACTGTAGTTTCACACAGTCCAGTAAGCACAGCAATTTGTTTCCTTTGGGGGAGAGGAGGTTGGTCACTGTGAAAACAACCAGTCCCTGTGCTGGATAAGTAGGTGACTTGATGAAGTACCATGGGGACTTGAGCTCAATCTCTAGAAGCCACATATAAAAGCTGCACATGGTGGTGTGTTCTTGTAATCCTGGGGACTGAGAATGCTAAGGAAGCCCTGTCGCTGGGTTCATTGGCCAACAGCTTAGTGTAATTACCCTATGACTTCAGTTCCAGGCCAGTAAGGGACCCTGCTTTAAAAGTAAAACAAAACACCCAAACAAAGACCAAACAGGGCTCAAAGAGTGACACCTGAATTCTGACCCTCACAGCTCCTTACACACACACACACACACACACACACACACACACACACACACACACAGAGACATATACACACACCGAGACACAGACACACACACACACATAGACACACACATACACCAGACAACCAGTCTCACATTAACTTGTTTCAAACATTCTTTGTGACAGTCATGTATTTGAAAATTGCTCTAGGTAGTGAAAGTGAGAGTTTAACTCTCTCTATTGTCCTACTCTACTTTGGTTTTGTTTCTTCTCATTAAGTCTCACTAAGTAAAGATAAAACATGTGTATGCAAGTAGATGTGCACTCATGCACGCACACACACACACACACACACACACACACACACACATAACCAGCAACAATAAACTAGAAAGTCAATTATTTAATATGCCTTTTCTTCTAATGAAGTGTCTAGGAAGATTTCCTACTCACACGTTGGAATGGCAAAATCACTGCTGTATCTGCTTCTGAGTTTTTAGTAAATTTCTTTCTAGACTATTGCAGTATTTTCATGTATCTTTCCCCTCTTATCTTGGCTGAAGACTGAGTTTTTTCACTGGCTACATTTATTTTGTCAAGGCACTTGGTTGTACACCCCAGTTGGAGCTGGACGTTGCACCCAGCCATCTCTGGCAGGGTGTCTTTCGCTTACAAAGTGCAAATGGGATTCAGTCCTTGAAGTACACTGTACTGATATGGAAAAAAAAATGTCAAATAGGCAAAAATACAGACAAAGGGAGCTGAGGGCTGCTTGGAGTCCTCAACTATAACAATAAAGCAGCATGTAAATAATGATGACTTCATACACCTCAGAGGCTAAATTAAAGCTTGAGTGTTTAATAAACGAGAAGGAGAAACTTTTCACTCTTCGGGAAAAGCATATTCAAAGACCATGAACCGAGTCAATGTTCTCCTATTTTAGTATTATTTATTGTTCAGCAGAATCCCTCAAGATAAGCCTTACTGTCCCAGTAATACATATCCAATCACTGGCCCATTTCTTATTCACATTCTATGATGGGATAAAAAATGTATTTGGTCCTATTCTTAGCTCTGGGCATATAACTCCTAAATTTTGTGATGTGATTAATAATAAAGGTACTAGGGGTATCTTTGTTCAAATTGTTTGGGATACAGAACATTTAAATTCATGTATTTTCTTAAATGATGATGCGTTTTATTACTCAGAATAAGTATATAATGCTACCTGAGTTTGTCTAATGTCGGGAGTAGGGCAGTACCATTATTCAGCCTAGGGATATGGCTGGTCACCAGAGAAACCAAGTAGTTAGGTGCTTAAAATATTCAATATCATCTACTAATCTTAGGAAAATTCAAGCTCCATACAAATTTACATATTTTTTCATTTTTCACTCTATAAGTATAGTTATTTTGTCTGAATATATAGCTGTGTGACAAATGTGTGACAGGTGCCTTCAGAGGCCATATGAGGCCATCAGATCCTCTTGGATTGATGTTAAAAATGGTTATGAGCAATCATGTGGGCCCTGATAGCTGAACTATGGGTCTCCAGAAAAGTAGTCCTTGTTCTTTATGGCTGACACACTTCTTCAGGTCCTCTATGAAAACTCTGGTGCAATGAAATTTAACAAGCTTCTGGCTGTGGCAAACATCAAGGTTCTGGAATAGTTTTGCTCCCTGAAGAGGGCATGCAAGCTCCTGGAATCCAACCTCTCTTCGTCACAAGCCATACTGTGGCCTACACAACTCTTCCAGTCAGTTGCTTCCTTGTTGATCCATCATAATAAATCATAAGTCAAATGTTTCCATATAGCAAATTATCAGCCATGAGGAGAAAGTTATGAGAACCTTCAGAATTAGTGGACTGTCAATCAAAAATTCTACTTATCCAGAGACTTGTCAGTGGCATCTGAATTGGGTACAGCCTTATGGGATTAAACTATTAATTTATGAATATGATGATGATAATTCTGTAATTAATACTAGGAATGAATTAAATGGCACTCAATATAGCTCTATGGAGGGAATCAGAGATGTGGTTATTGGACATGGAAAATACTCAAGATATGTTCACACAATTTATTAATTTTGGTGTATTAATACCTAATTGAGTCTATCATAGTCTTAGCATAGTAAGCCTGTCATTGAGAGCCTTGCAATCTAAATGCGATAGGGAGGTACATGTGGAAGAGGCACAGTGAAATTCTGAAAAGCTAAGTGTCATGACAGAGATATAAATAAGATGTTGAAACTAAGAGCAAAACCTGGAGTCATTGAGAAATCAAGATACTTTCTCTTTCCTCCTTTCCCTGGATAAAACCTACAGGAAACAAGGGTCTTGGACCAAGAGATTAATTGAATCTGCTGTGGCAGCAATCTCACTGATTTTCCCAGTAATGAAGGATGCAGGTACTGCCGCGAGTTGGACTCTTTTTTTTCCCCCCTGCAAGCTGCAAAGAGACCCAATTTAAGATGATACGGAGCTGAATCAAGGGACTAACTCTACTCTGCAAGATAATGGAATTCACAGACACTATGCGTAGACAGGAACAGATTTAAACCAATTTTAAAATTAGTTTCTTCTGGGAGTTTTCTGGGAGAGTTGCTTGTTCATTCTCAATGGGATATTGAGAAGGGGTAGGATTTTAAGGACCTGGGAGTGCTTGGAGCTCCTGGAGAGTCCTCGTTCTATTCTATAAAATTACAATGGAAGACGAGAGGGATTGTTGTGTGATGATTTCCAATACCATTTCTGATGCTTAATATGAGTTCTTTATCCACAATACTTCTTTCCCAGCAACTGGATGTCCAAAAATTCAGTTGAGTTCTGACAATAACTACATATGACTGATGCAGACCCTGCTGTTCAAAGTTCAAGTTAGGTCCCATAATGGCACCCACTGCCAGCTGGAAATAAGTTCCCTAGTCAATCTACTCTTTTGTCCTCCCAGCTATAAATTTGAGGGATCCCATACTCAGATTTGACTGGTCCTAAGAACTGAGACAACTCTCCATTCATGTTTTCTACTTACTATAAAGGATATGCTATAGAAAGAACTAAATGAAAGTAACACCAGGCAAGGGGTGGAGGTGTGCAGGGCACAGGGCTCTGATGGCCTCTGAGTATTTCACCTTTGCACATGAATCACTCTATCAACCTGGGAACTCTTCTGGTCCTCGGACAAAAGTATTTATAGTCCAGTTTCCAGTCCTGACCACACATTATCAAAAGCTACGACTAAAACGTCCCACTGTTTCATTGGCTTCAGCTTCCTGGTGACCATTCAATTACAGAGTCATATAGTGGCCCCATACTGAGTCAACTCACTAGACTACACTTAAATTTTGGTAGAAGAGGCTTATTGTGAATAACAAAAAATAGTTCCATTGCTCAAAAAACACAACACAACAAAACAAAACAAAACAAAACAAAATAAAATGTTTTTTAAAATGTTAGGAGCTCTGTTTGGAAGAGCAGGGGGGAAATCCATGTATTTATTTCATTTTCTTATAGTCCTACACAAGTCAGCAGAACAAGGAGAGAGAGGGATTTTATCTTAGGTATCTGAGTCCTGTATTTTGCTTTTCTTTCTTCTTCTCTCCTCTTTCCTCCTCTTCCTCCTCCTTCCTTCCTTCCTTCCTTCCTTCCTTCCTTCCTTCCTTCCTTCCTTCCTTCCTTCCTTCTCTCCCCCTCCCCCTGTGGTGCTGGGGATTGGAGAAATTGTCTAACACATGCTAATAAACATTCTACTACTGGGTTCCCTTGTATTGACTCACAAAGGATGAGAAAGGATTCACCAAGCTGCCAGGGCTAATCTTCAATCCACTCCTTGACTCAAGCTGACCTTGAGCTTGGAATCTGTTTGCCTTAGTCTCTAGAGTAGCTGAGAGTACAGGTCCATACCCTGAGTCATACCTCCTAAATTCTTCTTAGGACTCCTCATAGTTCTCCTGTACATTGATCTTTGTCATTGCTGCAACAATCTTATCATCAAAGAAAGGCTTCAAAACTTCAATAACACTAAATGCACTGGTAGGGATGATGACCTCAAAGATGCATGGTTGGCATCTTGTGATTCATAGACCAGCACGATAGAATATAAAGAGCAGATATATATACTAGACTGTTTTTTGCAGTATTTTATGTTGTTCAGTGAATGAGGTTGTCCAATTAAGTACAGATGGAAACTGAAATCTTGTCTGTATTCTGCATGTCTAATGCACACACCATTGTGAAGAACAGGATACTCCAGTTGGAGAGTCTTTCCTTGTTCTCTTGAAGTTGCCATCTAGGCTATCTGAATCTTAGGAAATTTTATCTGATAGTTGGCAAAAGGCTTTGGCAAAGTTGAGTGAACACTGCAGTGTGTAGTTTTAAGCTTTGACTATAACTGAGAATATGTAGGAATAAAACTCCCAGATGATTCAACAATTCTACTACTTGGTATATATACAGAGAAAGAAGGAAAATTGTATAACAAAGAAATATGGTCAGTTTCATGTTTATTGTCATATTAATAACAGTCAAAATATAGAATGGAAATAGGTGTCTTTTGACAGATGAATGAATAGTGTATATTCACAATGGAATATTTTCATCTACAAAGAATGAACTAGCATTTGCAGTTGCATGTCTGAAGTTGGAGAACAGTTACATTAAATTAAATAATTCAGACAAAACTAAATATCATGTATTTTCACATTTATGCAGATGCTGAAAAATTGATCTCAAAAATAGAGAGCAGAATCGTGATCAGGGAAGGTTAGGAAGAATAGAGTAGGGGATGGAAAGAAGATGATAAATACATATAGTGCAGATGAACACGAGTATCTTAGATGTTCTATATCACAACATCACGATGCCATAGACAGGACTTAGACTGTACCTAAAACATTGAAATAATAAATGTTTGCAGTGATATACATGCAAATTGCCCTGGTCTGAGCAGTATAATAAATATGGATATCGATCTATATTCAACATTGTGTATATTATGTATATTACTATGTGTGAATTAGAGAGTTAAAAATACATCATACACGTAGTGTAAGTTCCTGTTACTGCTAAAAAATATTGTGGTGAAAGTTACTCAAAGGAGAAAGAGTTGATTCTGGCTCAGTTTAAAGGTCCAGTCAGTCCATTAAGGGGGAAAAGTCAGGAATATGAGGCAGCTAGTCATACCTTATTCACAATAGGAGAACAGGGAGTAATGAGTACATGATATGTCCAGTTAGGTTTCTCCTTTTGGTATAGTTCAGGATACTAACTAGAGAATGGCCCTTTGGATAATTAAGATGGATTCTTCCACATTAACTAAACTAAGCAAGAAAATCCTTCATTCATGAAATTTCTCAGAGGCTAACCTTAATCTAAGGGTGGCCTTGTAGGCTTACGGGTGGCCTTGTAGGCTTATCTCCTTGTTTATTATAGTCCCTGTCAAGTTGACAATTAACACCAGTCATCACACTTAGTAAAGATAAAGGTATTGTGAGATATTGACTTTTTTTTCTTCATATTTCAGCCTTTCTAAATTCTCTAATAATACAATAATCCATGGGTTGGATATGAGTGTTCTTCTCAGGCTCCTGGTTTGAATACTCAGTTGAGTAGTGTACTTTTGAAAGGTTGAACAAAATTTGGGCAATTAGACTTAATTGGAGGAAACAGGCCACTAGGGGTTGGGCCTTGGAAGAAATATTTTCCCTGGCCAATTCCTAATTCCTCTTTCATTCTCTCTCTTCTGGTTGGATTTGGAATCAACAACAGGACTCCTTTACATGCTCTGATCACTATGTTGTCTTCTGAAAGCACACAGGACCAAATAACCATGGACAGAACCCACTGAATCCATGTACGAAACGAATCCTTTCCCACTTAGGTTGCATCAGTCATGCCATCAAATGATCGCTAATATATACTTCTACCACCCATGGGATGACAGTAAATATAAGATAAAACAGTAGAGATGTCAGTGGTAGTGAATTGAATTATGTGTTATATAAAATGTCGATGAGTGGGCAATGGAATATTTATAGAGTAATATAATGAACATAATAGAATAAAATAATTTTATAGAATAATATAATGAATATAATAGAATAAAATAAATGAGAGCAGCAAAAAGCATGAAATAATGATGAGGCAAAGATGAAAGCAATCGTGCTTTGTGTGTCAAAAGGTGATATACACATTACTGACCCTTTTCCCTCCTCCACCAAATACTTGTCTCAACAATCAAAGTCTGTGTTTGACCCAATAAATGACTCTTTTAATGGGAAAATGCCTCTCCTGTGAAGATTAAGCCTTCTGGTCCGCATTCTGTGAATAAACTTAATTAGATCAATGTCTAACAAAGAGAGAAAAGTCCCCACATGGAGCTTTCTATTACCAAGACTTTTTTCAGAGTGAGAAGCCTGGGGTGGTGTACACACTTTTTGATTATCTGCTATCTCTTCGTAGGCATTGTTTCTGTAGACTATACAGAGTAGAGAATTCACTATCAGAGTTTCAAAAAAATCACTCTAGTAATAGTGATAAAAAAACCAATAGGGATATAAGTAAGGAGAGTGGTGGCAGGCGGTGATTGTGTTCAAGATGTACAAGCCAAGGGTCCTTACATATATCATTTCCTTCAATCCTTTCAACATTGTAACATGGCAAGTGCTACTAGTCCTACCCTACCCTCCTTCCTTCTACTTAATACATGAGTAAACTTTCATGAGACATGTAACATGTTCAAGGTCACCCAGCTATGAAGTGCCTTGGCTGGGTTGCCATCTGAATCAGCTTAGTTACAAGAGCTGAGGTTTTGACCAGCATGAGGGTGGATGCCTGTAATCTTGATCCTTAGGAAGCTGAGACAAGGGAGTCACCAGCTCTAGGAAACCTGAAATATACACCAGGCTCATGTCTCAAAAAACAACAATAATAATAACAACAACAACAAAACCAAAAAAACTTCTTAAAAGAGCCTGAAAGAGAGCTCATTGGGATAAGAGCACTGGCTGCTGTTGCAGAGGACCTGGCTTCAGTTCTCAGCACCATACTGTAGCTCACAAACCATCTGTAACTGCAGTTGTCGGATACCGATACCTTCTCCAGACATCTGAGGGTGCCAGGCATGCACATGCTACACAGATACACACGCATGCAAAGACTCATACATATAAAATAAATCTTTTTAAATTTTTAAAACTTGACACTGAACATTTCTCTTCAACAAGAAGCAAATCTACATGCAAAGGTGCAGAGAACAAATATTTTAGATTTTTCTGGTTTGAAATGTAAAAATCGATGATGACATTGAATGGATATTGTGATGATTAATATTGACAGGATCTAGAATCACCTAGGCAACAAGCCTGTGAAGTATTATCTAGATTAGATCAATTGAAATGGACAGAAACATCTTAACTGCAGATGGCACTGTCCCACGGCCTGAGTCCCATGCTACATAAAGGAAGGTGTGAGACGCACACCAGCATTCATTTCCCTTTGCTTCCCGATTGCTTACACCATGTGACCAGCAGCCTCATACTGCTGCCACTGTGCCTCGCTACAATATACTCTGCCTTCTTTAAATTGTTGTGGTTAGGATTTTGTTTCAGCAACAAGTGGAAGGACAAATACAGGTGCTCATGTAAGCTAGAGGAAACTAGTTTGATGGATGCTTTTTATTCAAATACTAAATTTTATTTTTAGACACTTAAATTTGAATTTCATATAATATCCCCATGTAACAAAATGTTGTTCTTATATATGGTCAACCAGTTAAAAAAAAAAAAAACACTTTCTCAATTGGCAAGTTGTGTGACAAGCTAAGAACATTAGGTAGAGCACAGTCTGATGACTTCTTTCGGAGATGATCTAATTTAGGTACAGAGCCAAGGATATGAGTGGTAAAAATGGATGAGATGTGACATTCTAAAGGAGAAATTTTCAGATAGGTTATTGAACTGAAGCTATTCTGTAAATTCACCTTCACCTTGAGTAGTGAGGTTTCCATTTTGAATCTAACATTGTGAAAAAGTCTTGTGGGAGAATGAATTGAATACTTGAAATTGGAACTTGCCTGGAAATCCAGCATACGTTTGTTTTGCTGCAGGTTGGGTTTCAGTGTTACAATTGGATTGGACCTCTGCCGGTTTCTGTCTCTCTTGCTGTAACCTACTTACTTTAGCAGTGAGATTAGCCCAAAGGGAGGAGCAAATGGAAGACAAGAAAACAGTGGGAGAACCTATATTCATAACCCATATTATCTCCCTTTGCCTCACCGGGATTATTACAATTCCATCACCTTTCTTGACAAATATGTGAATTGTACATATTCTATAACGTTTTGGAATTCAGCCAACTTTAGGAGAGGCCCTGAAGTGAAAAGAATATAGAAAAGAGATTAAGAACTTGACACTTGTTCCTGGTTGCCCAAGTGACCTTCAATGGATGATTAACCTCGGGTGTTCTCAGTCACCCTGTGTAAAACAAGAGAAGTCAAAATTTTATAGTACTTATGAGTTGGATTAAAAGTAACCATGGCTTCTCTGTAGAAAGAGAAAGGGGAGTAATTTCAAATGCCGTAACGGGTCACATTTTGTCTCTCAACATCAAGGAGACTCAAGCTCTCCCTGTAAGAAGCAAGTGTTTTGCATCTCTTGGGAATCCCAGATTAGATTTTAGGAGACAGTATGGTGCTTTTATGAGTTCAATATCAATTATATTAAACAAAATGAAAACACAATTGGTAAAATCTGTGCTTGGAGGAAGAGTTTAAATCAATGTAATAACAATGTCTACACATTCATGTTTTTACACATCAGATTCAGAAGAGTAACAGCATACACACGCACACACACACACATGCACGCACGCATGCATATACACACATGCCTGCGGTGCACAAAGACACAGCAAACAACCTGAGATTGAGTCTTGGTTTCACCATTATTAATGGGTTTATAATCAAGAAGTTACTTCATATCACCAAGTCCCATTTCTAAAAGTCTCAAGTGCTTTGAGATCCCAAGTTACTCATTACATGACCTCTTCATAAATGTTTATTAAATTCCTTATGTATACAATATTCTAAAGACTAAACTATATAGTTGAAGTGGAGACTTAAGGGTTCTTTGGAAAGTCGCTTTGATGGTGTTTTGCTGGGGCAAACACATGAAGGAACATTTGGCTGAAGCAGACACAGATGAAAGGATGTTCTGCTAAAGGAAGCATGCCAAAGGACCCGTGATGAAGGATTCTTTGCTAACAACACACATGTATTGGTCCACCTTATATTGTGTAGTTGAGTTGCATTTCTTCGAACTCCATAGTAAGAAATGCACCAAAAAAACTTCTGGTGGTGTGCTGCAGTTTCTTGCTGTTTCAGTGATTCAGGATGATTGACAGAGTGATATCAGCCAAGACAGATGAACATGCTGAGGCAAGACACAGTGCTGAGGTGAGACAGGAGGAGGACATGTGATGTTTGGGGGGATATAAATAGGTCTCGATGGACAATGATGAGGGCTGAGCTAGGCTTCCTTATAGAGCCAGCTGTGTGACGCTTGTGGGTCTTGCACCTTCACTGACTGGTCTTCATTTTGCTTCAAACAGCCAAGAACATCTAGTATTTCTCCTGGTCCCTCCTACTGACTTGTGCAAAGACTGAAACCTAGCTGTCTTTTCTAGATCATGTCACCGCTGTTGCTAACCCAACTCTGAACTGCTGCTTTGTACTTTAAGTGTTTGCAAGTAGATCAAGCTGCTGCTGCCTGCTAACCTGTGAACTGAACTGCTGATTTCCGGACAATACAGACAGGAGTTGCCCTCAAAGAACCTTTCTAAACAGGCACATATCCCTTGCCACGACTGCTTCCCTTCTCTGTATTCTTTCTTTCCCACTACCTCTGGTGGGTGGTAGATTACAAGGGAGGTTAAAGCCTTTAAGAACCATCATTAAAAATAGGCTTGAAAAAATTCAAGTTACATATAGTACCTAGTCATGTACCTTAAAAGCTTTACAGCCCTGAGGGTGTAGGAGAATAACAAACAACAGGGTGTAGAAATCTGATGCTGTGCACTTGAGAGACAGGGCTGAGGAACAGAGTACCTGACCCTGCTTAAGTGGGCAATGGGCGTGCAAGTCTCAGGCAAGGGGAAGCTCAGGAAGAAAGTATGTTCCAGATAGAGGAGCAACATGGGACACAGAACACAGGAAGAAGAATGTAGTATTTTTACAAATGTCATGTTCTTTGCACTCCTGGAAAAGGAAGTGAGATGAATATTGACACATAGGTTATTTGATCCATTTCTTTTCAAGTGAGTTCTAATGCACCAATCCATGATCACACTCATTTGCTTGGATGTGAGTCCTAAAGATTGCTCTCACTAAAGGAGTAGTGTGAATGTGTCCACAAGTACTTTGGGCTTCATATGTTGGTATGCATGCATAATACACATTAACTATGAGTGCTCCTTAGTGAAACTTGCAAAGAATTGAAAATGGAAAGATGGATGGGGTGGGGATGCTGCCTCTGTACCCTAGAAAAACCTGTCAGCAACTACTGCAGGGGGTGATGGAGGCTAATATCATGGATGAGTTATGTTGGTAGAACCTGCCCTTAAAATGTTGCACAGGTATGACACTAAAGACTTCTTTTTAAAAGTCTACAGCTCCAAACTAACTGTCAAAGACTAGAGACGAGCCCAAAGAGAGATCCTTCATCTATGGCAGCTCTCAATGTGTCAAAGCCCTGAAAAATAAAGCTTCGGGAAATCCTTGCAGTTCAGAAAAAAACAGGAGACCCACGGTGTAACTTGGGATCCCAACATTCTCTCCTAGGACTAGAATAACAGGGAAATATTGGTAGATCCCAAGAAAGGTGTTTAATTCTAATTACAAGTCTTGGCTTTTAATTGTGACAAATGTATCGTGGTAATATAACATGTTAATAGCAGGGGGTGGAAGATAAAGCAGATGTCTATATTATCTTTGCAATAAGAACAAAATGTAAAATAAAACAAACATCTATCTATCTATCTATCTATCTATCTATCTATCTATCTTTGATTTTTTGAGATAGGATTTCTCTGTTTCATCGTGGCTGTCCTGGAATTCACTCTAGACCAGGATGGCCTCAGCATCGCAGAGAACCACCTACTTCTGCCTCCTGAGTGAGTGCTGGGATTAAAAGCATGCACCACCACTATCTAGCTAAAACATTTGTTTTCAAAATAAAATATTGTGTTTTTGCAAGAACTGTTGATGAAATGTAAATGCAGTGACAGAGCACTTACTATTTTATAGCTACACAACTCTCTGAGAGGGGTCAAAGCTGAGAAATTTGAGTATTGCTCAGATAGGCCCATGTTAAGTTGTATTTGAGGTATAGGGGTTCAAAGAGCATTAGTGAGATAAGTGTGAAACAGAACAGAATAGAGCGGAGTGAGGTCTGGAAAGGTCTTATGTAAAGCCTTTCAAGACTGGCATATGTTGCTACCTCTGCAAACATAAAAGTAGACCAATGTATCCAATGGGAACCTTGGCTCATTAACTAAAACACATATCCCTGTATGGAAGTTTAATATGCTAACAAAATGTCATACATGGCATGACATTGTATATAGACCTACAAGTAATAGAGTGTAGAAAATCCTACACTATGTAAACTAGCCCCTAACCCCTAATCCTTGTGCCACAAGGCTCTCTTTGCAGCCTCCTGCATCACCATCTTTTAGAAATGTATGATCTCCTAACACTGTCTCTGCTTCTACTCTGACCCTGTGCCTCTCCTCAGTCTTTCAAAGGACACAAGAACCATGAGTCCCTACAGAAGTGTCCTCCCAAAACAGAGGGTCCTTGGAGTTACAACTTCCTAGACCTCTTTTTATTTGACATATAATTTGATATGGTCTTATTTGCATCTTTCTTCTGATAATTTAGAATTGAAGAGAAACTACTAGGATCCAGTTTCAACTGCCTTTGTAAATCCAAGTACTGTGACTGACTAAAAGTTGTCCTATAAAATGGAAGAAAGAGGAATCTTTACAATAGTCAGGTCTTAGCCAATGTGGTGGGAAGTGTGGACCCAGATATGGGATGACCCTTGGCCTGAGTTCTAACCAGAGCATTGGCAGGCAATACCCTTTATCTCTGCCATAAAAAGAAGCCTCTAGAGAGGTTTAGTTTTTTCCTTCCAGTCCTAATATTCTAAGATTCATTTTTCTAAACAGTTGACAACATGTTCAGAACCATGACATCTCCTCCACAGGATAGAGTATTTGCAGAGCTAAGAGGAATTTCTAAACAGTGACTTAATGCAATCATATTTTGAAAAGCAATTTACTTTTCAAACTAATGAGTTTGGATGGATCAGCCAACAGGGGCACAACTTTGTCATGGTACTATTTGGTCTACTCATCTCTTCTATTGGTTTTACTTATCTCAGCTGACTAGGTCTAAGGAAAATGTTTTTCTTTCTTTAAGAATAATTCTGGTCAAGGCGAACACTTCTTGGTCTGTCTGCTGAAGAGCATTGTACACAACAGCCAGGTGCCCCAAGAAAAAAGGCAAACTCAAGCAGCTCCCTTTACTTCCACTTTCTCATAATTGCTTCCTTAATAATTTATTTTTCACATATTCAAATATGTCAACAGAACTAAATTAGTTACTTACTAGAAGTGTATGCTCAAGTAAAGAAAAGGAAATTATATAATTCAACATAGAGCAAGTATATAGAGTGGGCCAAGAAGCCTGTGGGAGAAATAGTTAATCCAACCTAGAGTTGCCAAGCCTAGTCCTGCTTCAGAACCAAGGTACTCATAGTTCCATGAACTGACACTTCTCAAACATAGTTATTGTTTGCTGAGCAACAGAGTTCAGTTTTCTGCTTAAAAGTCTCTCTGGGGTGACCTTTCTTAACCAACCCATTTTCTTTACTATCCTCAGTTTTCTTTAGGGTTATTATTATATATGTCTCAATTATTTGTTTTTACTCTGCATCTTTGATGTTCAGTTTCAGGAAGGCAAAGCTTCATTATTGGTCATAATCCCAATTATATAGGTCTGTGCTTTTTGAGGTTTTGTTATATGATGAAGGAAGAGAAAAAAAGAAGGATGGAGGAAGGGAAGGAAGGGCGAGTCAAATGACCCACAAATACTTCCTGAAGGAGTCAGGTTTAGGCAATGAGTTAATTAGAGCTAGAATTCTGGGGAGAGGAAAAACTTGAGTAGAAACTAAGTAGAATACACTTTCCTGTTACCCAAACTGCAAGTGGTTGGGCATTGCTGAAGCTTGGGGTTGTATGATAGTGGCGGGAATAGATAACAATGTACCTGGTGAAGTCATCAGGCTCTTTACATAGAACTGTGTGTGCAGAGCCAAGAAAAGGCTGAGAGGGCTAGAGGTGAAGAGTGAAGAGACATGGGAAGAATCCTGTCAGGGGATGAAGAATCCTGTGTACCTTTTCAAACATTATTGATGTTTGCTCCAAATTTTCAGCAACAAAAGCCTTTTTCTGCTGTTTACTCTCTAGGTGGAAGCCCTTCAAACATTTTTTTTACTATGACTTTATAGTAAAAAAATACACTAAAGTTGGTGTAAAGTATAGATAAAATCTCTTATAAGCATCACCTGTCAATAAAAAAGCTGATGTCCAATGAGCTGAGGCAGGAAATAGAAGGTGGGACATCCAGTAGGGAGAAAGAGAATGCTGGGAAAGAGTAAGAGGTGGGAGATTCATCCAAGAATGTAAGAAGATGAGGAGAGGAAACCAGCCATGTAGCTGAACTCAGAATAAAAGGGATAACTGAGTTAAAAGCTAGTTGGAGAACAAACTGAAGTTTATGGCTTAAACATTTATTAGTAAATAATTAGTCTCAGAGTCATTATTTCTGGGAATTAAATGGTCAGGAGGAAAAGCTTAAAGCTACAGTAAAGTTTATGGACTGATATATGAGGTACAGGTAGATTTTAACAATGTATTCATCATTTCTTTAAACCCCATTTTATTCTATCTTGTTCCATTTTTATCTTCACCTTGTCTCGTTCCATCCCACCCCACCCCCTCCCATCCCATCTCATCCCATCTCACCCCACCCCACCATGCCCTATCCCACCCCATTCCACCCTACCCTACTCCACTCCACGCCACGCCACGCCATGCCATCGTGTCTCGTTTTCACTAAACTAATCTCTCTATCCACTGTTTTTAGACAAACTGCCACAACATCAGCTAGGTTATGGTCTATTTTTTTTTTCTTTTTCCTCTTTTATATTTTTGAAAGTCTGAGTAATACAATAGTCTGTGGCCCAGGCCCAGGCATTTTAACATCAGAGATCACACTTCAGGCAATTTGCCCTTGACCCTAAGATCACTCAGCTCCCTCACTGGGAGAATTCTGTGATAGAAAACTGGGAGGCCAGTTAATGGCTCTTGTCTTCAACATCCAATGCTCAAGGAGTGGGTTACTTTCTGACAATCCGCCTCTGAGCATGCTAAGAGCAGTTGCCTTCAAAGCATACTTATATTAAATGAATTCTGTAAATGACCTGGATTCCTGGAAGAGAGCCCCGGGGAATGTGTGTTAGTTTCTTCTGAAGATCATTGCTGATATCAGTCATACTGGAAGAGGCATTCAGAAAACTATTACTTGTCTAGCGTGGGTTATGGATTGTTGATATTAATTTACAAGAGGAAAATTAAGTTTTGAAGTAAGTCTTTCTTCAAGGCAACCATGTATTCTCTATATCACCTTTTCTGTGGAGGAAGGGAATGATCTATTGGGAAAGAACACAGATCTGTGGGTCAGCCTCATAGGATTCATCCTACAACTGTCCCCTTCTGTGACATGACCATGGTCAAGTTATTTCTTACAAATGAAGCATCAGGGGAAATACATCTGTTGATGTTATAGAGGTATATTAGAGACATTAAAAACTAAAGTAGTCAAAATTAACAGCATGGTTCTCTGTAACATCCATAACTTGCCCACATTTGTATTTAACATGAATAATGATAGACTTCCACATAATAAGATAATTGACATTTTACAGACACAAAAGCAGACTCTAGAAAAAAATTTTTAAAGCAATATAAAATGAGCTATTGTATTAAGTTGTGATGTCAGAATTCAAACTGAGACCATTCTGGCTTTAAATCATTTCTATAGATCATGATACTAGAAACCAAACACTCTAATCCCAGTATGGGATGCACCTGATGGAGCAACTTTTGTGCCTGTCTCTTCACACTTACTGGAATAAGAAAATATATTTATGTCCTTGTACCTGCCCATGGCCATGATCAACTGGGTTCACCTGAAAGGGGGTTCTGGGAAGGAAAGTGGATGGAGAGCGAAAAGAGATGAAGCCAAGACAAAATTCTCTGATCAAGGCTCAATGCTTTAATTTTCAGCTCTCAATTTAAAGGGAAAAACCCCGCCAGAACCCTTTCTAGTTTCAGCCAGAGATGGGTGGGACAAACCGTTCTTGGTCATGGTCACTCCTGGAGATATCTCAAGGCAAGCCCAGGGCAGTTCTTCTAAATTCCATGCAGCCAATATAGGTAACTCCACCTAGATCCTATCACTTTGTCTGTTGTGGTAAATTAGGTCTCTCAGGTTTGCTCAAGGCTGGGGGAATATACATACATACATACATACATACACATACACACACACACACACACACACACACACATATATACACTCATTTTCTCTTCTTTCTTTGAGGGAATTGTGATAAAATATTTTCAAAATTAATCTGCTTCATAGGCTAGTTATCATACTGAAGCATTTGGAGCAGAAATAAGCAAAGTTTGCAGTGTATTCAGGAATACAAATTATTTAGTCTGAATAAGTATAACGAAGTATGTTCTTTCCCCATTTTTATATAGGAGCACTGCAGGTAATACGTGCACCAGGCTCCTCATTGCTATTGTGCCAGCCTTGCTGATGTATACCTGAGAAACAAGATCAGCGCCCTGCTTAAAAAAGTCACGCTTGGCTTAGTGTGAGAGAAAAACATCTGGAATTCATCTTATCTGAGAGGGTCTTGAAGGCCTGGCCCTGGCAAGATGGAGGTCACACATTCCTAGTCCAGAGTGTTAGAGTTCTTGATGGACACAGTCCAGAGAAAGTCCCTCCATGCCTCAGCTAGTGTTGGTATGATGAAACAGCACAGCCTGGATGGCTTTGAGAGCAGCCTTTTATTTTCTCAGAATTGTTGACCTAGTGCAAGGCACCTGCGGGGCTGCTGTTTCTGAACCCTCACTCCTTGGCTTCCAGATGACCATTCTTTCTCTATTTTGTTCCATTGCTTTCCCCATGTATGTATCTGTGCTCTCGTCTTCTCCTTTTAGAAGGAACCTAGTCAGGTTTCACTAGGGTGTACACTGGAGACCATGCTTATCTTTAATTACCTCTATAAAGTCCTTCTTTCCAAACAGAGTTGGATGCTGTGTTACTATACCACAGACACTTGTGTTTGGATAGGGATGTAACCCAGCCGACAGTAGACATTAAGTAGGATAAGATTAAAATGGTAATGAAATCTATCTACTACTCTCTAGGTTTCAGAAAGTCTCGAGAAACAGAAGTAAAAGGTGGCGAAGAAACAAAATACTGTAGGTTTGTGTATTTCAATATCCAGAAAATAAGTTGATTTTCCTTCTCTTTTTCTATTGTGAAACTTAAAAAAAAAAATGCCTTCTTTACATTCGAGAATAGCATGCTAGTTGTAAGGGAAGAACATTAGGTTCTCTTTGAATTCCTCCAGAACCACTCATTTTAAATATATCTGCATCTTACAGGTGTCAGAGAGAGGGAAGGCAGCTACTTCACCTTATCAGGGAAGTGGCCAGAGGCCAGACTTATTTTGTGTTTTTTTCCAAAGGTAATAACATGAAGGAACTGAATAGAACCCCTTGTGTCGTTCCATGGGCTCAGGCTCCCAGAACACGTGCATCCACACTGTCACAGTGCCATTCTCTCAGCACTTCTTGCTGGCTGCTGTCCTCCAATCTTGTTATCAGACTCTTCTCCACACTGGTTGTTGCCATTTGGGGTCTTCAGGACATTTTAACTCCACAGAGCACCCCTTTTTGCTCCTTCCTGTTTAAATTTTTATTTATTGAAGCATAATTAGTTTATGGCAAAAGTTTCTCCTTGCTTTAGATACAAAGCTTAAAAAATTTTAAGCGACATCCAACACAATAATCAAGATACAAATCCCAAGCAAGTGAGATGGCTCAGTGTAAGCATGACAGCCTACATTTGATCCCCAGAATCCTTACAAAGGTAGGACAGAACCTAATCCACAACATTGTTCTTTGACCTCCACGTGTGCACTTGTAGCAGTGCTTATATTCACACATACCCACTCTGTGAATAGCACTTGCTGTGACAGCACGAAGACCCTGAGTTCAAATCTCACCATCCACATAAACAGCCAGGCATGGCTGTGCATGCATCTGTCACCCAAGGGCCATTGGGTGGGGTCGGAGACAAGAGGCTTGTTGGGGATTCCTAGCTGCCAATTTATCTCCAGGAAGAGATCATAGCGGTGTTTAGCCTTATCACTCTCAGCCTTAACCCTTTCCTTAAACCCTGAGCTAGGCTGGCAGCCAGGAAGCTCCAGCTATCCAGATGAAGAAGCTCATGGCTGGCTTTCAAATATGTTTGATAGGGATTTGAACTCAAGTCTTCATGCTAGCATAGCAAGCACTCTTAACCAACTTCCCCCCCGCCCCCGTTAGCAATTTGATTGGACTTGAGCTGAACCAGTAGGTTAGCGAGATTTTTGATCCATGAGCACAGAATCTCTCTCCACGTTGTCACTTACTCAGTCCTCCTTTAGTTTATACCATCAAAGTTTTTATAGCTTTTAACACACACAAACACACATACAGAGACAAATAAAATTTTAAAAAATTTCATTAACCCTAAATACTTTGTTTTTAATGTTGTTGGTAAACATTATCATTCTTTACTAATTAATTTTGCAAATAAAAGCTGTAAGTTCTAAATGTTTGCTGTAAATTCTAAATTTATTTTTCAATTATCTATTGTTATTATAAGTACTGATTTTGTGGATTGAATTTATATCCTATGATCTTTCTAAAACTCACATTTTAGTTGCACCTACCTAAATGGCGTAGCATTTTCCCCTTTCTCTTACTTTGTTTAAGAACTTTTATTTTTTGCAAGACCATGGATTAAACCCACTGCCTCATACTTTCTAGTCAAGCTGTACCCTAATGGCCCTCTTCCTCTACCTCACCATTCTTGTCAGGGATTCCAGAGGGATGAGGTAATGACACAGTAACAGCAGACATGTCTTCCTCATGCTTGCTTTGAGAGAAAGCTATCTCAGTCATTCTCCACTTAATGTATCAGCCACAGACCTGTATCAGGTAATTTCAATCAAATTTAAGGATTTTCCTCCTTCACTCGTATACATTTAACCTGTGGTCATTTGAGTTGGGATTTTGGAATGATAATATTGTGAATCACATTGGTTTATCTTTAAAAAAATTCCTTTATTAAGATATAATTCATATGCAATATAATCTTCCCATTTGAAAGGTCAGATTCTGTCTTACATATTCATGTGTATGTACATTCATCAGTATTAAATTTTGTGGTACTTTTTTTTTTTTTTTTTCAGAACACAAGTCTTCTCTTTAGCCTTCATCTCTACATTCACCCATCTCTCTAGCCAGTTTCCACAAGGTACTTCTTCCCTCTCTGGTTTTGCCCATTCTTGGCATTTCTAGAACTAGAAACAAATATCATAGAGCAATGTTTCATTCTTTTGTGCAGCAAGACACACTGTTTTGTGGTATTAGTTACTATTTGGTGGTATGAATATATGATGCACATCATTCATCTATCTACCTATTTGTCAGTCAGTGAGCTTTTGCATTTTTTCTCTATCTCTTGACTTTTCTGAATAATTCCAGCATAAATCACTGCACACAAGCTTCTGTGGACATGTTTTTGGTACATACCTACAAGTGTCGTCTTCCTGGAATGTGTGATAACTCTACATTTAATTACATGAGAATTTGCCAGACGGTGTAGAAAAGTACACAACTTGACATGCCCATCACTCATAGATGATATGGTTCGTAGTTACCAGTTCTTGCTGTTATTTGACATTGGGGCATCTAGTTATCTTAGTGGACTTGAAGTATTACATTAGATGTTTTAGATTTGCATTTCCATGAAGATTTTTGATGTTGGGCATCTTTTAATAGATTAACTGGCCTTTTGTGTATCTTTGTTAAAGATCATTTGCCTGTTTTTAAGCTGGAGTATCTTTTTACTATGGGTTATTAAGAGTGTTTAACATATATTTTGGATTCCAGCCCTTTATTAGACAATGTATGTAAAATATTCTCTGCTGTTCTATGTTTTCATATGTTTTGAAGCATTTTGATGGTGTCCTTTGGAACACAAAGGATTTTAGCTTTTATGAAGTCTCTTGCCTTTATGTCTCGCTTGCGATCTTAGCTTCATGTCTAAGAATCCATTACCAGGTCTGACATGGTGTTGATTTACCCCTGGGTTTTCTTCTAACAACTTTGCAGTTTTAGGTTTTACATTTATGCCTTTGATCCATTTTGAGTTAATTTGGGGGAGGGGGACCGAACCTCACCCTTTCTGATGTGAATATTTGATGACCCAGAACTCTTTGTTGAGAACAGTTTCCCACTAAGTGGTTTTGACACTTTTGCCAAAAATTATTATCTATAACACATTGTTTTATCTCTGAGTTCTTAATCGTACTCGCTGTGGCTATCCTTAAACAACACATTAGTCCTTTGATTGCTAACACTTTGTTGGAGGTTTTGAATTTGAAATGTGCCAAGTTTTCTACTTTGTTCTTTTACAGAATTGTTTTTAAGATCCATGCCAGTTCATTTACCAATACTTTGAATTTCAGAAAAGAACATTAACTTCTTTTTCTCCTTCCTTCCCTCCTTCCCTCCTTCCTTCCCTCCTTCCCTCCTTTCCTCCTTTCCTCCTTCCCTCCTTTCCTCCTTCCCTCCTTTCCTCCTTTCCTCCTTCCCCTTCCTTCCTTCTTTCCTTTGTCCCTCTCTCTCTTTCTTCCTTCTTTCCTTTCTCTCTCTCTCTCTCTCCTCTCTCTCTCTCTCTCTCTCTTCTCTCTCTCTGTCTCTCTCTCTCTGTCTCACTCTGTCTTTCATCTTTATCTAAAACAGTCCCACTATGTGGCCCTGACTAGCCTGTAACTTACTATGTACACCAGGCCGGCCTTTATCACACAGAGATCCTCCTGCCTCTGCCTTTCCAGTGCTAAGATTAAAACCATACACCACAAACACCCAGCACGAACATTAATTTCTATAAACAAGTCAGCTGGAGAGGTAAGGACTCAGTAAATAAAACACATGCCTTGTAATCACCAAGACTGGAAGTAGGATCCCCAGAGGATCTATAAAGTTAGATATAGTAAAAAAGAAACCTTAATCCCAGTAATCCTTCATTTAGACAGGAGTATACCAAGAGTTCATAGACCAGTTAACATTGGGTACACAGTACCAAATCAAGAGATTCATTCTCAAGCAAAGTGGAATTGAGGGTGCTAAGGTCTGCACACATGTTCACATGTGAATACCTGAGCACCCCCACCCAACACACACACACACACACACACACACACACAAACACAGAATCAGCTGGGATTCTAAAGGGTCTGGGGGGATACATTGAATCAGTATATCTCTTTGGACAGTTTTGACATCTTAATCAATTTTAAGCCTCTGGATATGTGAAGATAAGAGCTCTTCCCATTGTCTTAGACCGTCTTAGGTTTAATTTTTAAATTTAACTTTAAGACTATATGTCTGCAGCATTATCTGTCATAAAATGTGTACTATTTGTCCCATGCATAGATAGCATTGCATCTTTTTACTAAGTTTTCTGTGGCCAGTTGTTTCTGTAGGGTGGGACAGATTGCTGTTGCTTTAGTTGAGCACCAGATGAGGTACTTGGCTTGCATTGAGGGGCTCATGTTGAATGAAAATTATGCTTTTCTCTATTTTTTTGGCTCTGCTTGTAGAACTGAATATGGGCAGATTAAATCAATGTACATATGATACAACTCACCATAAAATACTTGCTCCAACAATCTTTTGTGAGCCAACAGGAATAGGCAGGAATAAAAATAAACACCGGTGCCAGATTACAGACTTCCTGATCAGAACACGTTGATAGGAAATTAATGTGCATGTATTGAAATAGCAGAAGATGATGTGTTCTGAGGTCTCTCTGAAAACAAGTTAGCATGGCAATGCAAGTTAATGATTCAGTGATATTCAACACAGTAACACTTCTAAGTGTGAGTGTGTGTTGAAGCTTTTATAAAATGATTACATTTAAAATGTAATTTGTAGCAAACCCAAAGCCTCAATGTAATAGTTTGGTTGCCTCCAAGGCTAACTCTAGAAGGAGACAAAGACACAGCAACAATTAAACACCACTACTACCACCACCACCACCACCAACAACAACAACAACAATGTTTGATGTTACCAGTATTTTTTTTTTTTTTTACTACTTACCATGCACCAAGAACAGCTGTGTATGTTTTAGGCATGTTAATTAATTTGATATTACTATCTTCATTCAGCAAATACTTACTGTTCATTTTTTTTTTGAGTCAGGCATTATTTTAGATCATTCATATTCAAGAAAGATAGGTTTTGCACCCTGAAAACACTTAACACAATTTTGAAATACTTAGCATGTTATAACTATGAAGTTGCTATTGGCTTCTAGTGGGTTGCAGTCAGAAATGTCCTACAGTACACAGGACAATATCATATAACAAAGGACTTTCCTGCTCCAAATATCCGTGAGAGGACTGAGAAACCCTTCTGGGCTATAGACATATGACAATACATGAAACAGGAAAAATTCGTACTTTCTTGGAACTTATATTCTAGCGGAGTAAAACAAAATATTTAAATAATAAAGATTTTGCATTTAAATTAGAAAGTGGTATGATTTAAAAACCACTTTTGCTTATGTTTAGAAATTTTTGTTGAACTGAAAAAATAAGGGGAAGTGTCTTGTCAGTGGAATCTTAACTCTGTTTAATTTGGACATGTTTCATTTCAGGAGTTTATTTGAACATGCAGAGAAGTCACTGCTCTCCTCTTTCACCCTCCATGAAAGAGGTATGTGGTGCCATTTTGTGGATGAGCAATTGGTGCCTGACAGTTAATGTTATATATGTCAGCTTTGCCTTGGTGGGTTCTTAAAGCCAGCAACAGTGTAGCGATTAAAGAAAAGATAGAAAATTTTCACCCCCCACAGGTAATTTAGAAGATACTTGTGTGGTGTGGTGTGTGTGTCTGTGTGAATAAGTGTGATAACATGCACAAAACCATTATGTACATGATATGTCCTTTTCCCCTTAAATGATAATTTTTTTGTGGAAATTGTTAATGGGTCTAGAGTTTCATCCTGTCAGAGAGAAGTTCTAAAAATAGGTGATAGCAATGGCTGTATAAAACATGATCTCATTCAATGCAACTAAATGTGATATTTCAAAATGACCTGTCCCTAGAAGCATTGCAGGTATGGCTTCTGTGTCCTATGTGCATCTGTAGGTGGCAGAGAGGAGAGAGGCTATATCAAAGCTTAGTGTTCTGAACTATAAACATCAGAATGTTTAGTAGCCTCACATCCCCTGAAAAAAGTAAGCCTGAGAAAACCACCGGCCCAGTGCTGCACAGGCCCTTAGGACTCCCTGGACCAGGAGCAATCCTAAAGCTAGAAGAACCTTCCTGGGCCTAAGGGCTCCAGGCTGGAGTGAGCCCAAAATAGATGACTCTCTCATGGGACCACTCAGCTGGGCCAGGTGAGTGAGCAGAGATGACCACCAGACTAGCACCATGCGACTTGGATAGGAAGTTAGCTTGAGATCATCACTGGTCGAGTGCTCAGGGATGTAGATCATACCTAACGTGACTTCTGAACAACAACATAATGCACGAGAGTGGCATAGCACTACTGACACCACTCCTGAGATGACCCCAGACACTCAGATAGCCCCTAAGCACAACTAAGAGGGCAAATAAGTAGTGGAGAAATGGAAGAGAAAGAGAAACAGGAAGATGCGGGCACAATGAAGGGAGGTGGAACTGGAGACTCGAGGCTATTGAGGAATATCCTGATATGAGTTAGCTAGTGATGCCACCTGAGACCATGGTGGGGTCCTGGCCTGTTCTGCCACCAGGGGCCATGTCTGAGTCTGTGACTCTTCAGCAGCAGACATCTGTTACCACCAAAGTCCAAGCAGATGTCTCTGGTCTGAGTTGATGCTCAGGGACATGTCATGTTGGTGTCTGAGGGCTGGGTAGAACTGGGCCCACCCCTCACCTGGGCATCGTGGGAGATCTGGCCCTTGGGACATGAGAGCAGGAGCACTGTTTACCAGACACTAGCCATTTGTAGTACTTTGTAGGGCAGGCTCCACACATTGCAGGAGTTGCTGGTGAGGCATCCTAAGGATAGGAGCATGGAGGACCTGGACCTATCAACCATCTCCCATGTAGTGATGTCAGCGAGGGAGAGATCCCCTTCCATCCCCTTTGCCCTTGCCACTGGCTGCAAGCAGGACAGTTGGCCTTGATGGGGTCGTGAGAGCAGGGGAGCTGTCCCTGCCCCTCACAGGCTACAGTTCTTGGGAGAACCAGTTCTGCACCTCACCTGAATAGCATGGTAAAGCTGGCCCTGGATGTGGGGATTTCAGGTGAGCTGGCCCTGAGGGTGTGACTGTGGGACAGCTAGCCTTGCCTCTTGTCTGTGGGGTGGTGGCATGGATGAGGGAGATAGATCCTCCTCCCCTCTCCTGTGTCCACAGGGAGAAACTGGCCTTGGGTCTTTAGAGTAGGAGAATTTGCCATGTCCCTCTCCTGCTACAACACTTGAGAGAACAGTCCCTGTACCCTAACATAGGCAGCAGAATAGAGTTTGCCCTGGTAGTAGGGGTTGTTGATGAGCTGGACCTGAAAGCTGGCAGGTTGACCAGTTCAGATAGCACTCAGGCCAGACACAGGGCTTTGAACTGACTCACCCCAACATCAACCCAATCAATGAACTGCTGGAGTGCATGAAGAGGCTGGTCCCATAGATCCCAAACTACAGGATGCTCACAACACTGGGCAACAAGAGGATGTCTAGGAGGAGTCCCAGTGAGGTTCCAGAATTGATAGACTAGCAGAAGCCAGAGGTCTAGTACCAGACCAAGGAGTCATTGCAATGTGCAATGTGCAACACTGTGCAAAGAAAAAAGTGTGGACAAAAGGGTATACTGTGACACACTACCCTTCCACAAAGACTTTTTTCCTCTGTTGGGAAGTAGGCTTCAAGGATGGAGAATGGGTATGCAGGGAGGGGAGATGAGTAGGATTGTGGTGCATGATGTGACATTCATGAAGAACCAATACAAAGTTAAAACAGAGAGACAAAGAGAGACAGAGGAGGAGACAGAGACAGAACACAGAGACGGACAAAGAGACACAGAACAGAGAATATTGAGCCATAAAATAGCAGACAGAGGCATTTGTTGCTAAGCCTACCCTGGGTTTGATGTTCAGAAGCGCACGATAGGAAAGAAATGGTGCCCATAAGTTTGTCATCTGACTCCACACATGTACACAGAAGAAATATAAGCCCAGATTCCAAACTGGAAAGAAATGATTAAAACTAGATCTGTAAGATAAGTTGATGAGTAAAGGTGTTTGCTGCCAAGCCTGAGGACCAGAGTTGATTCACATATTGGAAAGAGAAATCTGACTTCACATATTGTCCTCTGATCTCCACTTACATGCCCTGGCATGTGCATGATTGCCTCAGCGCCACAAAATAAGTAAGTAAACAAAGAAGCAAATAAAGACAGTAGTTAAAATTGTAAACATCATGTAGTCTCTGTTGCCACAATTGAAAAAAAAAAAGACCAACAGCAAACCAAAACTAGAGATTCCTTGTGATTTTCTTTGAGGTGAACTGGACCTGTAGATGTCAGATCTTCAATCAGGAACACAAGCACATTTTATACATTATGAGCTCGGTGAAGAGGTTAGCTCTCCAGTACTTCATAACCCAGGGTTAATGCCTAGAAATGCTTCTGCAGCTGCAAGGAGAGGAGAAAACAAGGACCCTCTCAGTCCCTCAGCCCTTTTGCATAGAACCGCTGTCACAGAAAATTGTTTATAGCACTTTGGTGACATGACCTTTGACATACACATAACACATACGCACACAAACGCACGCATGCACGCATATACACACAGGCAAGGGGAGAGAGGGAGGAGGGAGGGGAGGGAGGGAGGGAGGGAGGGGGGAGGGAGGGAAGGGGAGGGGAGGGAGGGGGAGGAGAGAGAGAGAGATTCCCTAAAATATGTCTGAAGGGTCAGTGTGTAAATTTTCTATTTTTGATGTAACAATGTACCACAGTCTTAGTGATTTAGAATAATACATGTATATTGTCTTAAAATCCTGTGTCTGTGCTCTGAGTCAGATTTACTAGATTCTTCCTCCCTCCTTCCTCCCTTCCTCCCTCCCTCCTCTCCCTCCTCCTTCCTCCTCCTCCTCCTCCCTCTCCTTCCTCCTCCCTTCTTCCTTCCTTCTCCTCCTCCTTCCTCCTTTCTTCTCCTTCCCTCCTTCTCTTCTTCTTCCTTCTTTCTTCTTTCTTTCTTCTTCTCTCCTTCCTTCTCCTTTCTTTTCTTCTTTCCTTCTTTCTCTCTCCTATCTCCTTTCTTCCTCCCCTCTCTCTGTCTTCTGTCTTTGTCTCTTCTCTCTCCTGTTTCTCCTCCCTGCTCTATCTGTCTCTGTCTCTTCCTTCTCTTCTCACCTGCTCCTGTGCTGCCTCTTCCCCCTCCTTGTTTCTTCCTCTCTCTCTCTCTTCCTTTCTATCTCTTAAATAGGCTTCTAAGCAGATGCTCATTCCCACCAACACGGTTACCTGTGTCCTTTTCCATGTCCATTTGGGATATCTTCATTCACTCGTGAGCTTCGGAATCACTCCTGTTTCTACCACGTCTCAACCGGTCTTCCGGAGTATCACTGTTTGCTCTTTTTTTGACGAGTACTGAGCTGGCTGTCAGCCAGCGCTTATTTGTGGTAATAACGACATGAGATTATGTTTCTTCTTATATTTTCCTTGCTCACTTCTCTCAGCAAGTAAGCATAGCTCCTTGCTTTGTTTGCACACTCCCAGGTTGCCTACCTCTTTCCTCTACTCTTTTATTTTATCATGCTCCACCTGATTTTTGAGGGAGGTGTTACTTAGATAATAGAATGGTCTCTCTGGGGATAAGAAATGACTAATGGTGTCACATCAATACTATGCTCATATTTGACTGGCCATGAAAGGGAGGGAGACATGGAAGATATTCTGAATTTCAGTGACACTGCAATCTAGTGTCCTTCCTCTTCTAAGCTTCATAGTTTTCAATAGCTTGTGTAAGCTTCAGTATATTATGCTAAATTTATTATGGCTTTATTTTCTGTCCCCCAGACCAGAGTTTATGATTCCTGAAGGAAGGGGTTATTTCAATTTTGTTTGCTGCTCAGGATAGCATCTGACTAAGGGTGGGGGAATGCTTTTCCAAGGTCAAGTAGAGCTGGTTTCTGATCCCAGAAAGCCTGCCCAAGCATCCATGCAACAGGCTCCCTCCCACATTCCTCCAGAGCTACCACAGCAGTCCTTCAAAATTCCATAACTTATCATCACCTGGCTAGGATTTGCCACCTGCTATAGACAACAAAACCAGGTACATTCCTCCATTCCTGCCAATCCTTTGTTGCCACAACTGGAGATCAGAAATAGAGCTCGTGTCCAGGAATCAGAGAAGATTATTTCTTCCTTCAAAAGGCTACTCATTGAACATTTAACTAATCCTCATAAAAGAGACAGATCCCAGCCATGTGATGGAAGGCTATGGTATTGCAGAGTCTTGAAAGCCCACTGTGATAGATCTGGAAGAGTACAAGGCATCACCGCATGGTCTTTGGAGGCAGGCTTTTTTGGAATTAGCATCTAGTTCTGCTGTTTTATCCTGGCAAAGCATTCTCCTTCTTCATATCTCCATTCTCTCTGTGTCAGTGGGAAATGGCAGCAGTGTACTTCCCCCCGAGCTGAACTAAATGAGTAAGAAAAGGATGGCACGTTCAGTAGTAAAAAAGTGCACAGGTATACAATTATATTCCTTTATTTAATGCCATGAATGTGTGTCTGGTTCTAGTAATGTAACTCTATGACAGTCTAGGAGCTTTGCATTATCTAAATACATTCACACTCAATAATGTGCTCATTGCCTATGTCTGTGTGTGTGCTTGTATGAAATTACCCATTATAAATTGGCTTTGGTTTAACAAACAGACTATGGCAGAGAGTGGTTCCTGGAAAGTAGTTTTGTACAGCTTGTGGGAAACATTCTGTAGAGATCATGTGTGGAATGTATAACTAATAAAATCTTCCAGCTACCAATAGCCCACAGAAGAGCATTGGTTTAGCCATAGTAAGGTGCTCTGAGCTTCTCTGGGTCACTACTGGCTAATGTTATTGATGTTACACGCTTCACTTCAATCTGTATCTAACAAGCTGGCTAGCCAGTGAGAACTTTGGTAACAGTTTGGAGGATTTGTCAGATTAAGGATGGGTGCAGAAAGATGTTTTGTACTTTGTCTAGTCAGAGCATTTACGTTTTGCTGAACTAAGATCACAAGTCTGCTCTGCATGATGTACTGTGCAGTCAAAAGGGTGAGGCCCATGTATTCTTTCAGGAAAAGACCCTTGTCTGTGACTCTCTGGTGCCTGCTGATGCCTCGGCAGAACTCTCATTGCTCTTTGTAAATCTCTGCAGTCTGAAGGCACTGGCCCCTTTACACTGAGCAAGGAGAGTTTTCTTCAATAGAAAAAGATCAGAGTGGAATAAATTCCCAAGGAAACCCACACACACACACACACACACACACACACCACACACACACCTAAAAGACAAAATAAGAACCCAGTTCCCATTTTTAATGGTTGTCAACATATTTTTCTAAGTAGTAAGACTTCATTAAGTGTAAATGAAAATTTCTGTCATTTATTCAGTATCAGTAACTCTGTTATATCTAAGTACTTTTCTAGGAAGCAGAGAGAAGAGGTAAGAACGGAACTATTAACGAAGATAGAAATATTTTCATTATTTTCTCTATGAAAGTTGAGATTTCAAAGCAGGTACCCTGACAAAATGCCCTACCTCTCTATTGACAAACCTGCATTTTATAGGAATCTAGTTGAGCATTATGGAGTTTGTTCAGTGGTCTTCAATCTTAATGAGGGGAACTATTTGAATAACAATAGGCCTGTATGTTCACTTACAGCCAGCTTCTAATGGGTTTATTATAACACTAAGATGTCTCCTTTCCTTAGATGTCCATCCCTAGTCCTCAGGACGCTGAGTAATGGTACCACACTCATGATTGTTTTACATTTCATTGTAAAAGGTTTTCTGTGGACATAAGGTATGGTGATGTTCGGCTAATTAAAAATCACTCGGGGTGGGGTGGGGAAATGGCTCCGTTGGTAAAGCGCTTGTTGGCAAATATGAGGACCTGAGTTTAGATCCATAACAACCAGATAAATGCTAGGTGAGATGGTGCATAGCACTAACACTAGGGGCATGAGTTAGGCAGATCTCCAGAGTTTATTGGTCAGCCAGTCGAGTCAAAATAAAAAGTTCCAGGTTTAGTAAGAGAATTTCTCAAAAATTGAGGTGGAATACAGTTGAGGAAGACACTGACATCAACCTGGATGCATCTCAACTGTATAATGCATGTCCACCAATAAAAACAACTAAGGTGAGCCAGGTGTAATCACTTTCCAACTAAAGAGTTCTCTCTATCAGTTAGTAGAAGAGGAAGGCAGACAGGGAGACTTTCGTTGGGATACAGGGATCCTTGAGATAAAGACCTAAGAACATCCTGTTGGGGTATAGCTGTCAGTCAATATGAAAATAGGGACCTCAACTGTATCATACAAGAGACTGCATTTTGCCAACTTCTAGGTAAACTTGGAAGCAGATTCCTTCCCAGGGTCACCAGAGAGGAAATGGGCCAAATGAGATGTCAAAGGGGATAAATGTACTTGATTTACAAACCTAACCTCTGGATTTGATATTTGAGCACATGTAGAAAGCCAGATGAAGTGGTATGCATAGGACATCTAGGGAGACATGAAGGGTGGAGACAAGAGTGTTGCCAGGAACTTGGGCAAGGTAGCCTGGGGTAGGAACAAGAAAGACCCTGCTTCAAAGCACAGTAGAAGGAGACAGCCTCTCTGACATCCACACATATGGTGTGGTATGCACATGCTAACACATACACACACACATATACACATACACAACCACACATACACATATACACACATAATACACACACACACACACACACACACCACACCACAACACGGATGCACCCAAACTGAAAAAAGAAAAACAAAAATAGACCCTGAGAGAACTACATCATTCCTTAAAATTTACAATAAAAATCACCGCCTTGTATTTGTAGCTTCATTTACAAAACGCTTTTATACAGGATATATAACTTTTTCAGCTTGTGAGAAAGTTTTTATTCCAATTACAATTTATGAGTTTCTGAGAAACATCCTGATACATGCTAAAGATAGGATTTGAATTCAGACCATGACAGGCTCTTGTCACTCAAATGTAAGTACCGTAAAATGAGAAGATGGCTCCATGCAGCTACTTCTGAATCACGTTTTCCCTTTATTGCTCTGAGTGTTATAATCACTGAGGTCACAGCGGACAGTGTCACCCCTGATCCTGGCTGATCACATGCCCATGGACTTCAGAAGGATGTTGGAAACAACCTTAATTTTTACAAAGTCAAAGCATTTTTTGAGCAGATTGTGTGCTATAGCATTTATGATGCAGGCAGGTCAAACAAAATTGTAAGTGCCCTCTTGGTCACATACCACAGAGGACGTGACCTGTGTGTAAAATAGAAGCAGGCTGCTCTTTCTATAGCTTGTTCACAAAATGAGGTCATTCACAATCCCTTCATTGTCTCTGAAAGTTAATTAACTAATTATATTAGATTTTTTTCTCTGTGGGGTAAAAAGTTGCTTAGAAGAATTATTCATTCAGACTATGCTATAAAAACAGTTATAATAATATTTCAGGTGTGGAATCCTACCAGTTTCTTCTTCTTTATTTGTTTTGTTTTGTTTTGTTTTTATTTCTCAAGATAGAGTTTCTCTGTGTAGCTTTTGATGCCCTGAAACTCACTCTGTAGATCAGGCTGGCCTTGAACTCAGAGATCCACCTGCCTCTGCTTCCTGAGTGCTGGGATTAAAGACATGCATCACCAGTATCCTTTTGTTCATTTCTTAAATTTCATTTCATTTTATTTTTTGAAGCTATATTATAATTACATAATTTCCTCCCTCTCTTCCCTCCAAATGCCACATCTTGCTCTCTTCCAAATTCATGGCCTCTTTTTCTTTAACTATTATCACACACACATACAAACACACACCATATACATATACATACACATACACATATAAATACATATATTCATAGATACATAAATATAACTTATGCAGTCTGTGTACTACTACATGTTTGTATATGTTTCTAGGGTTGAATATTGGAGCTTTCTTCTTACCAAAAGGCACTGTGCAAGCTTCCAAAGGAGGGCAGTTCACAGCTTCACATGTGGGACCCAACTGTGATGCTGTGAACTGCAACAATGACCGGTATGGCATGATAACCCTAAGGGTATATAGTAGTGGCATACATACCTTGGTAGCTGACAATCGACCTCTGATTGTACTTGAAATCCACCTAACAAATTTTACCTGGAATTAAAAACTGAGCCAACTCCCCAAAGCTAGTGAAGTCATGGGTCTTGGAGGAGAACCTGCAACTATCATTTCGCTAAATCAACATAATCCTTAACTACTAAATACTTGTCCTTATACCCACAGATGAATGCAGTCCTCTCCCATAAAGAAATCTTTTTTGGAACAGACAGAAACCATTTCTGAAAACTACAACTCATCACATTGCAGAGGTGTGGAGCCCAGTTCTACTGATCCATCTACAATATGCTCCAGTACCTAAAGGTCAGGGATCACTGGGAGTGATGGCAGAAAGGTTGTAAGAGAAAACGGATTAAGGTGTTTTCTGTGAGATTGTGTCTTCTAAAAATGTCAGAAGCTACACCCATGATGTCTCACCAGCCTGAACTGAGCACGGACGGCACCAATAGACATGAGAACATGGACACAAAAACATGTATTAGCTTTTAAGCCAGAGAAGCCCCTTCGACTTCCTCCTATTCCAACAAGCCTTTTAAAATAGGAAGGCCTTGATAAGATACTGAGACAGTCAATACAATATTCCTTTCTTCCATCCAAGGTCTTCTTTACCTGCTGTCAATTCAAGAGTCTGAAGACCCTGTCTGGTTATAATCAAAGGCCAGGTGATTCTAAGACCTGCTTCCCTGACAGTCTTTTCCCCTTCTGCCTTTCCCTGTATTTTTCTTTCAGAACAAAAGAAATGAGGTGTTGGTGTGGGTTATTAAATTTGAAAAGTGTTTTTGAGCAAGTGTCCAGTAACATGATGACAACCCAATAAAACAATTTGGGGTTATCATGACAGGGCTGACCCAGCAGCTCTCAGTGTCCAGTACAATCTGGCACAGCGTACGTGGCCTCATAGAAATAGAAGCTCGTGGGGGTGGACAGCTCCTCCCCCAAGAACATCCTGAATTTATTTGAACTCTTTAGAGATGCCTATCTGAGTTACAGGAGAGTTTGGAAGGGACATTTTGTGGCCAACATAGGAAGGGTTTACAGGCTGTGATGGGTCAGGGCTTGTCTTAAAGCCAGCTTGTCAACAGCACACCCACCTTTTCTACTGAGTACATAGCTTTATGTAGGGAGGCTGGGGGAAACTGTCCATCCTCTTCCAACAATAGCTTTTACACCATTGCTGGACTCACTACTGTATTGACAACAGGGCCAGGATGCTCACGCAGTCGCAGCATCCAACATTGCTGTTTCTCAGCCAGATGGGACATACACATGACCAATAAACTCGTTTTATTTGGTCAGTGAGAAAAGTGAATTCTGGGGACTACTAGTCACAGAAGGAAATGATGACACATAAAAGAGTGAAAAGAAAGGATTCCTGGTTGACTGTGTATGCCATGTGGGACAGAGTCTACATTCTAACCAAGAATTTAATGTACTGTGTCTCGTTCCCCTTTACCAAGAGCACATTTCAAAAACTCATAGTTCCATCTGTTATGTGTCAACAATTGTATACTGTACATTGTGTTTTTATCAAAGGCAGCTTTGGCCATGGTGTGGGCAGAGCTATATTTTTGGAATGTGTTTGTAACCCAGAGCAGCAGGAACAGAGACTCAGCCCTCTAGGCTCAATCCTGCACTGCCTATATTTGTGTTTCTCTAGCAACTGATGTTTTTGATTGATTTGTTTGACTGGAGGGATGGGGTGGGGGTTGACAGGTAAGGGTAGCTGCTCTAGGCTCCAGAATCAACACGGGGAAGGACTCAAGGCCTTTGGCACATCGGATCAATTCTCTGGAATGAATTTAAAGTTGTGATGAGCTCACCGCAACAGCTGAACTAACCCTGCCACCTCCAGAGTGGTCATTTGAAAGGAGACCTGGAGCCTCCTTTCTATCCATATTCACCTGTTTCCAGAGTCGCCCTCTGCTGGCCGTTTGGCAAGCTCACTTAGCCTGGTTCCTAACAGCTTGGCTTTCAGACCAGGCTAGAAAACACAAAGGAGACACGAACCATGCGTCCAAGATCAATGCTGCAGGGGCTGCAGTTAATCTGAGGACCAAACATGTTGTCAAGGGATGACACAAAAGAAAGGACTCACACCCCATTCCCACCTTTCTTGACTCATGGGGCTGGTAGTGAGATCTGCTGCTATGAGAATCAAATTGTTGCTTCTAAAGTGCCCCAGCCTTTCCCTGCACTAGAGATGCTGACACGGGTCTTGAAAGAGCTCCTGTTCCGGCAGATGTGGCAGAGGGAATCACTGAATGACTTCCTTCAGATGAACAGGTTTAGTACAAAAAGAGATCTATTGAGAAGGCTGTGAGAGTAGCCATCATAGACATTTGGTGTGCCAAACTGATTTCTGTGGAAGAGAGAAAAGGGTCACTGTACATTGAGAGTCCGAGATCAAAAGCAGTGCTGATTGACACGGAGCACAGACGATGGATCAGTATGGACGAGGATAGTTCAGCTGAAGCTTAGTTTGGAAAAATCAAAAAGATTCTACAAAGAGGAGCACAGATAAGTGAACCAGGCCCATAGCACCGCTTTACTTACAGAGGACTGGGGAGGAGGGCTGGCTTTGGCTAAATTAAGACTGAAGCTAGGTCTGGACTTATTGGTTTGGAGTCAAATTGGCTAACCTTCTCCAATTCATCTGTGTT
Source organism: Mastomys natalensis (assembly GCA_021653895.1). Classification (NCBI taxonomy): domain Eukaryota; kingdom Metazoa; phylum Chordata; class Mammalia; order Rodentia; family Muridae; genus Mastomys; species Mastomys natalensis. The sequence goes on from JAJTUV010000873.1 coordinate 423,786, forward strand.
CTTATCAGTGAACTGTATCAACCAGTCTGCCGTGGACGAGCACTAACTGCCAAGTTACACAGGACCACTATGAGAGCGACATGATGCGGCAGGGGGAAGATCGGGCAGGCCAGACACTGGGCTCCTTTCTCTTGCTCTTTTGAAACAGAACAGCTCCCATTAGACAAGCTGGATCTGATGACAGGCTTCTACCACAGTTACTGGGGGAGAATGAGGTTTCTCTCTGTCTTCCTGCTTATAGATGAGGTGGGTATTTTTATGATTATTCACAAAAAAAAAAAAAAAAAAAAAAAACCACAAGCCAGCTATCACCATATTTGGAAGTCACACTGAAGCAGGCCTATTTTGTAGTTTCACCTCATGTACCCTGAGCTTGACAGAGAAATTTAGAGCTGAATTTTAAGAGTTATTTTAGGAAACTCCAGCTTCTGTCTTTTCTGGTTGCAATCTCATCTGCTTTATCCCCCAAATATTTTTATTGGAGAAAGTGCAGACTGAGAAATTCCTGGCCCCAAAGAGAATAGATATGGTAATCTGAAAGCATGTTTTCTTTTTCGAGTTTATTATTTTTTTAAAACATTTCTAGAGAGATAGTTCAAAGCCACTAGCTGTTGTCTACAGAGGACTCACGGCAGTGCTGCATTCTTGGAATTCTCCAAGAAGCCTCAACTTTAAATCCTTTACCAGTAACCACCATGCTCCTACTGGAGCCGACTCTGGGCTCAAACAAGATAATCACTTCTAGGGATTAAAAGAACCCCAATTAAGTTTGCATTAGTGAAAGCAATTTAACTTGAGGTCATGTTAAATCAGGCCACTACTGCTAAATGAGCATGACGGGATTTGCTTTGGTGGCTCAGGGTAGAGCTTGGGGTGGGAACTGAGGGGATGGGGGATGGGTAGGGAGAGCATGGAGAGCTGAGACATCTCCACTGTCACTGTGCTTCAGAACATTTAAGGTTTTTTTTTTTTTTAATTTATTTATTTGTTCACATCCCTATCAAGGCCTCTCTGTTGCTTCTCTCCTCCTAATCCCACCATACAAGACCCTCTGCCTTTTCCCCTTTCTCCTTTTCCTCAGAGAAGGAAGAGCCCCTTGGGTACCACCCCACCCTGGGACATTCAGTCCCAGTAGGACTAAGCACATCCTCTTTCACTGGAGCCCAACCCGACAGTCCAGTTAGGGAAAAGGGATCCAATGACAGCAACAAAGTCAGAAACAGCCTTGCTCCAATTGTTAGGGGGACTCACATGAAGACCTAGCTGCATATCTGCTACGAATGTGTGTGTGTGTGTGGGGGGGGTATAGGTCCAACCCTTGCATGCTTTTTGATTGGTAGATCAGTCTCTGTGAGCCCACATGAGCAGCCCAGGTTAGTTGACTCTGTAAGTCTTCTTGCGATGTCCTTCACCTCTCTGGTTCATTCAGTTCCATCCCCCACTCTTCCACAAGACTCTCCAAGTTCTTCCTAAGGCTATAGGTCTCTGCTTCTGTTTGCATCCACTGCTGGATGACACCTCTCAGGAGACCACTGTGCTAGGCTCTTGTCTGTAAGCCTAGCAGAACATCATTAGTAGTGTCAGGGATTGATTATTTTTACATGAGGTGTGTCTCAAGTTGGGCAAGGCATCAGTTAGCCATTCCTCAATCTCTACTCCATCTTTATCCGTAGACGGTGGTAACTTCAGTTTCTATATGCTTCAAAGTAGAAGTCTCAACTAGGATCACCTCCGTAGACTTCCCAGAGCCTCCCTGTCTCAGTTCTCCAGCTACTCCCAGAGATAGATATCCTTCATCGATGGGTCTCATTCCCAGCTCTCTCCCATACCCCCTCTCCCCACAGCTGATCACTATCTCACGGCTTCTCCCACCCAGTTTGATCCCTCCATCCACCTCTGATGACTGTTTTGCTTCCCCTTCTGAAGTGAGATTTATGCATCCTCCCTTGGGCCCTCCTTATTACTCAGTTTCTTTGGGTTTATGCATTGTCACATGGTGTTCATTTATAAGTAAGTACATACCGTGCCTGTTGTGTGTGTGTGTGTGTGTGTGTGTGTGTGTGTTAGTACACTCAGGATGATATTTTCTAGTTCCATCTGTTTGGCTGCAAATTTTCACGATATCTTTGGTTTTAATAACTGAATGATATTCTACAGTGTAGATGTACTACATTTTATTTTTTTATCTATTCTTCAGTTAAGGGGCATTTAAGTGGTTTCCAGTTCCTAGCTATTATGAATAAGACTCCTATGAACATAGCTGAGTAATTGCCCTTGTGGTATAATGGGGGATCTTTTATATAATATATATATATATATATATATATATATATATATATATGCACCAAGAAGTAACAAGGTCTTGTGGTAGAACTATTCTCATTTTTCAGAGAAACCAGCAAGTTGATTTTAAAAGTGGTTGTACCAGTTTGCACTCCCACCAGCAATGGAGTTGAGTGCACCGTATCCCACCTTGCTCCATATCCTTGCCTGCATGTGCTGTCTCTTGAATTTTTGATCTTAGCTATTTTGATGAGTTTAAGATGGAATATCAGAGTCATTTTGATTTCCCCGATGACTAGGGACATTGAACATTTCTTCAAGCATTTCCCAGCTACTAGAGATCCCTTTATTGAGAGTTCTCTATTTAGCTCTGGGCCCCAGTTTTCTTGCTTGGCTTATTTTCTTTGTTGGTGTCTAATTTCTTGAGGTTTTTAAAATATATTTTGGATATTATATTTGGATACTTTGTTGGGAGTAGGGTTGATGAAGCCCTTTTCCTGTCCTGTAGGCTTTCATTTTGGCCTATTCATGGTGTCCTTGCAAAAGTTTATTTTTAGTTTCATGATGTCCCATTTATTAGTTGTTGATCTTAGTGCCTGAGCTCTTGGTGTTCTGTTCAGTAAGTTCTGTCTTGTGTCAATGAGTTCAAGGCACTTCAGCATTTTCTCTTCTATTAGATTTAGCAAGTCTTGATATACTTGGACTTGAGACTTGTGCATGGTGATAAATATGAGTCTACTTTAATTCTTCTATATGCAGAAATCCATTTAAACCAGCACCATTTGTTGAAGATGTTTTCTTTTGTCCATTGGTTTTGACTTTTTGTCAAAAACCAAGAGTTTAAAGGTATGTGGGTTTATTTCTGGGTCTTTGATTTTATTCCATTGATCATCTTCTCTGTTTTTATGCCAATACCATGGGGTCTTTATTACTATCATCCTGTAGTATGAATTGAAATCAGGGATGGAGATACTACCAGAAGTTCTTTGTACAGGATTATTTTAGTTAATCTGGCTTTTGTTGTTGTTGTTTTATTTTGTATTGTTTTCCATATAAAGTTGAAAACTGCTCTTTCAAGGTCTGTAAAGAATTGTGTTGGAAATTTGATGGAGATTGCATTGAATCTGTATATTTCTTTTGGTAAGATGACCATTTTTACTATGTTAATCCTTCTGATCCATGAGCATAGAAAATATTTCCCATCCTCTGATATCTTCCCCAATTTCTTTCTTCAGAGACTTCAAGTTCTTCTCATACAGGTCTTTAACTTGCTTGGTTAGAGTTACACCAAGATATTTTATACTATTTGAGGCTATTGTAAAGGGTGTTGTTCTCTAATTTCTTTCTTAGCTATTTATCATGTGTATAAAAGAGGGCTACTGATTTTTTTTAATTGATTTGTATCTAGCTGGTTTGTTGAAAGCTTTCATAAGTTATAGGAGTTCTCCAGTACAAATTTTGGGGTCACATGTATACTATCACATCATCTGCAAAGAGCCATACTTTAACTTCTTCCTTTCCAATATTTATCCCCCTGATCCCCTTTAGTTGTCTTGTTGCTATAGCTAGAACTTCAGGTACTATGTTGAATAGATATAGAGAGAGTGGCTGACCTTGCATTGTGCCTGCTTTTAGTGGAACTGCTTAAGTTTGATGTTGGCTATTGGCTTGCTGTATATTGCTTTTATTATGTCTAGGTATAGACCTTGCATCCCTGATCTCTTCAAGACTTTTAACATGAAGTGGTGTTGGATCTTGTCAAAGGCTTTTTCAGCATCTAATGAGATGATCATGTGATTATTTTTCTTTCAGTTTGTTTATATGATGGATTACATTGATGGATTTTCATGTATTTAACTATCTCTGCATCCCTGGGATGATGCCTACTTGATCATGGTGAATGATGTTTGTGTTGTGTTGCTGGTTTCAGTTTGTGAGTATTTTGTTAAGTATTTTTGCATCAATGTTCATAAGGGAAATTCATCTGAAATTCTGTTTTCTTTGTTTTGTCTTTGTGTGATGTAGGTGTCAAGGATACCATGAACCCATAGAACGAGTTTTGAAAAGTTACTTCTGCTTCTATTCTATGTAATAGTTTAAAGAGTACTGGTATTAGCTCTTCTTTGAAAATCTGATAGAATTCTATGCTAAAAATAATCTGACCCTCGGCCTTTTTTTGATGAGCGACTTAATGCCTTAATGACTACTTATATTCCCTTAGGAGTTTTAATACTATTTAAATAGGTTACTTGATCTTGATTTATTTTTGGTATGTGGTATCTATATAGAAAATCATCCATTTCATTTGAATTTTCTAATTTTGTGGAATAGAGACTTTTGAAATAAGACCTAATGATCTTTTGAATTTCCTCAGTGTCTGTTGTTATGGCTCCCTTTTCATTTCTGATTTTGTTTATTTGGATATGGTCTCTTTGTCTTTTAGAAAGTTTGTCTAAGTGTTTGTCTATCTTGTTGATTTTTTCAAAGAACAAACTCATGGTTTTGTTGATTCTTTGTATTATTCTTTTAGTTCCTAATTTATTAATTTCTGCTCTGAGTTTGATATTTCCTGTTGTATATTCTTTTTCGATATGCTTTCTTCCTTTTTTTCTAGAGCTTTCAGTTGTACTTTTAAATTCCTATTATGAGACCTTTTTAGCTTCCTTATGAATGCACTTAGTGCTATGAGTGTTCCTCTTAGCACTACTTTCATCATGTCCCATAAGTTTTAATATGTTATGGCCTCATTTTCATTGAATTCTAGAAAGTCTTTAATTTCTTTCTTTGTTTCTTCTCTAACTCAGTGGTCATTGAGTTGAGAGTTGTTCAAGTTTCCATGAGTCTGTGGGCTTTCTGTTGTTTTTGTTGTTGAAGTACAGCTTTAATCCATGGTGGTTTGATGAGATACAAGGGGTTATTTCAATTTTCTTGTTTCTGTTGAAGCTTGCTTTGTGACTAACTATATGGTCAATTTTGGAGAAGGATCCATGAGGTACTGAGAAGAAAGTATATTCTTTTGTGTTTGGGTGAAATGTTCTGTAGATATCTTTTAGGTCCATTTGATTCATAACCTCTTCTTAGTTCTTCTTATTTCTCTTCTTAGTTTCTGTCTTAATGACTTGTCCACTGGTGAGAATAGGGTACTGAATCTCCTACTGTTAATGTGTGGTGTTTGATGTGTGGTCTGAGCTTTAGTAATGTTTCTTTTATGAATGTGGGTACCCTTGCATTTGGGGCATAGATGTTCCAAATTGAGAAGTCATCTTGGTGGATTTTACCTTTGATGAATATGAAGTGAACATTCTTGTGTTTTGATTAACTTTGGTTGAAAGTTGATTTTATTAGATATTAGAATGGCTACTCCAGCTCACTTCTTGGGTCTGTTTGCTTGGAAACTTTTTTCCAGCTTTTTAATTTGAAATAATGTCTATCTTTGTTGCCCAGGTATGTTTCTAGTATGCAGCAAAATGATGGATACTGTTTTCGCATCCATTTTGCTAGCTTGTGTCTTTTTATTAGGGAATTGAGTTCATTGATGTAAAGAGATATTGATGACCAATGACTGATTCCTATTATTTTGATGTTTCTGATATTAGTGTGTGTGTGTGTGTGTGTGTGTGTGTGTGTGTGTGTATTTCCTTTATGCTTCCTCTGGGTGTAGAATTATTTCCTGTGCTTTCTTGTATGTATTTAACCTTTTGGGGTTGGAGTTTTCCTTCAAGAACTTCCTGTAGGGCTGGAATTGTTGATAGATGTAGTTTAAATTTGTATTTTTCTTGTAATATCTTGTCTTCTTCATCTATACCATATTTGAGTGTTTTGCTGGGTATAATGGTTTAGGTATGAATCTGTGGTTTCTTAGAGGCTGTAAGACATCGTTAAGCCCCTTCCAGCTTTTAGAAATTCTGGTAAGAAGTCTGTTGTAATTCTTATATATCTGCCTTTGTATGTTACTTGGCCTTTTCCCCTTGCAGCTTTTAACATTGTTTCTTTGTTCTGTAGATTTAGTGTTTTGATTATTATGTCACAGGGGATTTTCTTTTCTGGTCCAATCTAATTGGTGTTCTGCTAGCTCTCTTTCTTTAGGTTGTGGACATTTTCTTCTATGATTTTGTTGAAAATATATATTCTGGGACTCTTCACCTTCATTGCTTCCTATTATTAGTTAGTTCTTTTCATAGAATTCCAGATTTCCTGGATGTTTTGTGTCCAGATTGTTTCAGATTTAACATTTTCTTTGACTGATACATCTAGGATAGGGATAGGGAAAGGGTTCTAACCTGGATGCTCCTTGTGGATCAGGCCTGGTGCAGGCTAGCAGAATGGTGGCTACACAATGGAGCTTGGGGGACAGCATTCCAACAATGAAGTTTTGATATGCTCTAGTTGGCACTAAGACTGCAGTTGTATTATTGTGTTTGGAAAATGTGTTTCTTTACATTGAGAGTGTTGGTGCTTTGAAAATAGAACTATATCATTTGACTGAGATGGTTTTCAATTCCTGTCGCTTACGATTGTTTACTGAGTGAAGAAGAGGACGACCGTACATGGATTATGCAGATGGGAGGCCTAATCTTCAACCCAACCTACATGACATAATGACCTCAGTCTCTATTGCTAAAGAAGGTCTGAATGCTTCCTTGTATTAAGGAAAGAAGAAACAAAATACTTATCATATTATATTCTACGTGTGTGTGCAACACACACACACACACACACACACACACACAACTTTGTAGTTGACTCCATAACTATGTGGATAGATTCTCAGTCCATCTATGCCTTGCCTGAAGGAATATGACAAGTTGCAAAAATGATTAAACAAAAGCCAGAAAATCATATGGAATCAGTCATTTTCCTTGGAAGTGAACATTTCTTCTGTGTCACAGTCCCTGTGTGGCATCTACCTTCACTCTCAACATGAAATTTCTCTGGAAGAATCCCAATTTTTCTCATAATACATCTTGTATTTTGTTATTGCTTTAAACTGTAATGATCTAATGCCCATGTAACTGGTCTATCCTGGAAGAAGAAGGGTTATATAAATGCCTTAGCTCAAACACTTGTCCAGCAAGTGACTCCAGTTGTAACTACTGTTTACAGGGATGAAGATGAGTTGTGGAGAAGACTGGCAGGGATCATATCCTGACCATTCTCATTCCTAGCTGTGTGGTTTCAAACCAAGTCCTGAACCTTGGTTTCAGGGTAAGACTAGATAGTGTTATCACCAACCTCACAGAGTCAAGAGTGAATTAAATGACAAACAAATGTGAAATACTTGGAGCACTGATATTGCTCAGCAAATAGTAACAATGTCTATGTAAAAACACAACTCTTACCTGAAAGTGGGGTAAGGGATAGTTTATTCAGTTGCAGAATATGAGTGACTAATGGTCCGGTGGCACAGATTTAGGTCACTTCAAATTCTGTGTTCCAATGTGGAAGCAGTTGCCTGAAATTTTATAGTGATAAAACAAAGGAAGTCATAAATCAAGATACTTTTCTGATACAGTGTTGAGCATATCAAGTTGACAAGTTATACTAACGTTGTGTAAGGGTGGGAACCTCAGCTATTAGCCTTAGATGTCCTCTGACAGTATTCTTAGCCTGTTTGGGAAACTAAAATTCTGTTCACATATTTCAATGGACTTTTATCGCTAGTCACAAGGTGTTAGGTATGACCTAGATGTCAGCAAGAAATGCCTATTTAAGGGGCTTAAAGATAGCCTAAGATACGTAATCAGGCTTTGGACCTAGCATCCTAACCACTCCACATCATGGAAGCTCTAATCAATCAATCAATCCATCAATCAGCCTTTGCCAATACAGCTTCTTTCCAGAAAAAGTTCTTGTTCAGAACACCCACTATTTTTCTCTGTTTCTTTTACAAGGATCTCATGTAACCTATAATGAGTTTGAACTTACTATGTGGTCTAGGCTAATCTTGACCTCCAAATTCTCCCACCTCTGCTCCCCAAGTGCTATATTCTATTCATATAGTACTACACTGACATGCCCAACTTATGTTGTTTATTGTATTGTTGATGACATGTATGTCAGTAATACTATTGACACTATCCGTATTGGTTTCCTCATCCATCATGTATAGTCCTTATATAATAAGGATAATGATGGTGATCATGATGACCACATGTCACAGTGCATTAAGGAGGATCAAACTTGACCATGCTTAATTAAAACAAAACAAAACAAATACCCTGAAGCTCTCAAAGCATTTCACACTTCATTTCTAGTACTCACTACAGCTCAGGAAGAAAGAATTGGTACATAATTCCACTCTATGAAGGAGGCTGGAATGTTCTCAATGCTTGCTTGAGTGTTCAAGTTCCACTCTGCTATGACAGAAGTGCCAGAGACCCTGGGAACTCTGGGCCTTTCCTAGCTTTTACTCTCAGGTTTCCTAGGTTTTACTCTCGGTTCTTGGTAGAGGAGTGTATTTTAAACACAGCTACTTCCCCATTGCTCCCTGCCAGGGCCTGGGGCAAGCTGAGGATGCTCTCATTTGTGCTTGGCCTCTGAGATGTTGGATACCAATAGTTAAATCTCTCAGAGTACACTTGATGTGATTTGTACATATTTTATATGGTATCACTGAAAGCCAAGAAGAAGTAGAGATTAAACAAGTAGAGACTAGAGGCTTGGAATGTGTGGATGGAGGTCTCACACTTACTCTCCACAGCCTGAGTGCTCTCTCTTAGTCCCACTGACTAGTTTCAATATCTTTGCAATAGCAACACTCCAAATTCTGCTGGAGCTTTGACAATTCTCTTCCACGGTCATTTGAGCTCATCTTTAGTTTTGTAGCATTCTTCCCTGTACCAGATTATTTTCTCAGTTGTATTCATCTCTGTCCCAGTTAATAGCAGTGACATAAACACATGCTAATTAAAGCAGGCAGACAGATGGACAGACAGACAGACACACACACACACACACACACACACACACACATCACACATACCACTGCTAATGCTCAGTGTGTGCAAAGACTTATGGGTTAACTCTGCATAGTCTCTTTAATTTTTGTAACCACTGTATGTGGATGACATCTTCCTCTTTTCCAGATAGGAAAACTAAAGTGAGGTTAGGAACATATAACAAATTACCAGTGACACCACAATTGCATCATGTAGCTAGGACTCACCTAACCATTATGTTGTATTAGCAACTAAAAAAGATGAAGAAAGCTTTCATGTTTGAATATGAAATGTCCTCCACAAACTCATATGTTTAAACTCTTGCTTCTCAGCTGGTGCTGCTGCTTTGGGAATTAGAGAAACTTTTGGAGATAGAACTTAGCTGAAGGAAGTTGCTCATTGGAGTTGGTTCTTGGGGTTTGTAGACCGACCTCATTTCCTGTCTAGTTTCTACTTCTTAATCTACCCAGAAATGAGGAAGCAGCTTCACACTCTGGCTGCCATAGCTAAGAACCGCTCTTGAGATCCTGCTTTTCTGCTGTGATGGACTGTTCCCTGAATTATGAGCCAAAAATGAATCCCTACTCCTTTCACTTGCTTATTATCAAATATTTGATCACAATAGTTTGTGTTAATCCTACAGATGCAGGGAGAAGGACCACAGTCCCAAATCATGACCAAGTTAACCTCAGCTCTATTTGTGCATACACCTGTCTCCCTCTAAGGTGAAGTTCAGAAAATTAGCTTCAAGCCAATATGTCAAGCCTGTTTACAGGCCAGAATCATAGATTGTGGAGTTTTCACATAAGTATGGATACAGAAGTGAAACCAGGCAGTTAAGGAAAGTGGGTTAAGGAACAATGAGTGTACAAAGTTTCTGAGAACAGACAGCTCTGAGGATTGGCTTATTGTACATTCTGTGGTTACTGGGGTAAGGCATAGTCCAGCTCTGAGGAACAGAAACTCAAATTTCATAGAAAACAGAAACCTCTCTTGGCTAAGGACAGAAAATAGCTCCTAGGAACAAAATGTGGACGTTCTGGCTTCTCATTAGACAAATACCTAATGCCCTAGAGTAACCTCTCCTTTAAGCACAATCACTAAACTGCTGGTCATGTGATCACTGACTCATAGTTTGCCTAGATGTTTTTTAGCTCAGATGTTTCATGTGAGGTAACTTGATCTACAGAAATCTGAAACATGACCCTTCTTCAATGGAGATACTTCAACCGAATCTAGCCAATCCAGTAACTATTCAAAGGTTTTGGTCCTCCACTTTTCAAACCCTTTAAGCAATGACGTGGATAGGTTCATAGACTGGACAAGTAGATTATGTCATGATTTTGGAAGACATGAAATATAAACTGAATGATGTAGTAAAAATGAGGAAAGCTGTGGTCTCTGAGTGTTTAAAGTACATGCTGATATTTTTAATGTAACACTAAGTAGGACTACTACTTCCATTTTAACATTGAGGAGATCCAAGCTTAGAGAGGTGATTCTTCACTATTCAGAAAGGACATATCATACAAATTGACTTTTATTTTTTCCCAAAGGAGTTTGCTTTTAATTTGAACATTTTATATTTCTAGAACAATGGAAAGATAATATCCAACATGCCAGTAGAGACTTTATTCTGGTCATCTTAGGTTAACACCTTACTGTACAGTGGTGGATTGTCAAATCAAGAATATGAAAGTCAAAAAACTGTCATTGCTAAACTGTAGCCTTTATTTGGATTTTTCTATTTGTTTCTGATAATGTCCTTTTCTAAAACTTCAATAAAATATCACAGGTTTTGAGTCTGTAAGCAAGTTTTGGAGGCTAGAAGTCTAAAATCAAGTAGGCCGGAGGGCTGGGCTCTCTCTGACAGCCCTCATATAGTTTTGCATTTCTTCTATTCTTTTGTGGATGTCAGAAACATTTCTTTTCTTTTTCTTTTTTCTTTTTTCTTTTTTCTTTTTCTTTTTCTTTTTTTTCTTTCTTTCTTTCTTTCTTTCTTTCTTTCTTTCTTTTCTTTTTCTTTCTTTCTTTCTTTTTTTGTGCTCTTCTCAGGTATCTGTCTCTGTGTATAAATTTCCTTCTTCTTGTAGACTTATAAATCATATGTATTTTATGGTTCATTTTAAGTCAGTGTAAATTCATCTCAATTACATCTGAGAAGATCCTGTTGTTTGTGCAGATGCTCTCTCTCTCATCCTCTCCCTTTCTCTCTCTCTCTCTCTCTCTCTCTCTCTCTCTCTCTGTCTGTCTCTGTCTCTCTGTCTCTGTCTCTCTGTCTCTCTCTCACTCTCTCTCTCTCACACACACATTCAAATTCATTACAATCTTTTCTACTTCAGCAACCAAAATTCAATACAAATCTGGGTACTGCATTGCATTTTGTAATCACATCTGTAGTGATCTATTAAGGTTTGTTATTTCTGCCTTGGTCTTCATGGGCTCCCAGCTGGAGCACGGGAACAATGTATATTTTTCACAGAGCAGAGCTCAGTTTTCACTTACTGATACTTTCCTTCTGAGCAGCAGGTATGAGCTATTGATATACCATTCTCAGTAGTGAGTTGCATAGCAGTGGGCACATAGTTGTAGGCTCAATAAATATTTAATAGCTTGACCACTGTAAGACCTGCTGCCTTTCCGTTCTGATCCCAACTTACTTCCCCAACCATGGGACTATAACCTTTCCTTTATATAAATTATGAGTACCTTATTCACATTGGTAATGCTAAATTTCATTTTTAACATCCAGAGTTACATAATATGATTTTTTTGTGAACACAGTGTTGGACATAACCCTGCTCAGTGGGCTTAGCCACCTAAATGGCAGTAAAGTGCAGGTCACCTACAATAGCTGAGCTAGGTATAAAGATTTCTCAGCTTGACAGTGTCCAGAAAAACAGGCAGTTGGCTCTTCCTTTGTATAATAAGGGTTATGCAAATTCAGTTCTTTCAATGAATAATAGTGACAACAATATAGACAACCCTCCTATTAAGTGTATCTCGTCCTTTAGTCCCATTTAGGACTGAAAGGGAGAACATATACAAATTACTACATTGAAAATTCAGAATTCTAGCTCAGTTAGATATTTGTATGCTTTTTGTTTATGTTTGCTCACACATTAATATATTCATCCTAGGAGCAAGCAGCCACCATGAAGCAGAGATAATGAGTACATCCCTTAGCACAAGCAACTTTCTTCTAAGTCCCGGCTTCCAGGCTTCCTTCTTCCCTCCTTCCTTTCTTTCTTCCTTCCTTTCTTTCTCTTCCTTCCTTCCTTCCTTCCTTCCTTCCTTCCTTCTTCTTCCTGTTTTCTGTCCATAACATTGCTATTATACTCACAAACTCATAGCTGTGGTTGCCTGAACAGAATCAAGCCTAGGTTTCTTAAGTTAACCTTTGTTCCTTCTTTTTTTTTCTTCCTTCTTTCTTTCCTTCCTTCCTTTTCTTCCTTCCTTCCTTCCTTCCTTTCTTTTTTCCTTCTTTTGTTCTTATTTCTTACTTTCCTTCTTTCTTCCTCCCTTCATTTCTTCTTCCTTCCTTTCCTCCCTTCTTTTCTGAATTTCATATGTATACAATCATACTCACTCTTCACCCCCTGCAACTCTCCCTAGATCCCTCCTAACACATTCCCTTCCTAACTTCATTTTGTCTTTTTTCTTTTGATTCAAAAATAATTTACTATGGCCTATTAGTACTTGTATGAATGTGGGGCCAAGCACTAGAGCTTGGTTACCTACCAAGTGTCCACACTATCGAAAGGCATGATTCTCCCCCTGTGGTTATTAGTTGCAAGAGCACTTCTGTAAAGGGTAGGGCATGAGAGATCTACATCTGTGCTGGTGTTTTGGGTGACTTGCTCTAAATGGCTCACATTTATCATCATCACCCCTTCACAAGCACACACACACACACACACACACACTCAGGGAACATAGTGAAGGAGGAAAGAGTATCAGAGCTGGAGGACAGGGAGGAGTGCTTATGAAATGCTATTTTCATAACATGAACATAACATGGCTGTTATCCTCACAAACTCTTAGCAGCTGTGGTTGCGTGAACATGATCAAGCCTAGGTTTCTTAAGTTAACATACATTGCTCAAGTTCATTTTCGAAGCTTCTGGATGGGGACAAGACATCTCCTCCTCGTAGTACTATTTTCCCTGCTGAGTGTTTGTATGTTCTTCCTTAGAAACAGATCCTTGAGCTTTCATCACCCTTTCTTTGAGTTCCTGAGTTCGTTTCCTGGAAGTTCGATCCCCAGTGCAATAGTGGTGAGAGACTCGGAACCTCTAAGGTATGTTTAGGTCACATGTACTCTGCTCTGATGAATGTGTTACTTTGGCTGTGTCAGCTGGATTCATTACCAGCCCTCTTTTGCCATCTCTTTCTTTTGCTCATAGAACTGTATCCTGCTGTGTTGGAATGCAGAAAGAATGAAGATCCACCATCAACACTAGATGAGACATCTTGATTATGAACGTCCTAGTGTCTAGGATTGTAATAGACTCCTATTGTTTATAAGTTACCAAATCTATGCTATTCTATATGGTAGCACAAATGAACTAATACACCCCCATGAGATGCAGTTTTCACAGGGTAATTAAAGTTCAATGAATTTATTTGGGAAAACTCTAATCCAATGTTTAATGTCCTTATTAATTTACAGACTGGAACACACACACACACACACACACACACACACACAGAGAAGAGGCAGAGACAGAGACATAAAATTATGTGAAGACCCTGGAAGACGGTGTTGCTAATGAGAAAGAACATAGCAGAAAGCAGCTCCCCTAACACCTTGTGGTTGGTTTCCTATTCTCTAGAAACATGAGAATATAAATTTGTGTCCTTGTTATTTCCTGCTATGAAAGATTAAATACACTAAGATAGTGACCAAGGATTTAGACTCTGGGGTGAGATGCTCTACTTCAAATGGCCATGCAACCATGAGCAAACTGCTTCACCACTCAGTGCTAACAGTTTCTGGGTGATGAGTGGACAAAAAGAAAGAGAGCAGAAGGTTTACTTTGAGAATCAGTCAAGTCCAACAGAAAAGAGAAAGAATACATCAACAAAGTTGGCAAAGTTTCTCCATCTGAATTGCTATTATCCCACAGGAGGGAGCAGAGAGGGACACTTGGGTTTTATGACTTGAATAGAATTTTGTTGTAATGAAATGATACAAGAGCAGAAAGAAGACTGTCATGTCCTAAGGCAATGGTTAGGAAGGGAAGGAAAGTAACTATAATAAAGGAAGTTCCTCGGATGGAGCCATAGCTGAGTAGCAGAACATTTCACTAGTATGCATGAGGTCCTGGTTCTTAGCACTTCAAACCAATCAGTGAGGAGAATTTCTATTTGTGTGTCTTGAATGAATTGCCTCACCTCCCTATGGCTCATCCCTGCCTCATAGAACATTGTCAGGAGGAGCCCGCTAAGGAAATGCATCGCCCTTGTAAGGATGCTCTAACAGTCTACAACTTTCCTAAAAGCAGGTACTTTGAGTTCATTGTTCACATTGGCACTCAAGGACCAGAAGTGGCAGACAGTCTTTGAGCATTTGTTGGATGACTAAGTGGTATCTGTTGGTACTAAATAGAAAGAGTAAACAGATGGCCAATTGCGCAGAACAATGCCTTCTATCTGTCAGTTTTACGTGGTAGCCTCAGGCTAGTACGAAGGATGACAGAACATCATTTAAAGTTCAGGATGGAGCATACTAAAGGAGTAAATGATAAAGAAAGAAATACACAATTTCCTAAATGTAAGGAGTTTTACTTGAACATTCAATCTTCAGAGGTGGAAGTTTCTAAATTCACTATAATTAATTTCAAATGGTACCTGTTCTGTGGGATTAGGGGCTCCACACATTCCCTCAAACCAAGGATACAGACACACAGATACATAGACAGACAGACAAAGCATACATACACACACCAGCTCATATATCATATGTTTAGACATAACCATATATTCTGTAGAAATTTATCCATACTCTTCCTGTTCCCAGGAAGAAAATTTGAATGTCCTTAGACATATGTACAAGGATCTGCTTCAGGATCCTTGGATGTTGCTCTACTGACTTGCACCGAGGATAGACACCAGACTTTTGTAATACTAAGGATGTGCTCTAGTACTGAGCTACTGTTAATCCTACTGGTAAGAATAAGACCAACAACCCAATGTAAAGCCAAATCTGAAGCTAACTTTACTTAGATACTGGCCAGGTCCTTCTCTGGTCCATCTCTGGTCCATCTCTGGTCCATCTCTGGATTCCCAGAAAATAGCCATGAGTCACACCTTGCAGAGGCTTCAAAAAGATAATCCTACAAGGCCACAGTATTTTTCATCCGATCAGTCAGAGGCAAGCATATATCCTGACCTGTTTCCTGCCTATGTATCTCCTGCCTACATGCAATCAGGAGCAAGTGTACATCCCAATGTATTTCCTGTCCATGTACGTCCTGCCTACACATGATCAAGTACAGCCAATGCAGATGGGTCAAACAAGCATAGGACAAGCAGGAAGGAATTATTAACTGCCAACGAAACTCTTAACCTGAAAGATTACTTTTCCTGTTTTGGTCTCACACTACATTCCCGGACTCACACTTTCTCCCATTCTCCAACCTCCCCCACTACCCTTCAAATCAACCATATGTTTGTTCACCTTGAGCCAGAACTGCATCCACTTTGCCATCTGCCAGTTTCCTCTTTCCACATAGGTACGTGGCAGATGTCTACTTTTTTTTTCCCCAGGCTCAACTCTGGCATGGCTTCCTTGGGTACAGAGGGTAGTTCTTCTGGGTACAGAGGGTAGTTCTCTGGGGACTGTGGTCTCATCAAAGCCCACTGCCACCGTTTGTTTATATCCAAGTCTCTCACATTCAGTCAGGAGCTTCCGAGAGCTAAGTCTCTCAGTTTCACCTTTACACCTGTAGTTAAATCTCAGCTGATCTGATGAAGACACGAATGGCTGATTTACAACTTCTGTTAATTGAAGGCTTAATTTGGGTCATAGACTTTGGTAAAAAGAATCCACACTCACACCTCACATAGCCTGCAGATAGTAGGAAATGGAGCCATGAAAAGGAAAGCTGCTTGTTCAGATACTTCCAATGATTAAATGAGAGAAATGAAGGTCAAACTCAGGACTCAGTAGCTGATTTAGCCAGATCTCAAGCATTTACAAAACAGCCCTGTATTTAGTGTGAATCACTATAACGTCTGCAGATTCTCACACAGTATTGAACAATACCTTCTTTGAAAGAACAATGGGAGAGCCCAAGCCACTCTCATTCAACAGGTCAATAGCCCATCAAAAGCAACAGGGCTGGGGTATTGATAAGGAGTCCTAATGAGCACTCTCTGCATTCCTTCCCATGGATGAGATGGAAGTGGGCTTAGCATTGCCTGAAGAGGATCCTGGGTAATAAAGAGAGGAAGCACCCTGACCCTGGAGGTCCAGGGTGTGGGAATGCAGCTGCTCTCTGT
This sequence comes from Mastomys natalensis, assembly GCA_021653895.1. Lineage (NCBI taxonomy): Eukaryota > Metazoa > Chordata > Mammalia > Rodentia > Muridae > Mastomys > Mastomys natalensis. The sequence goes on from JAJTUV010000873.1 coordinate 440,512, forward strand.
TTCTGAAGATATGGTCCACTTTTCCATGTCCAGGGTCTGTATTTGTTGTTCTGTGGGAAATTTTTCTTTAAATACCTTTCCCACTCACAAACACATTTTATCCTAGCAACTAATGCACAGTAGCAGAGCCACCCCAAACCCACTCCCATTGCTCTCATTACACTGGCTGCTGTGCTTCTCTGAAAGTCTCTTTCTTTCCATCCCCTCTCCTATTTAAGGGGACACAATGACTAATGACCAGGACACAATGACTAATGACCAGTGGATCCCCATACATGAGAATAAAGAAGTAAAGCTCCCATATTTGAAACCACGAGACCACTTGTCCCCTAAGTACCAGGTAGGATGCTTTTACCAGAAAAGACAGACTTCTTTTGTAAAATTGTAGGGCGAAGCTCTGTGTGGGTGTAAGGAAAGTGGCCAACTAGGGTGATAAGTTTATGAGCAGAAATATTATATTACAGCCTTTCCATCCCTTGCGGTTATTAAGCCTATCTGACACTTCTGCTTTTCTGTATTATTCTCTGGTAGTCAAGTGGGCTTTGCACCTGACAGACAGCAGTCACTTGGAGAGGAGCAGACACTTTCTCAAGGTTAGTCAGATGAAGCAATGCTCACCTATGGAAATGCTCTTCTCCCATACTGGTGCTGTTTGGTATGAAGAGCTTTTGAAATCTCAGGTTTTGAATCTTTTGTTAATCCTACCCTGACAGAATAGGACCACTACCACAATTTTAAGCCAGATTTAAGCAAGCTTTAGATACATACTTACCAGGTTGTTGGACTTTGACAAGGTCCGTTCCAGTGTTCCCAGGAAATGGTCACATCCTGCAAAGGCTTAAAGAGGCAATCCCACAGGCCACCATATTTCCCAGCAGGTCCAATCAGGGGCAGACATCCTCACATATTCCCTGTCCATGTAAGTCCTACCTACATGTGATCAAGCATATCTGGTATTCTTGGGTCAAACAAACTTGTTTAGGGGAGTGAAAATATCTGGCTTATTATCTCCCATAAACAATATAGCCTCTAACATCTGTCGTTGGGCATGGGGCTAACAGGTAAGAGGCATTTTTGTTTCATGTATCTCTTAGGCATAGTAATTAAAATTAAAACATAACTTTAATTTTCATACTTTATTTTTTATTGGATATTTTATTTATTTACATTTCAAATATTATCTTCTTTCCCAGTTTCCCCTCTGCAAACTCCCTATCCCATCTTCCCTCCCCCTGCTTCTATGAGGGTGCTCCCCACACAGCTTCCCACCCACCTACCAACTCCCATCTCCTTGCCCTGGCATTCCCCTACACTGGGGCATGAGCCTTCACAAGACCAAGGATCTCTCCTCCCATTTCTGCCAGATATGGCCATTCTCTGCTACATATGCTGCTGGAGCCATAGGTCCTTCCATATGTACTCTTTGGTTTGTGGTTTAGTCCCTGGGAGCTCTAGGAGGGATTCTGGTTGGTTGATATTGTTCTTCCTATGGGGTTGCAAACCCTTTCAGCTCCTTCAGTCCTTTCCCTAACTCCTCCATTGAGATCCCCATGCTCAGTTCTATGGTTGGCTGCGAGCATCGCTTCTGTATTTGTCAGGCTCTGGTAAGCCCCGTTAGGAGACAGCTATATTAGGCTCCTGTCAGCAAGCACTTCTTGGCATCAGCAATAGTGTCTGGGTTTGGCGTCTGTATATGATATGGATTCCCAGGTGGGGCAGTCTTTGGATGGCTTTTCCTTCAGTTTCTGCTCCACACTTTGTCCCTGTATTTCCTTTAGACAGGAGCAACTCTAGGTTAAAAATTTGGAGATGAATGGGTGGCCCATCCCCCTAACAAGGGCCTTGCCTAACTTCTGGTTATGGTCCCTATAGGTTCTTCCTCCCTTTTTGTGGGCATTTTAGCTAATCTCCTGGGAGCCTCTTGCTTTCCTGGCATCTGGAACTTTCTGGTGGCTACCCCCATTTCTCATCCCCCATTGCTACACACCTCTGTTTAATCACCATCTTCTCCCATACCTGATCCTGCTCCCCCTTTTCTCCCTCATCCCCCTCTCTTCCTTCCAAGTCCCTTCCACCCTCTACCTCCTACTTTGTTCCCCCATCTAAGAAGGACTGAAGCATCCACACTTTAGTCTTCCTTTTTCTTGAGCTTCACATGATCTGTGAGTTGTATTGTGGGTATTCCAAACTTTTTGCCTAATATCCACTTATCAGTGAGTACACACCATGTGTGTTCTTTTGTGACTGGGATATCTGACTCAGGATGATATTTTCTAGTTCTACCTATTTGCCTGTGAATTCCATGAAGTCATTGTTTTTAATAGCTGAGTAGTACTTCATTGTGTAAATGTATCACATTTTCTGTATACTTTCCTCTGTTGAAAGACATCTTTCCAGCTTCTGGCTATTATAAATAAGGCTGCTATGAACATAGTGGAGCATGTGTCTTTGTTATATGTTGGAACATCTTTTGAGTATATGCCCAGGAGTTGTATAGCTGTGTCCTCAGGTGTTACTATGACCAATTCTCTGTAGAACTGCCAGACTGATTTCCAGAGTGGTTGTACCAGCTTACAATCCCACCAACAATGGAGAATGTTCTTCTTTCTCTACATTCTCACCTTTTATGTATATATTCAAGCTTTCCTACTGAAGGGATTTGGACATACATTCTTAAACATACTTCTCCAGTACATTGGTTACTTAAGGACTGAAAAACCCAGGCTTCATCAATTTTTTTCTGGGAGATTCAACAATCTGGAAAGAGCTCACCTTACCACTGGAAACTGGTTAGTTACCAATACCACAACCAGGCAAACATTTTTTATAAGGTGTTACTGCAGCTTCTAAGAATGCACGCTAACCTTTCCATATATTCCTTTAATGCTGTCTTATAAACAGTGCTACGTGAGAAGCCACCAAATTTCATGATGGATTTGGGGGCATTCATTTTTCTGTGATTCTCTATGCATATAATAAAGTCATATGCCTTTTCTCTTGTTGATATTCCTATTGCCAGTTTATTTCACAGATTTAGTTACCAAACACAAAGGCATAAGGAAAATGCCTTTTATATGGTTAATTATTAATCAACTATTTTTAAACCTACCATTGATTGCTTGCTATGAGCCAGGAAACATGGTAAAGTGCTTTGCACCCACGGTATCATTTAATGCTATTGTGTTATTAACCTATTTTGTACAAGGCCTAAATAAGGTTATTAACTTTTTAAAGTCAACATAGTCAAGAATTGGGGGATTCTGGATTCAAATGTGTTTAATTTCTCCAGAACTCTTGGTTTTTTTTTTTTTTTTTTTTTAATCAATTGAATGAAGAAAATAGACCTTTTCTGTCTCATATACTAACAGTGATTTGTTTTGTGATGATGCCTGACGAAAGACCAGGGCTCACACAGTGGGCTCAGGAGAGGTAGGAAGGTTGAGATCCTTGAAGCTGATGCCCTGTAACCATCTGCAAGATGGGTAAAATCCTAGATTGATTGACAAAGCCTACTGGTGGATTTTATTCTGTGGCAGAAATGTTTCTATCAGCATCTTCCAATATTTAGATTTATATTAAATTGTACTTGAAACTTAAAAAAATGATTGAATGTGGTTATTCGCATATGATTTAGCCTGAAATTAAATTACAACCAGGGGGAAATCAGTTCCCTTTGCTTGGTTTGTCCTTGTGGTGCTTTGAATGAGAATGGCACCTATGGGTTTATATATTTGCATCCTTAGTCCCTTGTTGATAAACTGTTTGGAGAGAATTAGGAGGTGTGTGTGTGTGTGTGTGGTGTGTGGCCTTGTTCTAGTAGGTGTGACCTTGCTGGAGGAAGAAGTGTGTTACTCATTTTGATATTTTGAAAGCCCACACCAGGCTCCCTCTCTCTTCTTTCTTTCTCTCTCTCTCTCTCTCTCTCTCTCTCTCTCTCTCTTCTCTCTCCTCTCCTCTCTCTCCCTCTTCCTCCTTCCCTCCCTCTCCCTCTTTGTCTTCCTTTTCTCCTCCCTTCCCTCCTCCTCCTCCTCCCCCTCTCTCTTCCCCCCTCCCTCTTTCCTGCAGATATAACACTCTCATCTAACTCTCCAGCACCATACCTGCCTGCTTGCCTCCATGTTTCCTGTCACATTGATGATGCTGAAACTCTAAGATAGCCCCCAATTAAATGCTTTCTTTTATAAGAGTTGCCCTGGCCATGGTGTTTCTTCACAAAATTACAGCAGTAACCAAGACAGTTCATTTCCTTATATATCAATCAAAAAAAAAAAAAAAAACCTTAAAGAAACTGACAGATAAATGAAAAGCCACATTAGTCATACATTCTGCTAAAGACAGACTATATTTTAAAAAAAAAAGGCAAAGAGCAAACATTTTCAGAGAAAGGAGAGATAGAATTGCTTTTGCTTTTTTTTCTCTCCAATCCTTTGCTGATATGCTTTGTAGAGTCCACATCCTTTGGAGACCCACCATTTAGAAAGCTCACTTTGGCAATACAATTCAGAAACACTACCCTCCTAAATTCCTGGGGGGGAGGGAGGCTTAGAACACCTTGTCTACCATTTATCAATGTTTATGTTGTTAAATATTTTGTGGGTGCACAGCTCTCCATATTTCCTGGACAAAGAACACTTGGAGTAGATGACAGCTTTCTTTGTTTCAGACAGGTATGATATGATATAAGATTTAATAAAGAAGAAGAAACAAAGAAAGAATCTTAATTTTAGAACACTTGGGTCCCAGCAGCTCTGCATAGCTTTTTCTATGACATGTATAGACCTCCTTAATGTTCAGAGGACTTGTCTGATGGCCTGTCCAGGAGAAGTTCACAATCTAACTCTGAGACTCTCTCCAGTTCTTCTGGTACTAGGAACTCCCCAGGATAAAATGGGAGGAAATCAGCCCTGGTGCAAAAATAGACTCAGCCAAAAGCCCATGTCCACTGATGATACCAGCATGGATGGAGTGTGCAATATTCACATTCTAACAAGAATCAGTGCTGCCCAGCGGCCAACCCTGACCAGGTCATCTACGTTTTGCTTCTCCACTGCTGTTTGTGACAGTGAAAGAAACTGGGGACACACTCTACTAACCCACTTAGGCCACTGTCCTGATTTGACATTGTGCTTCTGTTGAATCACATCCTTCATCAGTTTCTATTTCTGTATATTATCAAGTCTTAGAACAAGGACTTGGGACTTCTAGAAAAAGAAAGCTATGGGGTCAACTCAAAATTAAACAGTGAAGATGATCAGAAAAGTAGCTAAGTAGGCAGCCAGCACACAGTGTTGTAAGGCTGGGGAGAGAGTTTAGTTAATAAAGTCTGGAGAAAGCATGAGAAGATGAGGCAGATCCTAAGCAGCCACATAAATGCCAGAGGTGATCATGCATACCTGTAACCCTACCATTGAGAGGGAAATGAATCCCTGAAGTTCTTTGAGCAGCCTTTCTAACCAATCAGTGAGCTCTGGGTTCATCGAGAAATCATATCTTAAACAATGAGGCAGAATTGCTTTTTAAATAAAGAGGTCATGAAGTTGAGAGTGAAAAATGGAACTGCAGGTGGTGAGTGGGGACTGAATACGTAAAAACCTCTCAAAGAAATAAAATATTACAGTTTTTATAAAGGATGGGAGATACCTTTTATCGACCTTTGGCTTCTAAATGTGCATATGCATATGGGCAAATGCATATAGATACACAAACATGAGTTGCAATTGCCAATTAATCCTGCTCAATCAACCAGGCAGTTTCCATGTGTTTCTAGGTACCGACCCCAGTGTTCTAGGTTCCCAAAGACACACACACACACACACACACAGACACACACACACAGACACATGCAGACACATACACACAGACACACACACACACAGACACACAGACACACACAGATACACACACACACACACACACACACACACACACACACACATACACACAGAGCCTTCTATTTTAATATGTCTTGAACAGCTTAATGTCTGGGCCCATTCCAAAACCTCCACATGGCTAACACCTCCCCTCTGTTATTCCTGAATTATTACTTACTAAAATCTATATTCTATCTTTTTGGCCCTAGACCCAGTCGGGGGCTCTTCCCAGGCTCTTACATGACTAGTGTGCTCTTTCTTCTGTACTTCTAAGGCCTGGTCTTTACTCCTCTCCCGGCATGGTGGTGCTAGAACCTTCTTTTTCTTAGTCCGCTTGCCTGTGAATCTTAAAGTCCTGCCTATGTCTCCCTGCTGAGCCATTGGCCTCCAATAACTTTATTTACCAATCAAAACCAACTGAGTACAGAGACCATCAGTGTTTTACATGTAGATTTTCATGTAATTTTGAAAACTCAATTAATATAATATAAACATTACACCAAATCTACAACATACATGTTGTGCCCCCCAGCGCACGCTTGCATGAGCACGTGCACGCACACACACACACACATTATACATGTACACATGAATGACGGGGTGTGCTGTTGTGATTCTCAAAATTGAAGTTATGAAACTGCTAACTGCAAGTTCTCTCATCTCTGGTGCATCTAGAGATGGCAAGTGACTCAGGATCAAGTTATACATTTTTTGTTGTTGTTGTTATTAGTTTTGTCTCCAGCACACAGTTTTCTTTGGAGATACTTTTACTGTGATGGATCCAGATTTGAGAGCTTTGAGAACTGTGAGATGTGGCTACAGTTTTAATATATTCCCCTAAAATTCACAACTTAGAAATGTACAATCCCTAAATTCATGGGTTGATGGTGTTTAGAAGTAGGACCTTTGGTAGTTATTTAGGGTTAGCTTAGTGTCTTGGTTAGGGTTTCTATTACTGTGATGAAACACCATGACCAAAATCAAGTTGGGGAAGAAAGGGTTTATTTGACTTACATGTCTACATTGTAGAAGGAAGTCAGAACAAGAACTCAAACAGGAAAGGATACTAGACGTAGGAGCTGATGCAGAAGCCTTGAAGGGATGAGGCTGCTAGCTTGTTCCATATGGCTTGCTCATCTTCCTTTCTTATCGAACCCAGGACCACCAGCTGAGGGATGTAACCACCCATAATGGGCTGTACCCTCCCCTATCAATTACTAAGAAAATGCCCTAAAACTGGATCTTAAGAAGACATTTTCTCCATTGAGGTTACTTCCTTTCAAATGACTCTAACTTGTGTCAAGTTTTCCTAAAACTAGACAGGACACTTAGAAGATGAAGGTAGGGGCCTTTATAAGAATGGAAACACATTTCAGTCTCACCTTATGATGCCATCTACCCTTGATATTGGGCCTGCCACCTTCTAGAACTGCAAAACTCAATTTCTTTTCAAATCAAGCATACAGACTTAGATGTTATGTTAGACTAACACAAAACAGACTAACATGGGTCATGTCTTAAACCATTTCATAGGAGCACAGCCTTGGCCCAAATGCACTTTGTATTTAATTCCTGTGAATAACTTCTCTGTATTTTTGAGGGGGAAATACAATCACTCACAGGTTTGGAGGTGTAAAAGTTTTGTTAATATAGCACCAGTGAAGTAAAGAACAGGGTTCATAGAACACTCTCAATGAATGTTCTCATGGTTTGTTATCTTTAATATTGTTTTCAACAAAATCTCAATCATTTGATTTTATCAATAAATCTTGGGAGCCAGATGCTGGGGTGGTGAAAGCCTACTAGCTCAGTGAGGCAGAGAAGGCACCCAGCTGATCTTGTTCCTCAGCTGATGTCTCAAAAGACAAAATGTTCAGTTCTTCTCCACACTGTCTCAAAAAATCTTCAAAGTAAATGTCCCTCCTCTCTACTTTCTGTGCATCTCTCTATTTGTCCTCCCAACTTCCTCTCAGGATCTATATATTATTGTCCTATGTTCACTTCCTGACAATTGGTTGCTTGACCTGCCTCTTGAACTATAGTTGACTTTATTTGATCCTGTTTACAATAAGTAGAAAGCTCTTGGATTAAAGATTTGTGGTAGGGCTGAGCTGCACCAAAACTAGAAACAGATTTTTTTTCTGGAAACAATACAATCTCAGAGGTCATAGTGTGATCAAATGTCCTGCAATTTTTAACACTTTAAAAAAATAGAATTCAGTGAAAAGTTGCACAGAGTGTATAGAAAGTGTGATGTTCCTATGTAATAGTCACTGACTTCCACAATATTAACTTCATACACTACTGTGATGCAGTTTTCAAAAGCGGCCTTTATCATTGGTTCAATACAATAGAGATAGCTAAACATTGTAAAAACATTTCATTAATCAGCTCATTAGATTCTTCTCAGGATTCCACAATGTTTAGTTATCATCATCATTGTTAAGATTATTACCTTGGAAAAGTCATGTCATCTACCTGGACCCCAGTTTTCTCATCTGCTAACAAAAAAACCCTGGCTTACACTAAAGTTTGAAATTTTTTGGACATTATAATATGATTTCTCCATATTTGTATAAGAAGAGAAACTTTTCTAGCAGCAGCACATACACGTGATAAATTGCTACACTCAATTGGAGAGGAGAAATGCAACATAGAAAGCAGAGCCAAGATTATTTACAAACCAATTGCCCACCTTGGGCTTAATGACCCATACTTCATTGAATGTAAGGAGTCTTCCCCATATTCTAACATCTCTGAGAGGTATATTTGCTTCACAACAAGGTTGCTGGCTAGTTTATGCCATCGTGACACAAGTTAGGGTCACTGGAAGAAGGAGACCTCAATTGAGAAAATGTCTCCATGAGATTAGACTGAAGGCAAGCCTATAGGGAATTTTCTTAATTAGCAATTAATGGGGGGAGGACCCAGCTCATAGTTGTTAGGGCCACCCCTACACAGATGGTCCTAGGTTCTATAAGAAAGCAGGCTGAGCAAATTATGTAAAGCAATCTAGGACCATCTGTATCTAGGTTCTTGCTCTACTTCCTATCCTGGCTTTCTTTGATGATGAACTGTGATATGGAAAAGTAAGACAAATCCCTCCTTCTCCAAGTTGCTTCGGTCCTGGTGTTTCATCATAGCAATTGTAACCCTGACTAAGACAATGAGCTTGAGAGCTCAGTTGGCAGCATCTTTCCTTTTAGTGGTAAGAGGTAATAATATGGTCTTGAAGTCTAAAATCTGGTCATTGAGGAAACTCTCAAGGACATTTATTTTCCCACAAAAGCCTTTGCTGTTTCCTGACTGGCTCCAAAGAAATAATTATTTTGGCCTCAGGAAAAAAAATGCATGCATGTGTCTATAGGATCACTTGTATGGAAATATGTTTCAAGGGCTGTTATGAATATTTACATACATAAACTCATCTAATTCTAATAACTCTTTGTTGTGTGATCAAAGCCCAAATCTACAATGAAGCAAACAAAGCATTAGAAGTTTAGAGTATTGCTGAAGGGCCATGATGTGGTGAACCCATGAGCAGGATGTGGGTGTCTGGTTCCTGGCTGTCTGCATGCACTACGGGATGAGGGCATTGCCAGAGGACAGCTATACTCTCAGTGAGGTACTAACCTTGGCTTCCCATCACTGTGGATCTTATACATTGTGTTGAAGATAGAAGGATTCAGTGGGAGGTCTACGCCCAAGAAACAGATTCTTAAGAACGCGTTAGGTTTCTGAGCAAAAGATGACATGCTTAGTGCCTAGTGGTGAATACAGAGACGGGTTTGGGCAAGTCTCCATTTGTCCTGTGAAATTTGGACATTATCCTGAATCCTGTCTAATCTGGAGTTATTTCTGAAACCTTTGAAGGGAGTAAAGTATGTCACAGATATAGAGTTTTAATAATTAGCAATTTTAAACACATAAAAAGACTGGATTATAACATCAAAAACTACTATGGTGCACAATGCAATTAAAAAGTGAGCCAATTTATATGTGGCATACAAATATCTCCTCTTATTTATTCATTAGAATGCCTTCCCTTTTAAGTAAAAAACATCAACAAACTCTTCTTCACCTATCTGAGTCAATTCTAACAAAGAAATAGCTTAAATAGAAATTAAGTTAGTAGGAATCTTATTTGTACTTGACACTATTGGCTGCTTTGGCTCTAAGCACAGTGATGCCTCTTTGTAACTTTAATTTTTTTTAAAGCCTATTTTTAATGATAGCTCCTAAATGCTTTAACCTCCCTTTTAGCCCACCACCCACCAGAGGCAGTAGAAAAGAAAGATACAGGATAAGTGAACCTGTTTAGAAATGGTTCTTGGAGCAGCTCTTGTCTGTGTTGTCTGGATATTGGCAGTTCAGTTCATGGGTTAGGAGCAGCAGCTCGATCCACTCACAAACGCTTCATTGAAACATCAGCAGTCCAGTTTGGTAGAGTTGGGATAGCAAACATGAATCAGCAGTGGGAACACTACCTAATAGAGACAGCTAGGCCTTAGCCTAGGCACTAGTCAGCAAGAGGGTCCAGGAGGGATGCCGGGAGCAGTTTTCCAATGTGCCTCTCTCAGAAGCAAACACTAGAGACCAACAAGCACTGCACAGTTAGCTCTATAAGCAAAGCCCAGCCTAGCTGTTGGTCTAGTCCTTTTTACACTTCCTCCAAATATCACGAGTCCTCCACCAGCCTTACCTCAGCACGTGTATCAGCTGACATCATTCTGCCAATCAGCCTGAATCTGAGGAAGATGCAAGAAACTGCAGCACACAATTAGAAGGGTTTTGGTGCATTTCTCTCTATGGAGTACCAACAAAATAAGCTCAACTATGTAATATGAGCACTTGTGTCTGCTTCAGCTAAATATTCCTTCATGAGTCTGCCTTAGCCTTTCGCCTGTGTCCATTTCAGGACATCACACCTTCATGTATTTGCCCCAACAAAACACCATCTAACACAACTGACTTTCCAAAGAACCCTTTGTCCCTTGGTATAATTGTAGCCTAGTGTCTCTGCATTTAGGTACCTATTTCCCTATCTAAGCAAGTTGAGTAGATGATGAGCATACCATTCATATCAGAGGTAGACGAGATGTGCGTATTTATCATCACCTTTATCTAGCACATTGTTTTTCCATTAAAGTGGCCCCCGAGAAGCTACCCATGCTCCAGTAAATGGCCTTTCTCGTGCTGGCAGCACAAAGTGGAGTGAGTTTCTAAACATGTAAAAGCATGATGTAGGGGGGTGGGGTTTAGGAAGGAATCGGGATGAAGCTGATTAAGCATGTTGTAGGAGTGTACGAAATTGTCAAACAATAAAAATCAAAACAAGTAATTCCCGGAAGATACCAATATAGTCTTATGAATGCTCTATTAGGAGACTTTTTCAGTATGTGGAAATAAAGTGATTTGAAATGACACAGAAGCCATTCCTACCTTGTATGCAGGCTTCAAGTGAGCAGGAACTAACATCAGGGGCTCCTCTCATCTGGACATGATGGAGTTAAAATGTAGAAAAGACATGCAGGACCATGTTAGATCAAACAAAAGGTCCAAAGGGCTCGAGTATGATTTAGTTGCACTTCTGGAATAATCTATTTTCTCCCTCATCATATCTTTACCAGGAAATACATTTTAAATAGCTTTATTAAGATATCATTGACATGTAATAAATTCTATATATTTAATGTGTACAGCCTAAAGAATTTGGACATGTGTGATTTCATCTGGAACTGACATGGCAATTAAAGTGCTATATGTATACATAATCTCTAAAAGCTTCCTATGCCCTTTACATGTGTGTGTGCATGAGTGCATGTGTGTACATGAGTGCATGTGTGTGCGTGAGTACATGAGTACACATGTGTGTGTGAACACATGAGTCCATGTGTGAATATGTATGTGCATGAACATTTATGTATATCTGTTTGTGTCTGCCTGCATTTTATGGTAAGGAAAGACTGTGTTGATCCTTCTTTTACATTTAGAAAATGAAGCTTGAAGGAATTATTAAATTCTTTAAAAGGCAATTGGGTACCTTAGCATTGCATGAACATATCCACTTAAGTGGACTGACTGGCAAAAGCTAAAATAGGATAAAGACATGTTTCCAAGCTTGCTCCAGAATTTTATCCTTAATGTAGAAATGATGTTATAAATACCTTGTCAAAGAGTAAAAAAGGTCATGGCTCAGGAAGATGTAGAGACTGTGCACAAACTTCAAGTGCCAATGTGGATAGGTTTTGTGTCCAATTGCTTAGTCAGATAATAAGTACTATAGATGCTTCCATAAAGCTATGTGTTAAAATGTGGTTAATATAGACAATTAGTAGTCAGTTAATTAATAAGATTAGCCACCATAACATGAATATGCCTCATCCAATCAGCCAAAAACCTTAAGGCCAAAGAAAAGATTTCTTAGAGACAGACGGCCGCCTCAGACTCCAGAGCACGGCAACTGCTGCGGTGCACCACCGCTGGCCTGCTAAGAAAAGATTTCTTATTGAATCAAATGTGCAAGTAACTTTGCTGTGACAAAATGCACAACAGACTCAGCTTATGGGAGGAAAAGCTTATTTTGGTCCATGCCTTCAGGGCTATTTCAATCCATGGTGGAGGTCACGGCAGCAGGAACATTTTAAGAAAGACTCTTCACATGGTAGCAGATCAGGAAGCAGACAAAGCATGTCTGAATTGGGCGAGTATACTTTAAAGGCTTTCCTCCATTGTCCTACATTACCAGCCAGTCCTCACCTTCAAAGGACTCTGTAACCTTCTAAAGTAATACCATGAGTTGGAGATCAACACAAAAAAACACAAGCCCTTGGTGGACACCTTAGATGCATCAATAATGTGAGTGATTCTTCCAAGTAACCATAACAACATTATTCTTGAGTCACTAGCCTCCAGACAAAATCCTGCGGTGTCAACTCTTACCTAACTCTCTGTCTTGCTGGTCTTTTCCATAGACTAGATTTTCGATTTACAGGATCATATTTATACCATGTTTTAAAAATCTTTCTCCTATTGGTTTGTTTCTCTGGAGAATCATGACTAACCCAACCTGGTTCCTGTAAATTTCAAGAGTAAATTTTATTGCCACCTAGATTGTAGTAGTGGCAACAGAAAAACTCAGGTGCATCAGTCAGATAGGCTAACTGTGCTTCGATAACAAATAACTTAAAATCTCAGTGATTTAGCATTATATAGACCCATTTCTCCCCGATGTCACATGCTGTCACAGGGCACAGAAACACAATGGACTACAGGGTCCAAGCGATACAGTAAGTGATTGAGAGAGTGTATGATTGTAGGAACCTGAAGAGCAAACACTTTATTCTAAATTAGAAAGCTGGTGTTACATTGTATCACAAGCAGGCAGAGCCTCTACGCACATTTCCCAAACTTTCAGTAGACAACACACAACAGAAGTCAGGGGGGGGGGTTAAATCTAAAATGTCTATCATTGATATTTTGGTAACACATTCTAATGAGAAAAAAATAAAAGCATATGTAGGCCAAATAAAGCCTTTCTGCTTATTCCAATAGACCCAGGGGCCTCTGGCTGGCAAAGTCTGTTTGAAAAGGACTACACAATACAATTCATTCTTGTTTATCCTGAGCTCAAGCTTGGTATGATCAAAACCACGGTTCCAAGAAGAGGCAAAGACCTGGTTACGATTCACAGAGGCTTACTGTGTGGAAAACCAGCAAGCTCTGATGATGAGAACACAAAATCAGCCTGCATACCCATCCTCTCTGTGAGAATGAAAACTAAGGATGAGCAGGCTAGAGAAGAGTGTGACCTTCAGAACAGAGCTACGTCATGTGCACAGGTTGATCGTCACCTTGGTTTAAATGTCCTTGACAGAGGCATTCTTATGGGTGACCAGAATTATTTTATGGTCCTCAGAAATCACACTGGAAAATAGACTTCATTACCTTGGCCTAGCTGAGCAACAGAAAGCATTTGGAGTGTTCTCAATATAGGAAATAAGCTACACAGAGAGTTTGTGCACAAATGAAGATGGAACAAGAGAAAAGAATCCACAAATTAGCTCCTCAGAAAAGCCTAGTCACTCTTATCCTTTGGTGAGAAGAACAGGGCAACAAGGCTGCTTGCCCCCATCCCAAGATGCTTTAGCCCCTAAGCTATATGAGGGGAAGACTTCATTCATTTAATGTCTATCCTTTTGTTAGGATAGTGTACCTCAAGGTATCAGTCTGTTTAGGCTTCTGCTAAAAACAAAAACTAAAATAAACTGAAAGCAATGATCTGGGTGTTGTGGCCTGTTATCTAAGCACTCGAGAGGTGGAAGTAGGTGGATCAAAGGTCTAAGTTCATTTGGAGCTTTATTTATTAAATTCATATAGTGAGTTTGTGGGTTTGAATAAAAAGCCCCCCAAAGGTCCATAGGGAATGTCAGAATTAGGGGTGGCCTTGTTGGAGCAAGTGTGGTGTTGGATTGTTTTGAGGTCTCAGATGCTCAAGCCACACCCAGTATAACAATTCTGTCCTGTTGCCTTCAGATCCGGATGTAGATCTCTCAGCCGCCTCTCCAGCACCATGTACACCAGCGTGCTGCCATGCTTCCTGCCATGACGAAACTGGACTAGACCTCTGAACTATAAGACAGTCCCAATGAAATGTTTTTCTTTGCAAGAATTGTCATGGTCATGGTGTCTCTTCATAACAATAGTACCCTGAACTAGGACAAAATCCAAAGCCAAAATTACAAACTGGGCTGAGGATATAGCTCAACGGTAGGTGATTGTCTAATATGTGTGAGGCTTTGGGCTCAAACTCCAATACCACACAGACACACAGAAAAAGAGTGATTGACTTCACACAGTTCTAGAATCTAAATTTCAAGATCTAGGTGCCCTGAGGGTGCTTTCTTAAAAGACATCTCTTCTTAGGTGGTATGGGGCTACCTTCCTGATCAGACTGATTTTCCTAATATAGCAAATGCAAAGAGGGAGAAATTCCTGGAGTTATTTTTTTTTCTCTCTCTCTCTTTTTCCAGAAGCCAGGCACAACCTGTCTGACCTCACTGAGAATATCCCTCCTTATAAACCCAGTTTTGAAATGCACTGGGAAGTTCGAGCTCCACCAGTAATCTTTGGATGGTACTGTGGATAATGCCCACAGTACTGGTACAGAGCACATTCTCAATAGTTGTAGAACTGAATTGCACAGTCTGCATCCTCACATGACACCTTCTGCACTGGCATTCAACACTTTGCTAGCATGAAGAAATTGACATTGAAGTATACTCAACTTTCCACCAAGTGGATTAGTAAGATCCCCAAAGGAATTTATTCTCTTCATTCTGGGTGTCTTTTAATTAACCTCTCTGAGCTTCTGGGGCCTTGGAGGAACAACATACATCTTTCTGAAGTAGAAAGTGAGATAAGTTGTTGTCTAGCTTATCAGAAAAGTGCAATATAGCAGACTGGTTGAATACACATGTTACTAAGGAGAAGGAACATTTGTAGCTTTGTGTTGATCAACAATAGAGAATGTATATTTGAAAATGAGTATGTATTTATGTTAAAAGTGGGAAAATACATACTTTGAAATATATAGTATAAAATTATTTCTGTAGGCCAAAGAAGTCAATCTATGTATAGGGGAGCTAATGCATAATTTGTGTGAGTGTATTTTTTAATGTATATGTGATATGCATTGTACAGGTATAATATATTTGTGTATAAGGAAGAATATATGCCTGTAGTCTGCAGGATATAAGTGCAGATATGTAGGTGGCATAAAGGTAGGTGTTTCTATGGGAGCTTAATATTGAAACCCAGAGGGGACTCTGTTGAAGTGTTCATACCTATGTCCTATCCTGACCTGCACAGATTCCCCCAAGAAGCCTACAGATCTGTTCTCATGACCCTGCCTCCCATCGACAAATGACCTCAAAGGCAAACAGAGTCCAATGAGAACTCCCTTCTCCATTCTCATCAACACTCATTTGTTCCTTGTTAACAGTAGAGCATCCAGCTTGCAGGAAATTCTAGATACTTGAACAAGAGGCAAAAGGAGAGAAGGGAAGGTAGAGGTAGGTGGGCAGGGGTACAGAGAAGATGATGATGGCAAAAGGAAGACGCAAAGAGGGGAAAAAAAACCACAAGTAGGAGGCAAACAGGAGAGCAAGGGAATGAGCCCCTGTGCTCATAAGGTCTCACTATGTAGCCCTTGCTGGGTTTAAATTCATTAAGTCAACTAGGATAGTTTCAAAATCTCAGCTCCATTTGGGCCTCCTGAATACTGGCATTAAGGACATGTGTCAGCACTATTCATTTAAGGTTGGTTTTTGTGTGTGTGTGTGTGTGTGTGTGGGAGAAAATAAATGTTTACCATATAATCAGGGTATATTGAGTCCTGGGAGGAAGACAAGATGGACAATCGATTGATGGGAAATAGCCTGGGTGTATTTGTAAAGATTCTTTGGCATATTTATTGAGGAATGCAGAAGCGGGCAATGGTAGGGTAGGGTTGAGCATCCGTCCATCACCTTGCTAATGTGCTACCTTGCATTTAACATATTTTTTTCATTTTCTCCTGAGTTAGAACCCCAGGATTCCATTCCATGCTCATTTGAAAGCAACCGGATTTCACAGCCCCCAGGCCTATGAAGAGGCTGCTCTGGCTTAAGTTTTTTCCCCATGGCTTTTCCATCTGCTTCAACCATTGCAAATCCAATTTTGTATTTGGCATAAAGTAAATCAGTTTCAAGAAAGATCTTGTCATCATCCAAATCAAAACTCCACATTCCAAGTGCTCAGTGCCAGCTACAAATTGTCAGAAGGGGCTGAAGGAAAGGGAGAGACTTCTCTAGACAGGAGGGTGGAAAACACATATTGGAATGCAGTGTAGTGACTCTCTCATGTCTAAATCACTCAAAGGAAGCTCAGAAGAATTTTTAAAAGCCCGGCCAATCTGTTCTGCTGTTAAACCTCTCTCCATCTAGTCTACCCTCTCTCTTCCTCTGTTCTGGAAACTTCTAACAGCAAGGGGCTCTTCTGAGTGTGAGCAAATTTCTTTCTTCTGAGAATCTGAAAAAGCTAACCACATTGATGTCTAATGAACTGAGCTGTTCCACCGCTCTGCTAGTGGCTCGGAGACCAGATGGGTTTGCCAAAGCCTGAAAATTTCAGGACGTCTCCATCAGCAAGTAGGCCCATGGTACTTTTCAAAGGCAGCCCAGGTCTCATTACTTCTAACTGTATTTGGTTGCTACATATGTGACAGCTAATCTCTTTTGTCATGTCTGGATTGAGTGTGATAATGGATCTGTTCTTGGCCTTCCAGATAAGGTCTCTGTGTGTCTATGACCTTGTTTCCAGAAAGATTTAACTGAAGAGGAAAGACCCATCCTAAATGTAAGTGTCAGCAGCCTATGGGCTGGACTCCTGAAGTACATGACGACAAGGAGGAGGAGAGCTGAGCCCCAGTGTTCTTGACTGTGGATACAGTGTGGCCAGCTGCTTCACACAGCTGCCAACACGAACTCCCTTCATGAGAGGCTGTATTCCCTCAAACTCTAGCCCCAGACAATCCCTCCCTCTCTTAAACTGCTCCTTGTTAATTTTGCTCACAAAAATAAGACAAATATAACAAAATAATCCAAATTCAACAAATTCTATGGAGGCAGTAATGCTAACTATGCATATTTAATAATTACCCATTATATGCATGTACTAAAGGATCACACCATACCTTATAAATCTGTTCAGTAAAAATAACATAAAAGACGAAAAGACCCTGAACCTCATGAAAATGTAGGGTAGAACAAGAAGACCTAAGCAGGTGGGCTGGTGCTCCTGTGACCTCAGCACAGATTCATGCTTGCTCCTGGAGGCCTTAAATGCCCTTGATTTCATTTGCAAAGTCCTTAAACTCTAAATGCACAGCTATCTAGGCGAAACTCTATACTACAAGTAACAAAAGAAAAAGGTAGGGTTGGTTTATTAAGCAATGTATCCACATAAAGAGGAGCTGTTATGTTTTGGGATAAAAAATGAGATAGAGAAAAGAAAGAGAGAATGAAATATAGTTGTCCTTACTTATCTATGGGGATGGTGGATTTTGAAACTGCAGAATCATATGTATGCTTTTAAAAAATATGCACACATATATTCCTACTATAAAGTTGCATGTATAAACCAGTCACATTGAGGGGTTGCTACATTAACTAATACTAAGATAAAACAAGTATAATAATATACAAGAATGAAATATGAGTTTTTCTTTCAAAAATATTCATCTGAGCTATTTACCATGCTCATCTCCTGCACATAAAATAAAATAAAATAAAATAAAATAAAATAAATAAAATAAATAAAATGAAATGTGTTCACCTTGTGACTTAGAGAAAGCACTTCAGATATTCTCTTTGTCACATGCAAATCATGATCATTGTTTTTTATTACCATTTTAAATAAAATAATGAGTTTTTTTTTTAAAGAGGAGTATGTTGATACTGTGAAATTCAATCTGCTAACAAGACACAAATACTCATGAATAATGGGCAGGTAGCGTCTACAGCAGGGGTCCACTGGACGAAGCAATCACTCATGTCCAGGCAGAACAGAGTGAGATAACATGACATAGAATGACTTATAATATAAAACTCACACGTTGTTTTTGTCTTGGCTTTTCCATGTAATATTTAGACCAAACTTGATCACAATAACTGAAAGTCCAGATGAAGGGGATTATTAAACAGTGAATGATCTGTTAGTGCTTGTCTCTATGCTTTAAAGACAAGCACTAATAGATAGCTGTCATGGTTAATGCCTTTAAGTCCTTTCTCTTGACCACTTAAAGGGCCCATTCAAATTTCAGAATGTTTAAAAGTATGTTTCCAGAAATTCCAAGATGCACTTGTCACTTGATGGGTTTCTCAACTCATTTCAGATGCTATAGCAAAATACCTCAGAACCAGATTGTTTATGAACAAAAAACCCCTCATGTCTCAGCTCTAAAAGCTAAAAAACCTAAAATCAAGGTGCTGACAGGTTGGTTGAGATCCCCCTTTCTGTTTCACAGCTCTCTTTTCACTGAATTTTCATGTGGTGGAAGGAGGAAGGGGTCCCTTTCATCACAGACACTGAGCCTATTAGTGAGTCATTCACTCTTCCGATTTAATTACCTTTTAAATGCCACCCCCTTGCTTGTCGCCCCATGGAGAATGAGAAGATGTGAATGTTGGTGAGACAGGAGCATTCAGACCATAACAGCAGATACCCAGTGAGCCTGAGCACTGTGAAGGGACAGATGGAAAAGATTTGAGGTAGCGGTCACTCTGCAAATTAAGATTCTTCCATTCTGCTAAACTTCAACTGTCCTCCACTTTGCCCACACTTACCTCTGTGGAAATGAAAGAATCTCACAACTATTTTCCCTCCATTGCATTGTGTAATTTTTAAATGTAAGTAACTGTTTCTCTTTTCCTGGGGGCACTGACTACAGTGTAGCTTTCTGGTAGATCAGCAATATATGTTGAAGAATAAATAATACTGATTTGAGCAAAATAGTGATAGAATGATGGAAATGGTCTGCATGATTTGAGATGGGCTTAGGTCAATTGGAAAAAGAAACCTTTCCAGATTTCGGTACGTCCCATCATGATCAAATTCCAGCAGTCATCAGAGTTAGAAGAGGATGGGTGGCCATTTCCAATGAAGATCAGGACAATGATAGACTCAGAATTCATTCATGACTTCAGAAATTGGTTCTCTCAAGAAGCTCACTGGGTGTCCTTTGAGTGTGAGACTTTGTACTACATTCTTAGAATGTAATAGTAATAAAATAAATAAATAAATTGATCCTTACCCTCTCCAAGTCTAGGCAAGGACTTAGCATTGATATTTGTAACCAAGTACCCATAAATAACCTGTAGAGTCTGCCCAGACCAGGACACCACTGCTTAGGAAAAAGGGAAATAAAAATATTTTGGTCAAGCAAATATGATGGGCCCAGTTGCTTGTATTTTTAAGAAACTTTACAGCTGGATCTGATAGGGCAATCCAGGACAATGCACTTAGAAAATAGATGTGGGAAAAAAAGAAAAGCCAATGGAAATACAGGCTGAGAGAAGCACAGAAACAAAGTGGGTACTGAACATTTTTTTTAGTGGCTTACTCTAAGTCACATTGTACAGACAGAAAAATCTCAATGTAGTGTGTGATTGATTCAGACCTATAAAACCCATATAGTGAGGATCAGACATCTAGGCTGTATTTTTGCTTTCTCTTCCTCCTCTTCTTTTTATCAAGTCTGAAAAGCCTAGGTGAGTCTGATAGGAGAAGAGATCACGATGTATAGATAAGTCACACATTTCTATGAACGTAAACAATTTCACTATCGGGAGCCTGAAGTGAAATTGAAATCAGTCAACAAAGCATCCTCTGAGCATCTGTTCTCACTTGATTCTTGCATCTCTAAAGCACCACTTTGAAGATAAGAACCATTATAGGAGCCATGATGAGTTTATCTGGTTCTTGATACATTTTCCTTGCTCTCAAAATATGCAAGTTATGTCAAAGAGTCAGAAGATGTCAACCCAGGACCTCTGCCAATCATCACTATACCAATGTACTGACAAGTCTCCACCAGGCCACCCTGTGGCAAATATGTATTTATGACACTTCAGGGGGTACAGAGGAAAAATGAAAACACTTCTAAGTGGTCTTGTCAGGGGTAGAACTGTGCCTGATCAGGCCCTTCATTGCCTTTGTACATTGAACAGTAGAAGATCAGGACCTGAAAATGTTGGACAACAAACTCTCAACTAGTCCTTAGCCATGCCTATAAAGCCTAGAGTGTTGATAAGGAAAAATTAAGTTATCCTTTATCTCTCAGAGGATAAAACATTATAGGGTGTATCCAGAAAAATTATCCTCTCCATTCTTTTCCAAAATAACACAGGTTTTCCATCAAATCTGTATTCCTTCATCTCCTGATTCTATCTTCTCAAACCCTGGTTCTATCTTCTCAAACCCTGTCTTAATTTACTTGTGGTACTCTCTTGAACCACTCCCTAGCAAAATCAACAGAGAAAACTAGCTGATGTGGCTTTAAACTCTGGTTTCTATTTGGAACTGATTTCTCCTTGGACATAAAATCATACTACTTAATCATTAGCATATGGATTTCCATCCAGACTATCATTAGGTTTCCTAATTTATCAGATATAAGATACAAGAATATCATTTATAAATATACACCTTGTTTTTTTTTTTTTCTTAAAAATCAATGTAAAATCGCTCATCTCAGAGATAACCAGTCTGCTAGAGCTGATTCCTCAAAGACTAACAACAGTGTTTTCTTATTTTCCTATGTGGTTTCTAGAAGTCTTAGACATTTTGTATCATCAAAACAACAACAATAACAACACACACACACACAAACACCTAGGGCTTTCTACTTTATAACAAAAAGAAGTTCATTTATCAGATGGCTTTTAAGGCTAAGAATCCACTATTAGGCAGTCCTACCATGTTCTGCCTCTGACCCAAGCCTTATGGGTATGTGGAAGTATAGTGGATGTGATTACATAGCAGGGATGAGAACAGGAAGACCATATGGCAAGACAGAAAGTACAGTGGCACACGGAGGTCCTGCTCACACTTTTGTATAGGCCTGTCTCTTCTGAATTAAGTCAGTCCTGTGAAACCTACATTAATTAATTCCAAGTGTGACCTTTCTGTGGCCAGATCTTTTAATGGTCTTACCACCTCACTGAGATCTAGACTTTCAGCACATGAAACTTTGGATTCACTCCAAATCATACTGGAGCCATGACACCCACATCAACTCTATGGTCTATAGGCCTGTAATCTTTGTAACCTATTGAGGACAGCTCAGCTTATCAGAATGTGACATATTCTGCACACATTGACTGTCAATAGACTTCAATTCCCAATTACATTTTCTTTTCAAGTTATATCCATTTCAATAGGAACTTCCTGGATAGAACAGGCAGAAGTGATGTAATATTGTTGTCCATTGTAGAGCAATCTTAAGGCAGCAACGAGTAACAAGCTGTATCGCCTCGCCCCCACCCTTGCCCCCGCTCCCCGCCCTCGCCCTCGCTTCTCTAGCTACTTGAGCTCTCCAGACATCCTTCCTTTCTTGAGTTTCCTCTGTGTCTCTCCCTTTTTAAGGAGCAGTGTCCTTTTAATGCTTCTCTGTGGCCATTTTTTATGAAATTGGAATTTTCTGGTCATTACAGATTTCCATGCTCCAGTCCAGCAATACATCATGAGACATACCTTGGGGCCACCTGGCTTTGGAGGACTGGGAACTGAAGTTGTTGGAGTTTTGTTCTTTTGGTGTTTAAATGTATAAACAAAAAATAAGAATAAATATTTTTGAATGCTGAAGTTAGGGTGAAATTTAAATTTCCAGACCCATAAGTTAAAGTTTATTAGATGTACTTATTAGAATATATATTATTAGAACATACTTATCCTCACTCATTTAACTATTGTCAATGTCTGCTTTTATACAATAAATTCAAATTGAGCTGCTAGGACAAACTCAATGACATGTTTGTTTGTTTGTTTGTTTGTTTTTCAAGAAGGGCTTCTCTGTGTAGCCTTGTCTAAATTACTCTCAGAGATCCTACTGCCTCTGCCTCCAGAGTGGGATTTAAAGGTTAGTGCATCACCACTGCCCAGCCAAATGCTTGTTCTTAACAGAAGAGAGAATCAGACATTATATTCTAATTTACTTAAGGTTTTGCTCCACAAAACGTTTCTAATATTAGTATATTTCTTAGCATTGTTCAATAAATGTCATTTTAAATGAGAATTCAGCAAGAGGGAGGTGAATTTATTTCTCAAGCCTACAGTATATTGGCATAGTCCCAGTATTTACTATAGCCACTCTCTCTGCAGGGCTGGCAGTTGGGGCTGGGGTTGGATGCCCTCTCTGCTGGCAGAATTCTCCTCCTGCCTTTTTTCACCATTTGTTTCCTCCTCCATCCCCCACCCCCCGTACATCCCTTTAGTTTAAACCATCATCGTCACTCCCTTGGACCATATGGTAGCTTCCTAGTTAGTTTTCCTTATTAGCTTTGACGTTTATATTTCAATCACTGCCAGAACGATCTATCTAAACCACAGATTTGACTCTAGCAGTCTCCTGTTTGAAAACATCCAATGCTTGATAATTACTATGACAATTTGGCTCCTGTTTTCCATGGGACACAGAGATTTTCTATAGCCCTTGGCTGTCACTGTAACCTCATTCTCACTCCATTCTCCTCTTTTTGTTAATATTTGGATGGATAGTTCACAGTCTTTGAACCATTATTTAGAAAAAGGGAAGGTTTTTT
The DNA here is from genome assembly GCA_021653895.1 of Mastomys natalensis. Taxonomy (NCBI): domain Eukaryota; kingdom Metazoa; phylum Chordata; class Mammalia; order Rodentia; family Muridae; genus Mastomys; species Mastomys natalensis. Next base: position 463,742 of record JAJTUV010000873.1, read on the forward strand.
TCCTTCCTTATCAGATACAATGACCTGTGAGTGTTACGTGTTATGTGTCAATCTCATAATATTATAATAGTAAAAGTCATATGATTAGCATTTATTAAAATTTTTCTGACAAGACAGAGCACTTAGAAAACTGTTTGGCTTGTATTTGATTGTCAGTGCCCTAATTGAAAGAGAATAATCTGAAAAGACAAATACTCTTTCTGTTTTGTCGATGAGAATTTTGCATCTCAGGAAACTTAAATCAATTGCTGAGTGGTATAGACCTGGTGAATGGTGCAGCCAGGAATGAGCACAAGCTACTCTGATTCCAAAACTCAAGCCCTACTCTACCAATGAATGCACCTCTTCTGCCCTCGTGTGCTGGACCTACCTTTAGCCAGCTTTCCCTTCTGCTAGGCATCGACCAGGAACCCCTGATTTGTAGTACCTAATCACTCAGCAGCATAAATATTCCAGCTACGACACGTTTCATGCTGTAAATCTGTTTAGATTCAAGTGAAAAACAGATGTGCCATGGTGTATAATCATACAGAATCCATCCCCCGGTTGCAATCATCATACATGAAAACAGCAAGTGTACAGATACCAATAAAACACAATACATCAGGAAATAAATAGTTTGGAATATAAATTACCTTTGTAATTAAAGTTAGTGTCTGATATCACTTAAAATGAGTCTTACTATAAACACTCAACAACTGGTTTTTCTGAGTTCAAAGATGAACTGCCTCTGGCATACTGTTTTGCTGCCAGAGAAGGGAGAATCACAAACATATGAAGTGATTTCTACTATTAATAATCACCAAAAGAGGGATAATATCTTGTGATGACCATTTTGGATATGAAAAGCAAAAGGTCAAGAGTGACTTAAATTTGAGAATATTCTTCACAGAGAGGTAAGGGTCAATTGAACAATGGAATTCTCACAGTTTCAAAAGAATCAAAATCTCTAATGTAAATAAATCTTTAAAGAGTCATTAGACATCTCTCTTGTCTTTATTCCCTCTGCTGAGAATATGTTCCACATTAGTCCTAGGAAGGAAAGCATCCAGGAGGCTAGGAGCTGGCCAGATACCAGAGGGACTTAATGGATGCAAGTTACATGGTGGCTGTGCAGTATAGCTTAGCAGTGGTTGATGCTTCTGAATTCCCATTTCTGGACATCTTCAAGGCTGAGATAGAACCCAATCTTTGCCAGCTAGAGCCTCTTTTATCATTAGAATTTTTGCAACTGCTCTAAGAAACAGTTTCTTTCTTTTAAGCCACAAGCTGTTAAAGTTCTTAGCCTGTCAAATCTGAATCTACCAGGTTCTAAAAGTGTCTAATTGAAAACAGATATGATCAGCCAGTAGACACTATAAAAGACATTCTAATTATTTTCCTCTTCAGGTATGATCATCATTTGAATGCCCTCCCCCCCAATTTAGTTACAGAACTGCTCAAGCTTAGATCTGAGTTTAACGGAATTGGACAAACTCTGAAATATCAACACTCCACGTATAGCACTTACGTTTGCCTTACACTGAGGAGTGAAATTTAATTTGGAATTCTAAGTCCCTGGCTAGCTGAAGACACGACTCCATGTAGAAATTCACAAGTGACCATCATTCAGTAAAATAAACCCAGTGCTCATTTAATTGCCTGCTTCAAATCTAATCACAGGTGAAAAGCTCAACCTTACTGGTCTCCATACACACCTATAAAAGCATCTAGGTTTTCAATGATTGAATTTCTCAACATTGAAATAACAATAGCAGCAGCACAAGAGGGGACCTTCCTTGCCAATAAAGGAAGCACAAGCAAATAAAAAAGGCATTTGTGAAACCAAATACGTCAGTTTGTATCAGGATTCTAAAACACGCAGAGATTTTTCTCCCCACAGATATTTATATTAGCAAACAATGAAAGTCACATGTAAAATCTATATTTTATTTATTCATATATTTTTAAAATATGATAGTTTATAGGATGCAGATATAAGTATTTAAGATAATATTTTAAAACAACATTTAAAAATTCAATGAGATGACTTTCAATTCATAAAAATGAGTGCTGTAGTTCACCTATGGGCATAATCTGACTAGTATTTTTCTAATTTTGAAAGGCAAGGAGCCCAAAACACTAATAGCAATTGTTTCTGGACCTTATAACTGTTCTGAGTGGTTTACCTTCCTCCTGTTCTGTCCCTCCAACTGAATTATAAACATATATTACTTGAACAATAAAAATGTGAAAGTTAAATCCTTTGTTCATGGCTCTCACAATCACAAGACAAACAGTATGTCAAAAATACAACAATTCCATTAGTCTATTCAAATAAGCAAATAATTCACACCACCATTCACAGTATCTCAGGTGTAGACATGGCACAGAACTTAAAAGAACAGGGGCTGGTTATATGAGTTCTTGCAGGTAGAAGCTGCTGCTGAAATGCCCAGAGGTTTCTAGGACATGACTTGAGATTTGGTTCTGTTAGGGTTCTTATCTATTGGGCTGGACCAATCAGAGGTGAGTTAATGGAGTTCCATTCATAATAACTACTTTAATCAGAGTAGGATTGGAAATACAAGATCCAGTATCCTGAGCGAGAAGGTGGGTTGGATTATAAGATTCAGGCTAATCAAAGAGAGGGAGGTCACAACTAGTAGAGAAATAAAGAGCAAGTTCAAGAAATGGAAACTACCCAACTAATTTAAATAGCAGAGGAAGGGAGGATTCTCCCAGGGATGCTTCACTACTGGGAAATGTGTGGAGGTGGCAAGGATGCTCTGATGAGACGACTCTACCCTGCCTTTGATTCTAGAAATGTGCCATACTTCACCTCCACTTTTCTTTGAGCATCTGCTCCACAACGTTCTTCACAAACCACTTGGCTTTGCACATTCTTTTCAGCTCTATAAGCCCTTGACTTGTATATGATTGTGTGTACTCTGGTTTAACATGTGTTTTCAGTTTTCAACACAATCTCATTTTTTTTTTAAATTTCAGATTTTTGACAGAAAAAAATTCACGTCTAGTTCTCTCTCTCTTCTCTCTCTCTCTCTCTCTCTCTCTCTCTCTCTCTCTCTCTTTCTCTCTCTCTCTCTGTGGTGTGTGTGTTTTCATGGTAGTATAATCATGCAGGTGGTATTTGAAGGTCAGAGGACCATCTTGAGTACCATTCTTAGACTTCATCTTATTTAAGATGCAGATTGTTTTGTTTTTACAGCTGTAAATGCTAGGCAAACTGGTCCACAGCTTCTGAAACTACTCCTGTGTCCATCTCCCACCCGGCTGTAAGAATGCTGGGGTCCCAGACATATGCTACCATGCTTGGATTTTTTTTTTTTTTTTTGGTTTTTCGAGACAGGGTTTCTCTGTGTAGCCCAGGCTGTCCTGGAACTCACTCTGTAGACCAGGCTGGCCTCGAACTCAGAAAGCCACCTGCTCTGCCTCCCAAGTGCTGGGATTAAAGGCGTGTGCCACCACGCCCAGCGTTTGGATTTTTTTTCTTGAAAATTTTTAATATGAGTTCTGGAGATCTGAATTCAAGTCTTCATGTCTATGTGACAAAACCCAGTGACCTATGTCTCCAGTCCCTCATCTCTTTCTAATCACCTGTGGCTAAATGTGAGAGTGAAGTGGATTAAGCAGTGCTGAGACCAATTCCTTAACAAAAGAACTAGTGGGAAGGTACTGAGAACTCTCCCAAGACATTTCTGGGTAGAGGTAGAGGACTGGATGGTTGGTTCCAAAGCAATGGAAGTCAAGCATCCTGTGTCTCTAGGGTCAATTCCTTGCTGTAGCAGGCAAAACAGAGAAGATATACCACATAAAAGTTATCACTTACAATCTGTAAATTACAATGTCTTCTTCCTTTTGCCACTGTGAAATGCATGCACGTGATACTCCATAATATGTGTACCTCATGGAGGGTGTTGGGAATTCTTTATCTTTCAAGCTTATCTTGCTTTTATCCTCGAATGCCTATGTCTTCTCCCCATCTCATGCTGCCCTGTGTCATTTCTGAAAAAAAAAATTAATTAATTAAAGGAAGGTATGTATTGAAATAACATTGAATCAATACAAACTGATTTCTCCCATTGATTTTGATTTTGAAATTCCAAACTTGCAGAGAAATTGAAAGAATAATGTAATGGACACATGTTTATTTGATCTTGATTCATAAGTTAACCTTGTACCATTTTCAATTTATTTTGCTCTCTATTTTTTCTCCCAGCCTTTTGAGAAGGAGCTCTGCATATCAATGATGTGTGAACCTGATCCTTTTCAGCATGCATCTCCTAAGAATAGACGCTTTCTTTAGTATTGCCCAAAGAAGAAGGTCACCCTCACTTGGATTGATGATTTAACCTCAGCATAATTCTCTAATTTAATATCAGGCAGTCTGCATGCAGGTATCCCCAATGGTTCTAGCAATCATTTTTATAGTCATTTCTATGCTCAACAACCCTATTCAGGATCCAATCTAGGATTAGATGATGCATTGTATTGGCATGTCTCTTTAGTATTCTTTAATGTACACGACTTTTCCTGCCTTATTTTTATCTTATAAACCTGACAGTTTTGAAGTGTACAGGCAAGTTATACTCTCAATTTGTGTTTGCTAGCCTTTTAATTTGAACTAAGTTGAGTTTTTTTTTTTCCCCTGGGGGAAGGGCACAGAAATATTTGAAAGGTAATGCTGTGTCTATGTCCATATATGATGAAAAGATTCAATTAAAGTTCTTTTGTGATATTATTATTGACATTGCTTAATTATTGGGCTCAATTTATTTGTTAATTCACCCATATATATTATAGATATTTTGCAATAAGTTACCTTCTGTCAGTAAGCAATAGGGATCTAACAGTGTGCAATAAGATTGCTCTTCAATAATATAGAGCTTACAGATTCCCTGAGGTACAAGGCTCTATTGAAGTTTCTGAAATATTATTTTATTGGGACTAGAGAAGCAGTAAAATGTACTACTTGGGTTTGAATCCGACACTCCCGACTTATCACAGGAGTCACTTGGAGGCTGTCATTATCTTTGCAAGCTTCTATTCTTCTATAAAATATGAATAATAACTGGCCCACTTTTAGTTATTATATTAAGCAAGCTAAGTAATGAATGCCATATACTCAATACAGTGTTTGAGTCAGTTTTCAATAAACATTGTCATTTTCCTAAATGTCATATCCTTTTATAAACAAAGGAAATCACTGTGAGTCATAGCACACAAGTTGCTTAAGATTGTGGGCGCCCATGATGTTTCCTAGGCTGTTGTTTAAAAGACCCCCAGAACTTAGCACACTTGATGCCATGTTAGAGGCATCATTTTGACCTTAAAACCTGGCAGATAGGCTTCAACACTTGTCAAAATAGAAATAAAGATCTAGTCTATAGTTCTAGGAATGTCCCTATCTAGATGATCTTTGCCTTTTGGCTTCTGTAGATTTGCTTTTTGCTAATTGGAGTGTGACAACCAGGATGTAGTGTGTGTGTGTGTGTGTGTGTGTGTGTGTGTGTGTGTAAAATAAAAAAAGCTATAAGTCTCATGGCTACATGATTTGGACATGTTCTCCATACAGCCAATGGATGGCAGTAAAAATGCTATTTTTGGCTCTAGAAATGATCATGTAGTTGTCTCTGGTGAACTTACCTCACATCATTCTGGAGGTTCCATCAAGATTCCCAGAAACTGAGATTACAGGTCACTCGGGATATCGGATGCTCTCTGAGGTGATAGCATGAAAAATGGAGAGCTCCTAGGGAAAGTGGACCCTGAGACATTCCAGGGTCCAATTTCTCCTGCTTCTAGTTCTTCCACACCAGAGACTTCTGACACCTCTACCTTAAAATAAGTAATTGCAGAAAGTTACCTGAATCTGTCACCCCTAGAACTAAGTCTGTTTATGGAGTTTTCTGAATAGGACACTTAGGAAAAGCTGAGTGTGACCCTAATTCTGGTGGCCAGGATCCACATAAGAAGTCATCAGACATCCTAGTTTAACTCTGTGTTGTGGCCACCTCTGGTTTTCTTTACTGTTTGCTTGTCTGTGTGTCTCTGTTTGTTTCAGTCCATTCTTTTGGTTGGGAAAACAGATCTAAAATGGAACAGGCAGTAAGCAATCCCAAGACACCATTGAAGCACATGATAAAACACTTATGGTGTTCCTTTCTCTCCTGCAAAACTACAGCCCCTCCGTGAAATTGATCTGCCTTCTTTTAGAGTTGTATGATCCACCCAAGGATCTCCTCATCTCCAGAGGATTCCTGACATCTAGACTGTGATGACCAGAGACCACTACCACACTGACCAGTTTTCCTATTTTCGGCAATGGATTTCTCTAGTGTAAGACCTAACTACTTAGTTTGAGACCTACCCTTTTTGTTAGGTGCCTTCATTGTTTCTCTTTGGCAAGGTCACACAGATGAACTCAAATGTCTGCCTGTTCTCTCAGCCTAACTGGAGGAAGTTGACCTCACCCACTTCTAATACCACAGCATGTCCTTGGGCCATGCCTGGTGAAGGAGAAGTAGTTCTTCCAGCTGTATTTGGGCATGGAGTGTAGACTCTTCTACCTCAAGCCTCCTTGAGCCTGTATACATGTGGAAAAGCTCTGTTTTATGGAGACTCTGGGAGGAAATTCCCTGAGGTAGACCACACCCATTCTTTCTCTAAAGAAGGCACCTCCATCAGGCCCAAGACCCAAAGGTTTCCCCTCTATTCCTTTCATGGTCCATGTTATCATTAAAACCAATGATCTGTATAACTTCAAAACTCAGAATCCACCATTCTCTGAAGAGCCTCTGACTCTTATTAGTCTCTCAACATAGTATTTTACATGTTGGATGACTGTCAACAAGTCCTGGCCACCCTCTTCATGGCTGAGGGGCAGAATAGGATCTATATCGAGAGTAGAAAAGTCACTCCCTGTTCCAGGTTGAAGATCCCTTGAAGACAAGGAAGCCTAAATACAGCAGATTTTCCCTTATATCTAATTGACTGGGACCCCAACACCGATGAAGATAAGGAGACCCAGGAAAATTTTCTCCATGCCCTGTTAGGAGGATTGAAGGCAAATGCTAGAAAACCTACCAATTTGTTGAAAATCAGTGAGATTATACAAGAGTTCCCAAAATTGCCTGTTGGGTTCCTGGGGCACATCAATGAGGCTTACTGAGGTGTCCATCCCCATAGATCAAGATACAACAGAAAACCATCTGCAGTCAGTCACAGATATGAGAAAGAAATTTCCAAAGTTAGAATGGTTTGAGGGTATAACTAGGTCCCAATAATTAGAGATTGCTCAAAAAGTTTACGAGAAACATGACTCTGTAGAAGAAAAGCAGAACAAAACATTGATCTGAGCAGTAGTGGCAGTACTTAGGGAGATCAGTAAAAGAGGTCCCAGAGGAGGAATTGATAGAAACTGGGAAAGGAAGAGGCAAGAGAAGGACCAAGTTCGATAAGCACAAAGGACACTAGACGGATGAATATCCAAATAAGAAGACAGAGGAAAGACACCCTGTCCTTCATTTGTGTGAAAACTGAGGGTCCACTCCATTGAGACCTAGGAGCTCAGGGTAAGATTTAGTGTAGGGGAAAGTATTTTAAGTTCCTGGTTGACACAGATGCAGCCAACTCAGTCCTGACAGCGATTTGGATCCTCACTGTCTTAGTTCATAGCTGTTCAAGGGAAAACCGAACTGATTGTTCTTTCTTCCTTGACACCCTCTCATATGGTAGGCTTGGGACCCGGTATTGTGACCACCTCTTTTTATTCATGCCAGACTGTACTTATCCTCTAATTCGGAGAGACTTATTACAAAAACCATGGACAACCATATCGTTTGTGAATGCCGTAGTCTACTTGAAGTGAAAACTTCTGGTTTCTTTGGAAAGTCAGTTATATCAGATGATATTTTGCCAGGACACACAAGTGAAAAGACATTTTGCTGAAGCAGATATGGGTGAAAGGTTGTTTTGCTATAGCAGACACATGAAAGGACACATGATGAAGGAATATAAATATGACCCCACAGACAGTGGGGGCTGGAATATTGGCTTGTTTTGCACCACTTTGATATTCTTCACTAAAAACATTCACATATTAGTTTGCCCTTATATTGCATTGCTGAGTTCTACTTGTGTGATGCCATATAGAGAAACTGGCCAAAGAACTTCTCGTGAGGTTCCTGCAGCTTCTTGCCTGCTTCCATGGTGGTCTTGGGTTTGTTGGTAAGCCTTGTGTTTTTTATTTTTCTGGATCAAACTGCCTTTGCTGATTTGTGTGTAGTGTCTGACAAGAGAACTGAACTATAGCTGCTGATTCATATTTGGTGTTTGCTGCTGGACTGAACTGCTAATATCCTGACAACAAAGATTGGACTCACCTTCAAAGTACTATTTCTAAACAGGTCTACTTCCCCTGTGTCCTAGTTTACTTTTATACTACCTCTGGTGGGTGGTGGGTTAGAGGGTAGGTTGAAAGCTTATTAAAGTAGATTGAGAAAAATTTATGCCTACATCTAGTATACTTTGGATCTCACTCAGCCCTCAACCTGATTCTTGTGACCCTGTTGAAGGAATTCCTCCTCTAACTAAGTTCAGTATCTGAAAAGGAAGCCCAAGCTTCAGATTACTTGCTGATCCTCTTTCTGCCTGCTGACTAGTGTGTTTCAGAGAAGTTTCCACTACAACTATGCTAGTAAAGGAAGTTGATAAACTCACCTTGGACCAAGAAGTATTCCTAAACACCCCATATCCTGTAACACAATTATTAATCACTTCTCTACCAACCTTATATCTCATTCTGTAAAACTTCTGTCATCAACTCAGTCACCTACTGACAGATGATAACCCAACAGAACTCCTCCATGATTGCTTAGAAGTGACTGATGTGGTCCAATCCATCGTATGTGACCCAACAGATGTCTCACTACAAGAAAAAAAAGAGGTACTGTATAATGATTAGAACAGTTTGTTCAAGATAAAATCTGTCACATCAGGGTTTGCAATTGGGCCCAATTTAGTCTGAATCTCTCAGCTAAAGAACTTTAATACAAAGAGGCTGAGCATCTGGTGTTCAATCAGATACTTTGCTCAAGGAAAGACAAAGTTATTGCTGTGTACATAGAAGATCAGTATGCATTTGCCATGTGTCATGTCCATAGCATCTTCTATCAAAAAAGGGCAGGGGCCACCTAAAACTAGATTCTGAGCTTCCCGTGTATAGTGAGACATATCCATTCTTATTCTCCTGTTAGTAGGGCAGGCATCATGGGCTCTGATGAACTTGAGAATTCATCCCTAATTATGGGGGACAAAACTTTAAGGAACTCAGAGCTCAAGTAGACATAGACCTGGGCAATATGGAAAATTTGGTTTCCTGCCTTTAACCCCAGGTACACTCCTTAGTGGAACTGCAAGGACTAGACCTCCTCTTCATGAAGACACTGAAAAAATATGATGCTTCTATGCCAACCAGTCAGGGGTAATTGGAGACCTCTTTTAAGGGAAGAGAAAAGATACTTTGATAATCTGACAGTTGGTACCAATCTTTGTTCTCTTGGTTCCCCTGGTTAACTATTCCATAAATAGTTAACCAATGACCATATCATTGCTTGGCCTTTAATCCTTTTGCTTCTGTCTTTCAATATATGACCTGGATTGCTCAACCACCTACTTTGCTCTATAAAACAGAGGGTAAATTCCGTTAAACTGTTAATGGTGAGAGACTGATATAACCACTTGCCTCAAGATAAATTCATGATTTTCACTCATATCCATAGAAACCCCAGATCTTAGTACAGCTGATGCCAAGTGAGGGGCACCATTCTGACCTTAAAACCTAGCACATAGGCTCTAACACCTGTTGAAATGGAAACAAAGATCTAGTCCATAGTTCAAGGAAAGCCAACAAGTAAAAAGTTCCCAAATATACTAACCTTTCTTTTTGGCTTCTCTAGTTATGTCTTTTCATAACTAGAGTATAAAAAATAGGATCCAGAATGTGGTTGTTGTTGTTTACATAAAAGACAAAGGGCTGTAAAGCTCAGAGCTGTGTGATTTAGGCAAGTTCCCCATACAGCTACCGACCGGCAACACTTTCTTTTCTGCTTTATCAGTGTCTTTGTGGTGGTCTCTGTGGACTTATGAACAGTTATAACAAGACACATCATTTACAATTTAAGGCCTTCTACTGCTATACCTTTATGTTTAAAATTCATAAGAATCTTATCAAGATCTTGTAAAAAGAAAACTGGGTTCTAATTTAATAGGAGCATACTCTTTAAAAACTATCTCACAAATTTCCACATGATGTCAATGCCACAGATCAATGAATGGGCCAGCATCTGACAGCAAGACTGCAAAGCACTCAAGGAGGAAAGTTCTGTTATAGTCATTCTTCACAGAAAACCATCTCTAGGTTGTCTCTTGTTTTGAAGATGTATCTAGCAACCATGAATCACATGGTTAAATCACTAATACTTTTTAGAAAATGACCTTGACCTCAAAATTTCCTTAACGTCTGCTACTTTATGTTTCTGCTAGTATGGCAGACCTAATCAATGCCCTTAAAGATGAAATGGTACGAAACACTTTGAATGTAGACTGTTAACCTTTCATGTTTTAACTAGCTATCAGGTCATGTAAGTTGACTTCTTAAAATCTCTATAGCCTTATTTAAAACAGTGATAATAATGTTATCCTCAAACATTATTTTAAGTGTCAAATTTTATGGGCATATCTATGCAGGAGGATGGGGGGCAGGAACAGAGACAGCAGAAGAAATACAAAAAAAAAAAAAAAAGAAAAGTGATTGTTTTTAGCCTATAATAGTTGATCAAACAATTAGTTTAGATAAGTTCTATTGATATTATTTCTGAACCTGTCATTGTATATTTATATTTTCATTTAGTAGTTTTTAAGGGTTACAGGACTACAGACTGATAGTGTAACATCATTATAAATCTGAAGACAGCTGCTGGCATTTCTTGGAGACATGTCCTGACCTGAAGGTAAATCCATCATTCTTCTCCCTTGGGTTTTGATAGCATGAAAACATGGATCTCCAGAAGCTCACATGCCCTTATTTACCTGCAAACAGTTTTCAAATTAGATTAGCTACTACCTTCATTGCACAGATCTTGTCAAAATTCCAAAAATTCATTCCCAGACCTTCTCCAAATGAGGAACTGTCTCTAAAGTCTCTAAAAAGTGAAGTTGTGGTTACTTTTAATTCCCCATGGGTGCCAGAGCACCTTCAATGAACATCTCAGTTGTGTATAATAAAGCAGACAGACTACCTTCTGTAAAGACAGAATGGCCTTCAGAGGAACACATATTTTTGGGGGCGGGGGAATAAAATTGAATTTCCCTATAGTATGGGGGAAGATATAGTCATCCTTGGTTGAGCAGACAAAAAGTGCCAGATTTTAGGTTAATTCCTAGTTTTGATATAGGAAGGTAGCCTTCCATATAAGATGCATCGTGATGCTGGAGTAACAGCAGCTCCTCAGTACATTATGGGAACATCAGGCACAGGGTCCCCAAACTGCTGAGGGAACAACCTTGGGTTTACTACCAGAATCAATAACTTAACTATACAGATGAGGGCTCTATAGGACCCACAATAGCACACTTAAGCAGATCTACATCTTTGAATGAAACCCTTCACTTCCGTTTAAGTGATCTTTCATAATATTCTGTCCTTCCAACAACAACAACAACAACAAAGCTACAACTGGAGATTTTCTTGTCTGAAACAAAGATGAATAGTTTGCATTCCGTGCATAACCTTGGTTTCCAATGACACATCAGCTTGACTATCAAAGGACTACTCTGACTCATTATTCACTCTCAAAGTCTTCTTTCTAAATTTTAGTCCAGAGATTTCCTGATTCTCCTGATTATATTTGCCCTTCTGAATGTCCTTGCCCTCTACCCTGTAGGACTTTCATCTTTCTGCCTAGAAGCAGCTCCATCTTTAACTCATATCCTTAACGCAGTCTTTCCTTCAGTCCATCCCTACCCTAGCCTCACTTGAGATGAAAGAAAGGAAATACCTGCTTTCAGTGAGGTCCTGCTCTTGTTTGAGATGAGAGAATTCTTTTGACTCTCTGCATCTTTAGGAGTATGTCACAAATTTGTCCAAAAACTAACCCAGACTATAATCATCTCTGAAATTACAATACTTAGTCCATGGATGCAGAGTATGACTCTGGGCCTCAGAGGTAAAATATATCCAGGGTTCTTAACTGATAGAGATAGAGTTGGTCAGTATGTGCACCTGCCTTCATTGGCTATAACCTCAATGGATACCCTCCTCCCGTTAGTCTGCACTACTTTTGGAACCCACCCAAGTCTTCAACATCATGAATTCACATTTCAGGCTCTGCATGGAAGGAAAGGCAGGGAATTCTGCTGTACTTCCACAGGCGTGAAAAGTCTAAGAAGCTGGACCTCTGGGGATTCTCTGGTCTCTAGAAAGAATCTCTTCTTTCTATGTCTGATGGAAAGATAACTAAATAATTGTTAGCATATGTAAACTATACAACCCTAACCTGTTTATCTTTCTAAGGAATGCTAATGCTACTTCTGATGAGGAGGAAGGGAAGATGAAAAAGAAAGAGAAGGAGGATCACAAGCATGGTATTTAAAAAGAAAGTTTGATTCAAGAATTTTGAGGCTACATGTTGGTGATTATAAGTATAAAGCCAGCCTTGGCTACTAGGAAAACCCTGTATAAAAATACATAAGGCAGAAAGGAAAATGGAGGGGAGGAGAAGAGGGAGAAGAGAAGAGACAAGCATTATGCCTGAACCAGGCATTGAGACAGTCACTCTACATTGCAGATTTTAAGAGCTTCTGTTAATGTGGTAGAATGTGACTATTCCCATTATACCTATGAGAAAACTGAGTCTTAGATAGATAATTCTCCAAAACAAGAAAGAGACAGGACTGAGATTATTTCTAGGAAAACTCTTTCTCTTGTTCCCATAACCATCTGATGCACTAATACTCAATTACTTTGGATTCATGACTGCCTGGGACAGTGAAAGCTCATGTTATCTTTCATTTATAGATCTTAACACTTGCAGAAATCAGGCTACTGGCAAGAAGGTTCATTATTAATAACGAAACTAGAGGCAGTGATTCTGAATCTGGCCTCTTCCCACAACAGGAGACACACCTCTACTGACCACTTCCTCAAGGGTACTAAAGATAGTGATTGCAGTCATTCTATCACAATTATTCAATAACCTCAACACAGGAGGGGAATGTCAGTCAAACTTACTCTCCTTGAATTACATGTCTGCCCTAGTTACCTTAGCATAGTCCATCCATCTTCTATTCTCCAGGGGCATTCAGGGGACAGCCTCTGAGGAGAGAGAGACGCTCAGTTGATTGACATGGGGCTCTGTGCAGAAAGTAAGGAAAGCTTTTGAGTGGAATTATTGAAGTCTGCCTGCTTTGCTGATGAAGGATCTGAATGAAAATTGCCTTTAAAGAATACTAAAAAGAGGGGGATAACAATAGATCAAAGCCAGTCCCCCAAAGAGGGAACACTTTATTTATAGCTTTCACATTAATTCAAAACAATCCAATGAGCAGAGCTTTGCCCATGCACACACACACAACCACAAAACCCAGATGCCTCTCAGGTTGCTATTATTCTAATACAATATCAGTGCCCAAGGCAAGAAGTATTCTGTACTTCACTTGGCAGAGCCTGTCCAAATTTACAATTAAATGGAACTGACACAGCTGATCTTTCTAAAGCTCACTTCCTTTCAGCTGGGGCTTCTCCTTTGGATGCTGAATATAACGCTGGCCAGGCCCCAAACTGATGGAGCTTACTGTGCCATTTCCTGATAGGCGCTAGGATATTGTGTTCCATTAAAGCAGTGGAGCTTCATTTGTCTCCCAGGAGACACTTGGCAGTATTTGGAGTCATTTTGGTTGTCACAATGTGTGTGTGTGTGTGTGGGGGGGGAGGTTGTCTACTGTCATCTAGTGAACACAGCTCAGGGATGTTGTAAATATTTTTACAACAAACAAGGTTCAGAATAATTATCTATCATAAAAGGTCAATAATGACAATAATGTGGGGGTTAGCCTGCTGTGTAAGAGACATCAATTGAGAGCTTCTTCTTGCACTGGGAGGATGAACTCTTCCCCCTTCCTGAAGCTATAGGATGCACTGTCAACAGTATATTTCACAGTTATGTGTGGGATGGAGGTACACCATACCCAAGAGGAAAGTTACCACTGTGCAAAGCGATCAAAGGATAGTTAGGCAGACACAAGACATAAGATGATGGATGTAATATGTAGTATGATAGAGGTGTATGAAAGAGATGAGTGGGTTTGCAGTAGGGTTTGTTCATTTTTCTATTCTGTCCTTCAATGCTATTGTCCACTGAAATGTAGAATGTAGAAGAGGTGTGTATTCTGTTGTTTATGATTTCTTCCTTCCTTCCTTCTTCCTTCCTTCCTTCCTTCCTTCCTTCTTCCTTCTTCCTTTCTTCCTTCCTTCTTTCTTCTTCTCTCATATACTACATCCCAACTGCAGTTTTCCCTTCTTCCTCTCCTCCAAGTCTCTTTCCTGCTCCTCCTCTCTCCATCAGATCCATTCCTCCTCCTCATCCTCCTCCTCTCATCCTCCTTATCCTTTCTTTCATCTTCCTCTATCTCCCTTCAAAAAAGAGGCTTACCAGTCATATCAACCGAACACAAATTAACAAGTTACAGTAAGACTAGGCATGTACCCTCATACCATGACCTCACCAGCTAGTTGGCTAGTTTTACAACACAAGCATGAATTCTTTTCTGTTGAATGGACCTTACAAGCAACCAGACAGCTGTTTGATAATCCTAAGATAAAGAGCCTTTACTGAACCTTTGGCTATATCTTGCCATTCTGGTCATTGTTGGTGTTCTTAGGTATTTCAACTTGGTAGAACTATTGATTGCTTTTCTCCATTGGCAGTTTATATAGCAGCTTCCAGAATTTTGTGAGCTAATCCTCAGAAAGGAGGCTTCTAGGTCAGATCCAGCATGATTCCTCCAAGTCCTGTGTCTGAAGTACATGATGTCTTCTGCAATAGGGATTTACCTTCAGAGATGGTGCCTTTTGAGCATCTAGAAATGTGTTAGAACATTTGTGATTTTGTTTTCCTTAGTGAATCAGAGTATTTTGCATTGAAGTTTCAAGCAGGTGACCAATGGGTGAACTCAGCAAGCAGGTTAATCTTTTATCTGGCAATCCCAGTGTTTAGTAATGAAAGAACAAAGAAAGAAGAGAAGAGGGATGGAAGGAGAGAAGATCTATGAATGTGTATGAGTAGAGATCATATTTCTCAATCCACAGACCCCACCCTTACACTCTAATACACATGAAGCATCTTTACCTGGCCCTGAATGCATTTGCAGTGCTGCCTACCTTGCTAAGGTTTGTACATTGCCTTCTAGATATTTTAGCATTAGAAAAGTTCCTAAAACCACACTATAGCTTCTGTGGCCTATATTAGAAACTACACAAAGGGAAACATGAGTGACTAACTGGCTTGTGATGGGAGATATGGGAAACCAGCCTAATTGCATTATGGTCATACTTTAAATGAAGGATGATTAGCTGAATGGTGAAGGTAGAGGAAACCACATGCATCATCTAACTGAGTAGTAATTTCCTGTTCGAGTCATCCAGGGAGCTTTGGAAAACTACCCAGAGATTCTGAATTAATTAGGCATAAGTATTTTTAAATGCTCCCAGATGACTTTAGGTGCGTCCAAGAATGAGCCCCTAGGATCGAGTCTGTCTTCCTCACTCTCAGTAGAGAGAGGGAAAAAAAAGAATCTAAGAGAAAATGAAAGTTTACTCTAAGTCTATTTTCTATGTGTGTTTTTCTACTGGCTTTGAAGTCTCTCTAATTAAGACTCCATATGCAGTGGGAAATATAAGAGGGAAACCCAAGAGCTGTAGAGAAGGATCCTTTCCAACTTTTGTTGGCAGAAAGACTGGCTGGCAGTTCCTGGGGGGAGCCAGGCACTCTTGTGTTTTGCAGCCAAGTAACAGCAGTGAGCTCCCTGGTGCTCACAAACCTCCTGTGCCTCTCATAAGTGGCTTGGGATGCTGCCTTGACTTGAGGAAACACCTCCTTCTCCTTACTTTGTTTGAGTCCAATAATCTTTACATCCATACTATGCAAGATATGGTAGAACTGTGCTTTAGAAGGATGTGAAAATTTCTGATCTTATTGAAAAAATAAAATTCAACCTGTAATCATAAGTGGAATTAATAGGAAAGGGTATATAAACTAAGTTCTTACTGAGAAAGATGATAGTTAGTGATGGATGATGGGAGATATAGTGGTTGTCCTGCTTTCATGCTGGAGACACAGACAGGAGCTGAGCACAACTGGCTGCTGGTCTCACAACCAAACTGCAGAAAACAATACAGAAGCCATGCATTTGAATCTCAGGTTCGACTGGGCACGAAGGCTAATGCCTATAATTCAGTACTTAGGAGGTTGAGCTAAGAGAATTACCTTGAGTTCAAGACCAGATTAAGATACTTAGTGAATTCCAGGCCAATTGGGGTTACAGGATGAGGCCCTGTCTATGGGAAACAGAGGGAGTCCTTAGTGAACATAGCCCTGAAAAGAATCCCAATGCCTCAGATCCATGAGAATAGCAAAGTCTTCCTATATAAGGTTCCTAGGAAAGACAAAGCAAAGCCTTCTTCAGGCTGGATACTGATGATGACATTATGTATAGAAAGTTTCAACTGTAGTTTCCTCTCCAGGATGCCTGTCACACCTACAGGGATCTACAAATGTGGTTACACACCACCTGCTCATTCTTGCTGGGTATAAAAGGCAAGTGAGTGAGTTTTCAGTTCATATGTCTCGACCAAAGCACATAGGCCACCCAGACCCAGTGTTTTTGTATGTGTGTCTGTCATTTCTTTGTCAATCCCTGCCATCCCAGTCAGGTCAGTCCCAAAGTTGTGCTGGTCACAGCACCTGTGTCAAAAAAAAAATTCTGCCATGCCTCTATCAAATAATGTTTCTCTGGTAGATGATGATTAACACAGAAATCCTTAATAGAGAAGATGGGGCATCCATAAAACAGTCCTGTTCCCCAGGTTCAGGAAACTTTTCTGAGGAGAGAATGGACACGTTGTAAGAACCACAGGCAGTAGATGACAATGAACAGTGTTTGTAGGGTATAGTGAGAAAGTGGCACTTAGGAATTCCCAGCAGTTGAGACAGCATGTATAAGACCCACACATGCTCACGCCAGACAATATTCTAGTACTAAAAGGGGAGTTAAGTATGAAGTCCCACTCTTAGATAAGGAGCTCTTAGAAGCTGATAGCTTCTAGGAGAGGGAAAGTTAGGTTACTTTAATGTTGAGGCCCTTAGTCAGTATACAGATCCAAGAGTGTGGGGCAGCCCAATTTTCACATCATGGGTCTAAAACAAAATAGATACCAAGTTGAGTGAGATGGATCTGGGAGGAGTAAGAAGAGGATGCGAAATTGATCTAAATATAACATTTAAAATGTTCAAAGAACTGAAAAAAAAAAAACAATGAGAGAGAGAAAAATCCAAAACCAAGTTAAATAATACAAACTGTAAATTCTGAGGACTTAAGCAAGTCCTCAAGTCCGCTAGCAACAGTTGTGTATGCACACACTTCCACAGAGTCAATTTTGAAGGGGGCACACTGCAGTGGGTGCCCAAGAAGCATAAAAGAGATGAATTTACATGGAGGTTCCTGAATGTACCAGACACTTCCAGTTATTCTTAAGAGTGAGGTTAGTAGTTAAGGCCACATTTTAGGAAGACAGAAACTGAGGTTCTAAGGCTGGGAAGCTTCCTTTTTCAAAAAGTCATATGGCTGGGAAAAGTCATAGCTGAACTTCTGTGTCGGTATTTCTTTTACTCCAGATGGACATGTGCACCTGCAGGCTCCATGCACCTGTTTATGTTTAGACAGTTAGGACATTGCTTTCCCTGAATTGTGTGTACTTTATGGCTTTCAGCTAAGAAATGGTGTTCTCCCTTATTTTTCTTTAAGATATACTCCTGCTACCCTTGAGAATGTCTGTCGGACCATGTGGCCTTTCTAACCTGTTTCTTTCTTCTCTCTGCAATGCAGATACTAAAATGATCAAAATTTTATATCTGACTCAGGTCAGTATTTCTCCTACCCTGGTTCATGTTAGGATACATGCTTTCTTGATCTGGAAAGTGATAAGTGTATTCCTGTTTCATTTGTGATCCTCGTTTGCTTCTCTTTTTCCAGTTGCTCTTTCTTCCTTCCTCCCCCACACTCCAGGCTGAGTCTACTTTCTCCAGGATCAGCTCAAGGAGAAAACTGAGAAATTAAAGTCTAAAAATGGCTTTACATGATGGATGCTGTCAGATGCTGCATCTGCTATCTCTACATGGCAGGCACCCAAATGCTGCACTGCTGCTCTTAGTGGCAATGGCAGGTTCTTTGGGGGCAACCCTAGGTCTGATGCCTTGTTTGAGAATCTCAAGTTCCAGTCTTGGGGGCAGTACTCACAGCTGTGACTTCTTACGGCAAAAGGATACAGAGTAAATGCAACAAAGGAAGAGACATTTGGGACAAAATGCAGAAGCAGGCTCAAATGTCAAAGGATTCTTCCCTACATAGTCACACAGGAGACTATTAATTTCTAGCAACAAATGCAGCACCATGTATAACATGTGGCCAACTTGAGAAACTCAGGCGAGATGATCAGGGTTTCTCTTGGGGCTAAGGTATAGGCATCTGCATTCTGGTATTTACCAAAATTCCAGATTCCAAAATGGAATATGGTTATTAAACATCATGTATATTGTCATACACATATAACAATTATATGTTATGTGTATATAAACAGTATATACATATAAACAATTTATACAAGACATCCCACTTTTATCAGTTCCAGATATGGTGAGAGCACTTCACATTCCAAGGCAGTTGCTGAGGGCAGTCTATGGCCAGTCTTGGAAGGCAGCCTTTCAGAGCTTAACAGTCACTACTGTGTAATGGACTCTCTACACAGAACCCCACCAATTCAAGACCTCTCTTGTGTTGCACTTCAAGACTCAGACTAAATAAACACAACAGATCTAACTCCGAGTGAATGCTTCTAGCAAAACATCTCTTAGAATCCTAAACCCAGCCAGGCAGATTGGGGTGTCTACCTTCTGTAGACATCTTCTGTCTCTATCTTCCATCCATGGTCACAAATGTTCCGGAATACTCTGTTATATACTCTAGCTCTATGAGAAGTTCCAGCAGTGTTCTGGTACCAGATATAACACTCTGATTCACCAAATTTAGAGGTATCCCATCATAGCTCCTGAGGATTTTCCTCCAAACTGTGGTTACCTCATCATTGTGGGGGCAACTAAGTTCCATTTTCTGGCTTGGAGAGGAAGAGCAATACTCTCCTATGTTCTCTAGGAAGGCAGCAATATTGTAGAAAGAAATCAAGGAAAAATCCTCAGACTGTTCTTATACATACCTGGAGGCAAGGGATGGACTTTGACTACTGTTTAGCAAAGGCTATGTTGACATATCTATCTACTCTTCACTCAGTTTCCAATACTTGCTCTTCATTGTTTTGAATTTTGGTCTTCTGAAAAAATTCTGAGTCATAGACATTCCATTTAGCATCATGTCACATAACTCAGCTCAGATGGTTTACCTTGAGAGAGTCATCTGATAGAATCTTTAAAAAATATATAATATTTTTTGGTTGATTTCAGCCCTGAGTTTGAGTATTTCCTGCCTTCTACTTCTCTTAGGTGTATTTGTTTCTTTTTATTCTAGAGTTTCAGGGATGTTAAGTTGCTAGTATAGGATCACTACAGTTTCTTTTCTTAAAAATTATTTACTTTATGTATGTGAGTACACTGTCACTGTCTTAGACACACCAGTAGAGGGCATCAGATTCCATTCTGATGGTTTTAAGCTACCATGTGGTTGCTGGGAATTAAACTCAAGTCCTCTGAAAGAGCAATCAGTACTCTTAATCACTGAATCATCTCTCCAGCTCTCTCCAATTTCTTTATGATAGCACTGAGTGCTATGAATTTTCTTCTTTAAACTGCTTTCATTGTTTTCCATAAGCTTGGGTATGCTGTGCCTTAATTTTCATTGGACTCTAGGAAGTCTTTAATTTCTTTCTTTATTTCTTCCCTGACCAAGTTATCAAGTAGAGAGTTGTTCAGTTTCCATGAATATGTGGAATTTCTGTTATTCTTGTTGTTATTGAAGTCCAGCCTTAGTCCATGGTGACCTGATAGAATGCAGGGGATTATTTCAATCATTTTGTACTTGTTGAAGCTTGTTTTGTGCCTGATTATAGGGTCAATTTTGGAGAAAGTCCCATGATGTGCTGAGGAGAAGGTATATTCTTTTTTGTTTGGGGGTTAAATGTTCTGTAGATATGTTAAAACCATTTGGTTCATAATTTCTGTCAGTTTCACTGTATCTCTGTTTAGTTTCCGTTTCAATGACCTGTCCATTGGTGAGAGTGGTTGTTGAAGCCTCCCACTATTATTGTATGAGGTTTAATATGTGTTTTGAGCTTTAGTAAAGTTTCTTTTATGAAAATGTGAGTGCTCTTGTATTTGAGGCATAGGTGTTCAGAATTGAGATTTCATCTTTTCATTTGATGAGTATGAAGTGTACTTTCCCATCTCTTTTGATTGAAAGTCTATTTTATTGGTTATTAAAATGGCTACTCCAACTTGTTTCTTAGGACTATGTGCATGGAAAACTACTTTCCAGTCCTTCTCTCTGAGGTAGTAGCTGTCTTTGTTGCTAAGCTGTGTTTCTTGTATGCAGCAGGATGATGGATCCTGTTTAGGTATCCAGTCTGTTAGTCTATGTCCTTGTATTGGGGAATTGAGTCCATTGATGATGAGAGATATTGATGATCAATGGTTGTTAGTTCCTGTTATTTTGTTATTAGAGGTGGTATTGTGTGTGTGTGTGTGTGTGTGTGTGTGTGATTCCCTTCTTTTGTGTTTGTTATGAAATGATTAATTTCTTGTATTTTCTTGGGTGTAGTTACCATCCTTGTATTGAAGTCTTTTGTCTAGTATCCTCTGTAGGGCTGGGTGAGTTGAAAGATATTGTTTAAATTTGGTTTTATCATGAAATATCTCCTTTATGGTGATTGAGAGTTTTATTGGGTATAATAGTCTGGGCTGGCATCTGTGATCCCTTAGAGTCTGCATGGCATCTGTCCAGGATCTTCTGGTTTTTAGATTTATTTTTAAATTTCCCTTTCCATTTCTTTCCCAAATATCTCCCATACACCACCTTCCTTACCACACTTCCTCTCAAAACCATGACTTTTTTCTTTAATTATTATCATTATACAGACATACATGTACACACATACACATACACACCCTAAATATATAAATATGGTTTGCTATGAATTTAGTGCTGCTTGTATGTATATCATTTCAGGGCTGAGTATTTTGAATTGGATAACCAATTAAAGGTCCTTCCCCAAGGAAAACTATTTCTCCTGCCCCCAGCATTCACTAGTTGCCTGTAATTCTATGTGTCTAGATGGGTATCTAGGACTCCTCCCCTTCCATGTTAGCATGCCTGTTGGTATTGTACTTCTTCATGTCGTTTACAGCAGGAATATTGTAGAACTGTATAGAAAGCTACATAGATGTAAATTTCCTGCCATTTCTGGGACTCAGAGCAGACTTCTTGGTCCTCTGGCTTTTAAAATAATTCTATCTCCTTTTCTGTAATGATTTCTTGGCCTTAGGTGCAGGAGTTGTATTGTAGATGGGACTATATACAACATGATGATTTGTTCTTTGCTTTTGACCAGGTATGGTCTTCTGTAGTGGTTTCTGTCTACTGAAAAGAGAGGTGTTTTATTTTGTTTTTAATGAGCAATGAGAGCTATGTTTATCTAGGAATATAAGGATAAGTGTTTAGAAGGTAGTGCGGGATTATGCCAGTTTAATAAAATGGAAGTAATAGGTTCTTCTCTAAGAGCCATGACTTCTCTAGCTCTGAGTAGTTGTCTAGGTTTCCAGTACCAAACCTGATTTCTTGCCCATCGAATGGGCATTAAGAGAGTTCTTGGTTATGGACAATATATGCCGATATTGTGTTGTTCAGTTTACTATGTCATGATCATCAAGGCATTGCAGTAGGGTGGAACTATTGCTTACTTCTTTCCATCAATAACACTTTGTTGTAAAATAAAAGCTAGTCTCCAGATAGCAGACTTTCATGCCATATTCAACTCCTGTCTTATAAGCCTCGTGTCCAAAATATATGGTGTCTTCAGCAATAGGGATTTACCTTCAACCTCTGGATGGTAACAAAGGGAAAATCACGACTCTATACTTTGGTTTTGGGTACTCTTGAACTCTTCTGACCAACAACTAGAGATAGACTTTCTCATGCTTGGTATTAAAGATTTTGTTAGTTTATGGCTTTTTGGAGGACCATTGTTAGCCGAAGTGGTATAACTTCATCTAAACTATATGTAGAATGAGACTTACATGTATTGTATGTAAATTTAGGTAAGTAAGTAAGTAATTAAATAAATAAATAAATTCTGTATGGCTTTTTCAGATATCTTTAATTTTATTTTAACTCCAAATTTTTTCTGTAATAAATCTTACCTCCTTGTCTCCAATTAAATCGCAACCCCCAAGTTTTACCTATATACTCCTTCAAATCACTTACATACTGCTTATTCTTTCTCTCTATTGTGTCTTGCCTATAGTCCTGTTATATTTTCTTGATTTTTGTACCTATTCCAGGTTACATATCTGAAAAATACACACACACACACACACACACACACACACACACATACACACACACACAATTTGGATTAGGAACCACAGATGAGAAGGAACATTTAATGTTTATCTTTCTGTATCTGTATTACTTCTCTCAATATAATACTTTCTAGTTCCATCCACTTACCTATAAATTTCATTATTCTTTACGCTGAATGGTATTCCATAGTGACATAGGTGCTGAGAATGGAACTCTTAACAGCTTTGGTTGTGAACTTTTAACAGTTGAGCTATCTTCCCAGCTCTTATGTGATAAAATCTTGATTTACAGTATGTCAATAATAAGGCAGTGAAATCTTTAAAAGGTGGAGCCTAATGAAAAACAGTAGACTCATAGAGGTAGAATTAATGCTTTCTCATTAGAATGGGTCAGGTCTTATGATTGTATTAATTATTTGAAGAGCAGCCACCCTTCCCCCATACCATTGCTGACTTACTATGTGATTGGCATGCATCTTTTCTGCTTCTCTTCCATGTTGTTAGAGACCTTATCCAAGTATTGGTACCAAGCTGTTTGGACAATCTAACAACCATAATTAAGAACAAGTAAATCTCTACGTTTTGTAAAGTACTAAGACTCAGGTATAAAAAAATGAACTCAATACTTATTTCCATATTTCTTTTTTTTTTAAGATTTATTTATTTCACTTATTAGCATGTAGTTATCTTCAGACACACCAGAAGAGGGCATCAGATTCCATTACAGATAGTCGTGAGCCACCATGTGGTTGCTGGGAATTGAACTCAGAACCTCTGGAAAAGCAGTCAGTGCTCTTACCTACTGAGCCATCTTTCTAGCCTTATTTCCATATTTCTAAAGACTTACTTCTTTCTCCGTTTACTCAGACATCCATAGTCCTTCTGTAGCTCCCACCTGTATTGTACTTTTTCAATCTCCAGAGATTTATTTCTATCAATATTGGATCTTCTTATTTACCTGGTTTACAGCTGCTGTCCATTCTTCTCTGTGTTCCCTAGGCTAGCTCACAAAAGCTCCTAGACCCTTGTTTCACCTGCTCTCTCACTGTCATTTCTGGCCATTGCTTTGATCTGGACCTCTGTTTCTTTTACCTACAAAGCAGTGTTCTATTTGCCTTTCAGACTTATCCTTTGTTCCCTTTATTCCCTTGCTTTCATAATACAATGTGCATCCTGGGGAGCTCACCTCTACCTTTGCAGTCTTGATAGGAAATAAGCTCTTGTTATTTTAGTGTTTTCATTAGTAAAACTGAGATTGTATTACTAAGTTCACTGTATGTTTAGAAGGACATTGTGAAGAATAAAATTATAAAGCACAAAACGTATGCTTAGTATCGCTTACACTCTATTCTCTACACATTTGATGTAACAAATACAACTTTTTATTTTTCAGATCTGTTCCCACTTTCAAGACATAAGAACCTCTGAGGATAGACAACTTTCCTTAGCTATTTGTATTTACTAACTGGCAAGTGAATAGAAAAAGATGCTTGCTAAAGGCTGCTGAGAGAATATCATCATTGGAGTGACATGAGGTTTTAAATTTTCCTTAGAACAGAAGGGAAGGAAATGAAAGGAGACATGGAACAAGACAAGCTAATTGCTGATACTGATATTGGTGTTCAATAGAGGAATGTGATTTCATTAGATTATTCTGTTTTGTATACACATTTAAAATGTTCTCAAATCAAAAAGTTAACTATCTAAAAGAAGAAAAATGCTACGAAAAATTGTGAGTTGAATATTCTCCATTTCTTTGATTCCTTTTTTCTGTACTTCATTATTTAAAGAATTCATCTTTGTCTTTAATTATTTAGAAAAGGGAAAAACAGGGACAGGAAATCTGAACTGTGGTTTCCTGCCTCTAAAACCCAATTCCCTCTTCCCAGAACCTGAAATCACCCTACAAAGCATGTGCAGAAATATATGTTCTTCACACCAACAGTGCCTAGCTTACTTGATATGAAATGGCTGTCATTCGTGACTCATAAAATAATTCTGTTAGGAACCTATAGGTTTTCCTATTTTTCTTTTTCTTTTCTTTCTTTTTTCATTTGCTCAGTCTCCTAGACAGCTTGGAGTATGCCAGTGTGAGAATTGATGAGAACATTTAAAAAGCCACACATTTCCTGATTTGCATTTTTTGATAGCTGCTAAAGATTTGGCCTCTGGAAGGGTCAATGCTACAAGAATGTGATCTGTCCCCAGTGCTGGCAGCAGGTTGATGTGTCTGGCGTACGAGATGCCAGGTACTTAGTGCTGTCTATCACAAACATGAAAGGACCACCACACATGTCCAAATGAGGCTCCATCTTGTCAAATTTTTCTGCTCCTGTGTAAGTCAGGTCATTTCCCATTCAACCAGAAAACAGCAATGAATTATTGTGCACTTAGTAAATGGAGGTATTCACTAGGGATGAGAGGTTCACTGGGTACATGCTAATGACCTAGTACTGTTTAAGTTCATGCATCATCCTCTCAACAGCTATCTGACAGGAATATGTAATCCTTCAATTGCAGAGGGAGGCTGGAGCTCAGCTAGCATAACATATTTTTCTTTTCTTTTAAGCAGATGTATGACAAGAACTCAGGTGTGATTTCAGGACTTGAGTGCTCTTTCTGGGTCCCACTTGTTGCATAGATTTCTATAGTCACTAAAGGAAACAAGAACTCTGTCCAGCACAATGGGGGTGGGGGAAGAGCAGAAGATCTATCTAGATCTTTAGTGCGGTGAGAGGGGGGTGGGTTCACGTCCCCCATCTGAACCCAAATATAAAGACTGTATTGTTATTTTAACATTGGCTTCTCTTCCACAAGTTCTAGGCACTGTGTTTAGTAAGTAATATTTGTGACACTTGCTACTCCCAAACCTTGAGAAATGGATGACACTACAACCCCTAATTTATCCAGGAGGAAACAGACAAAGAAGGAGTAAGAGCCTTGTAAAAGGTGACACGGTGTCTGGCCAGTGCACTTGGCCTTACACATACCTGCAATCTCAGATGGGTCTGCAACAGATTTCACTCCTGCACTGATTATCACTCAATTGTCCTTTTCTTGTTTTCCTCCTGTGGGGAGGGCGATCTGGGTAGATGTAAGGAGTGGGCGACATCCAGCATCAACATGAGTTGTTGATGTGAGCACAGATATACTCAAGACCCCAGTGCCTTAACTCATGGACATAGCAAAGTCTTTGAGGGATAAGGCACAGGGAAATGACAAGCCATTCCCTCCTGGTCTTTGTAATTGGGAGTGTAAGAAAGTGTCAACCATAGCTTCCCCCTCTAGGATGACTGTCCTCCCATGGAGACCCCCTCTTCTGAGCTCAACCATCTGTTTCCTTCTTCAGTGTATACAATAAACTTATAAAATAACCCATATCTTAATAAACCTAGTTCAGATGTATGAAATAAATGCTCTGAGCTTCATAGTTCTTTCTGCATTTGGTGTGCATCCATCAGCACATACGTCCTGGCACATCATAAATTTCTGCATGTGTGTCTGTCTTTTCTTTATTCCCACTAATCCCAGTTAGAGCAGTTGAAAAGTCCTGTATACCAGGGCATCTCTGCTTTCTTCTTCTTTCTTTCTTCCCTTCTTTCCAGTCATTCTGAACAAGGCAAGTACTGGAAATGTGAACTTTAAGAAGAATGTGGCAAAATATTTACCCACTGGATATTCTGGCCTATAAAAAAGAAACTTTATGAGAAGCCACTGTGACACAAGGACCTGTGTAACTTGGGCACAGAGGGGAAAGGTGAGTATATCACACTTCCTGAATGGAGATGTATGAACAAACGCCTGTCCTGAGGCTGGGGAAATGGTAAACTAGGTTAAGTGCTGTGGAAAAAAAGTACACACGGTGCCTGCCCCAAGCTGATGGTGGAGACCCTGGGGGTGGGGGCAGCAGAGTCCCAGAGGCTTTCCACTCCAGCCCGACTCGGCCCACATACAAGAGAGGGTTTAATGTTTCAGAGGCTGGAAGCTTTGGTGACGGCAGGCCCCAATGATACGAGAAGTCCAATGTTCCAAGAAGTTTATTGTTCATGGTGTGGTAGTTGAGTCTGGATGTGTGCACCCGCCCCCCCCCCCAAAAGCCAGGGGGAGCTGGCTTAAATAGGGAGGAGGAAAGAGGGGCTGGGAAAAGGAATAACTTAATTAGCTATGCCCCCCCCTTAGGTAACTCATGAATATGGAAATCTCTGTTAGTCACACCCTCTACCTGGATGGTGACAAAAAAAACTCTCTGGGAGGAGCTACTCTGAGCCAAATGTGTCTGCAAGGTGCAGGTTAATGCCACATATGGGGGTCTGGAATCCGGGAGTGTTGGGAGATACATGCTGTCCCTCACCAGGCAATGGTCCACCTGTTGGGTCTCTGGCTATCTCAAACCCAGTGCTCTACCTGGGAACAAATCATCCCTTTGTGGCCCCACAAAGTGCTTGCTATGCAAACATGAGGCCCCCAATTCTGATTTCCAGTGCTCATCTAAAAGTCTGGATGTGTCATCATGCATTTTTAACCCTAGTGGATGGAGGAAAGGGAGTAAGAGAACAAAGATCCTGGTGGAGGTTACTGGCCAGCCAGCCTAGTCAAGTCAGCGACCTCTGGGTTTAATGAAAATCCCTGTCTAAAAAGATGGAGGCCAAGAGAAGGAGAACCAAACATGGTCCTTGACGTGTGTGTGTGTGTGTGTGTGTGTGTGTGGTGTGTGTACAGGGGGGAGGGAGAAAAAGGACAGCTTTCTCCCTCTAGGTAGATAGTACATAGGTAGACAAATAGAAACATAGATGATAGATAATAGAATAATATATAATGTTAATATATAAGAAAGATGATGAGTGCTAGATCATATAAATGGATGATAGAAAGATGATAGATGTAGATAGATGATAGAGAGATAGATGATAGATGTAGATAGAGAGATTATATAGATAAATGATAGATGATAGATACATAGATGATAGATAGTAGATACTTCATAGATAGAGAGACAAACAGATAGATAGATGATAGATAGAGAACTATTCTGTACTCTTTTTGTTTCCAGATCAGATCAAAAAAAAAAATCTTTGACCTTCTGAAAGATGCTTGTTCTGAGATCACCCTGGGTGGTCTAGCTGAGACACACTCCTACCTGCTGCCTTCCATCCCAGTCACCTTTCTTCTTTCCTCCTGGCATGACTATAGACAAATTTCAGGATTCATACCTGAAACTTCAGCCAAACATGGCAGAGGAAAATTCTGAATTTCTGAACCACCCTGTACTCACATCTGTATTCTTCTTAGTTGGGGGTTATTTACTTCATACGGAGATACCTGTGTTTCTTCAGCTTTATAGCAAAACCCCGAATGCCAGGGTCAAAAATAGCCTTTCCTGTTCATCTGTAACAAATGTCACTGCCAGTCTCCAGGGATTGTTCTATTGGGGACAGTATTGTAGCCAATGTAGGCTTCTGTTCCCATTCAGATGATGACTTTAGATTCCCTTTGTTTTGAATCTGTGGTATTTCCTGTCTCTCTGCCTTTCTTTAATTCCTATAATTGAACTCAGAAAGCAGTCTCCTTGATCCCTAGCAAGTAAACAGTTCCTAGAGAGAAGAAAGTTACTGTCTCTAGGCTTTCTCAATCTGTCCTTTGTTCAGAAGGGAAACTACTGCTTTTATCTTGAGAACAGACTGCAGTTTATAGAAGTTCTGATGTGACTGCTACCCAGATCACCTGGGAACAATGGACCCAACCTTCTTAGAAGTCCCAGAGTGATGTTCCTACTCCTGACCCCATTAGTGAGCTTGGAGAATAGGCTATGCACTGCTTCCAGAATATTCTAAGCAATTCTTGAGGCCACTCTACTGAATGGCCATAGGCCTGCAGAACAGGCCCTGCTCTAACAATCTAGCTGTCAGATAAAATGACATTTTCTGAGCCAACTCTGACTTAAAAGTGGCAGTAAAGGAATAGCTTCATGCAGCAGAATCAGGGGTGTGTGGGCCATTTTTTATTGATTCTCATAAGTCTGATGGCAGGAAAGAGAGGCTCCTCACACTCTAAGGGATCTGCACAGCAGGGGTCTCTAGGTCCTTTACTAAGTCTCTGTAGGACCTTTAATCCATCCCTGGCCTCTGGCTTTCCAGGCTTTGCTATGGCTTTTCCCTGGCTTGGTAGCTACTCTCCTCTCTTGACCCTCAGCCCCTCCTCTTCCAAGGTGGTAAGTCTGCTCTGAGTTCTCTGGATGTTTCTGTGACCTTGATTCATGGAGGAATAGCACGCTGTTCCCTTGCCTTAGATGTCACCTTTCTTACAGAAATAAAAATGAACATTTGTCTTCCCATTTTCTTCAAGGTTGAAGGATGACTAAACAACAGAGGATACGGATTCTGTTCCCAAGACCCAGGTTTGGCCTGTTTCCATAGCAGGCATGACCACCTGTCACGCCAGTTCTAGGGGGATGCAGTATCTTTTTTCTAGTCTTTTCATGCAGGTGGTGTCCCTGTACATACACCCAGACACACATATGTACTTATAAAATAATGAATGAATTTAGAAGGACCTTCTTCATTTGGTTTCTAGAAAGCTGAGCCTATCAGGAACCCGAATCAGGCTGCAATCCTCCTTATTCTTTCACACAGCTCCCGTGTGGGACACCAGATTATTTTTTAAACTTGTCACTGGCTTTACCATCTCTCTGCATGGCTCCAATTTCTTGGTTCCTACAGAAACTTCCTGGCATGTCCCATCCCACCTAAGAGGGAAGAAGGACCCTCCCTGAATGAGCATAGATATGTGAATTGAGATTAAGAGAGAACCAGAGACAAGATTATGTTCTATTTGGTGTTTCAGCTTGGAGCTTTTTGATGTTTCTGTTAGTGGAAATACTTCTGTGTTGTTTATTTTCTGAATTTTCCATTAAACAACAGATATCTTGGGAGAGCCCTACAGGCAAGAGCATACTCCCATGTTTACTTTCCTTCTAGGGTTCTGAGTGAGTGGGAAGACACCTTCTATGGACCAGTGTTACACAGGCATTTACCCATGGAGACAGTATATGCTTCTTAGTCGAGGGCTATGCAGTATAGCTGCACAAGTCCTCCTATGAACTTGGAACTCTGTCCAGTGCTTAGCAGATAAATATTCAGGGAGTATGGTCCAGGTAGACCTGTACATGAGTATTTTACAGGTAATTAATTTTCATTATGTTCTTAAGGACCTGAGAAATGTTAATACCCAACACTTATAAGATCTTTGGCTATCTTGTTTATAAAACCGGTTAGGATCCTTCTTAATAGCAGCTGGTAGCTCTTATAAATAAATCATTGAGTGCTTCTCTAACCTCTGTGGACTGAAAGAAGACCCTGAAGGTGAGGGAGTTTTTTGATACAATCACACACTTGACCTTTGTAACCAGACATGTATTTATGTCATGCTCATTATTGGCGAGACGATGGCTGCAATATAGGACCTACACACATTCATCATCCATAGTCATTCAAGTTTGAGACCAGCAACCTAAGCAATACAGTTTTAGAATGGACAGCCAATGTAAGAGGTAGGAACTGTTACAGTTGAATAAAACTTTACCGGAAATGTCTGACAAGTCAAGTAAATTGTAGGTGATTGCTGTATTAAAAGAATGAGTAAAGAAATGAAGAAATCCTTTTATTCTATCTTTGAAAAAACAGCAAATGCTAGTTGTACAGACTAACGGCTCTCATTCTGACATTTTCATGCATGCATGTGATAATGCACTTTCTCTTACTCACCCTCCTCATTCCTCCTCACACACGGAGACTTTGAAATACTGCGTCCCAGAAAGGACACAGAGAGGAACTAGAGCATCTGTGAGCAGACTCCTTAATCACATTTGACGTTCAGCAGTGTTTCACAAGCAGCCTGAGGTATCATTCCAAAGTTCTCCTATTTTATTTCTTTATTTTTGAAGCCCCGTTTGAGAAGTCAAGGTTCTAAAATGACAAGACAGAGAGTGGAAAACAGCCTTTCATTCCTTCAGTGAGTGTTCACTGTAGGATTTATTTTTTCAAAGTATAATGTAAAATGTTGTAATGTTTCTTCTGCAGGTCAGAGTATTGTGTGCAGGAGTAAGAAGAGCTTATGTTAGAAGGTCGGGAGCTGAAGAGAGGGTGGGAAACGATAGCTGCATATAAAGCAGACAATGGAAACGGATCCATGAGCAGGACCGAGCACAGGATGAGAAAACAAACTCCAAGTGGTCGGACAATTAGAAGAGGAAAAGAAGGAGGAAGAGGAGTCTCATTTATTCCACACATGACAGGAACTTGTTCAGAAGATGAACAATATGTCTTAAAAGCCACCACCTGCTGGCCAGCATCACCTCTGTAAGTATCCTTGTCTCTGCCTGAACCCTGACCCAGTCAATGCCCCCTAACCCCTGTAGGTAAATAGCAAATCAAAGGAATTTCTGCTCTGCTAAAAGTTTTACTGAATGCTATTTTATTACAGAAATATAGTGCTGTGTGTAACACCTAAATTTTGCAACAGAAAATTTTTTCTAACAGGCATAGGAAGAAAGCAAAATAATAATTGAGTATTTCTAATTTTAGCAGTATATTTTATTTACTATGGTATGTCCATTATGTTACCATTATAATTTGTAATTAAGACTTAGTGAGATGACGTTGCATTCTTACTAGGTTATGAAATACCATGTGAATTTTTCACTAATAGCACATTCAACTTAGATCAGCCTCATGACAAGTATTGTTGCACCACATGTAGTGAGTAGCGACTGTGTCACTGGGACTCTGGTCATGCCCTACACTTCCTTGACTTTTGATTCCTTCTCTCTTAGCTGAGAATCAGACCTAGAAGATCTCTCTATTACCTTTACTGGATTCTGGAGCAACCAGGGTGTTGATGGCTGAGAAGATCTTACCACAAACAGAGAAGAGAAAAATGGACCCAGGTCCATCAAATGTGGCTGATGGGTATGGAAACTATCTTTTAGGCCTTGGTGGCTTCACCTCAGGTAAGATCTCACATTCTCAACACGGTTGAAGATGTTGGTAGAAAAACGGGACCAACAAAAAATGAGTATGCCCATAGTAATTTAGGCACCAAAAATTTTTGTGCTAAAATTTGTTTCAGAATTTTGAGATTGGTTGCTGCACAACTATTTCTTCTATCCTGTTTTTTCTAATATTGCACACCAGAAAGTGTCCACTGCACTCCCTGACTACAGTTACTTCTGGATTTCTCACTGGTGTGGAACTCACTTCACTAAACGCCCAGTTTTGTGGACTGGTTCCGCCTGCCATCCACTCTGTTCCTATACAGTCCTCTGCACAGGATCTAGAACCATGACTGAGAGTATGGGAACTCTTTACTCTATTCTACAGTTTATGAACACTTGCTCCTTTCTGCCTAGAATTGCTTTAAAAATTTAGAGCCATATTAATTACTTTTGTGTACTATCACAAAAATGTCTGAGAGAGGAATGGTTTATTTGGATTGCATTAAAAATCCATCATGGGAAGAGGGAAGACAGAGACGATATATGGAGAAAACAAGAAAGATGGGAGAAGAACGAAGAAGAAAAAAAGACTGATCAAGAGTAATCTTCATAGGCATACCCCAGAAGACATACTTCTTCATCTCAACTCTACCACCTACATATTCTACAACTTTCACCAAATAACACTACAAGTCCTTTAGATTTGAGTCTATGAGAGATTATTTTTTAAAAGAATTCAACCATGGAGACCTGATTTTCAATCCCTAACATACTAATCCCAGTGATCCTGTGCTGAGATAGGAGACAAAGGCAGGGGAATCTAGAAGCGAGATGATTAGCTAGCCTGAATACATAGCGATAAGCAAGAGAGGCTGTCTCAAAAATGACAGAAGATGGACCTGACTATCCCAAACTGTGCTTTGACTTCTATGCATT
Source organism: Mastomys natalensis (assembly GCA_021653895.1). NCBI lineage: Eukaryota > Metazoa > Chordata > Mammalia > Rodentia > Muridae > Mastomys > Mastomys natalensis. The sequence continues at coordinate 496,526 of JAJTUV010000873.1, forward strand.
TGTGGCATACAATACTTGGACACAAGAACATGTACTTGACTAGATGTTTTTGTAATTCATTCTGTCTGATGATTGATCCTAGCACACTGCTCTCTGTCTGTCACAAGCTTCTTTTTCCCTGGGACAGAGTTCAAAATCCCAGCATTTTTGAGTAATCCAGTCCTTAGAGTTTCCTTATCATTTTGGCACCCATGTGTACATTCCAATATAACATAGATTAATTTTTGCCTTTTAAAGCATCTACCTATATTTACCTATATTATTTATATTGTTATGAGTATCTGACAGCTCACTCCCTGCTGTGTGACTTAGCGTGTGGTTACTTGTTTGTGTTCTGCTCCATTCTCTTACTTTGTAGGGTGACCTTCACATTTACTCCTTTCTGAATACTTGCTCTGATTCCAGTGACTTCTGTCTCCAAGTCCTTACATCCACCAAGGCTCACCTCTCATCTTGGCTGATACTTTGTGAACTTTTACTACGACCAGATTTTAACATGTACAAATTTGGGAGAGGAGCTTAATGCCTCGCTTAACCTTCCCTTTTCAGCTAACCTGAAGTTTTGCCAAGGCTGTTGCACCTATATCTCCAAATAGCATCCTCAGTCAGTTTAAGACCAGTCTCAGAGATCTTATGTTTTCATTAACAGAATTTTTCTCCAAGTCTAAAAACTCTTTCTAAGAACTTAATTTAACATCACCATCAATCGTCTCTAGGATGAAAAGATTTCCTTATCTGAGCTTTAAAAAAAAGTTAACTTGTTTGAATGAACATCAAAATAATAACACATTTAGTGGATGAATGTAACTAGATTGTATTTCACTTGGATAGTTTAAATCTATAAATTCCTACTCAGTATCCTATTCTCTTTCTGTGACTACTTTTTCTTTTCTCTTCTCATCCTTTGTAACTTATAATTTTAACTTTTCTTCATTTTCACAAAGTATTTGCTTAAAATTAAATTGCTTGACGATATGTAAGACACATCACTATGCGTACTAAAGGATATGATGTTTGATACTCAAATGCATTACTTAACATCTACCCCCCAGGAGTTTCACCATGGTGAAGTCCTGAATGCTTCTGCTGTTCTTTACTTGTATGACATGTTGTCCCACCACTCTGTCGAGTCCTTGCTAGGCAGAAGATATAGCTTGGTATGATCCCACTTAATTTTGCTTTTGTTTCTGATGCTTCAGGAATCCTTTCTAAAACTCCTTATCTATGTCCTGAACCATCACTCTTTTTTCTTCAAGAAGCTTTAAAAGATCATGTCTTTCATTTAGATTTTTAAACTATTTGAATTGATTTTTCTAACAGCCTAGCTTCTCTCTTCTCCATGTGGAGATCCAATTTGCCCAGTGCCATTTATTGAAAAGAATCTTCCTTCTGTGGTGAGTGTTCTTTGGACCTTCTTACAGAAGCCAATTTTCCAATCTGTAGACTTCCTGCAGTTTGGATTTTTATATTTAACACATTCAGTTTTGTGCATTAGCTTCAAGTGAGAAATTGGATTCAGAGTATTATTTTTCAGATTTCCTTGATTCTTGTCAAGAACTCCTCTGAAGTTGTGTTTTGCACTTCTATGATCAAGTCTGAGTTATGTGAGAAGTCAGCAGCTAGTGATAATCACTGTCAAGAACAACACATCCTCTGACAGAAAATCCATCATTTTAAATGGCCACTTCTAATCCTGTCATTCATCCATTTATGTTCTCAAATACATCCTTTGAGAAGCTTCTTTTACAACTACTGAGTTCTTTGAAGAAAGTACGTTATAGAAAAGAATATTTCTTCTTCTTCCTCCTCCTCCTCCTCCCTCCTCCTCCTCCTCCTCTCCTCCTCCTCCTCCTCCTCCTCCTCTCCTCTCCTCCTCTTCTTTCTTCTTCTTCTTCTTCTTCTTCTTCTTCTTCTTCTTCTTCTTCTTCAATATTGTAATTATTTTAGCTCAGGAAATGTGATACCTCTATAACACCTTCCAAAGGGCAGTGAAGAGCTTCTATTTTTTGCTTGTAGTAATTGATCCATTTAAATAAGTGCCTTTGATGGGCTCATGTATTGAATGTTTGCCCCTCATCTGGTATTTTCAGTTAGGGAGGCTGTGGAAACTTTGGAAGACTAGCTAGAGGAAGGTATCACTGAAGGAGAGTCTTTCACTGTTCTCTCACTCTCCCTCTGTCTATCTCTCTGTCTGTCTCTGTGTATCCTCTCCATCTATCATATATCTATCTATCATCTATCTATCTATCTATCTATCTATCTATCTATCTATCTATCTATCTCTATCTCCTTCCTCCCTTTCCCTTCCATGTCTCTTATCTCCTAATGTTTCACTCTCTCCTTCTTTCCTTCTCTTTGTCCCATTGTTTTTTCCTCTCTCTACCTTTATCTCTTTTCCTCACTCATCTGTCTTCTTCCTGTCTACTCTTGGGGAAGAAATCTCTTCTGTGCATACTTTTGCCATGACAGTCTTTTATACAAAGCACTTAGAGATGAACAAACCTGGACTGAACCCTCCAAAGACATAAACCACAGTAAGTTTCTGCCTTTTTTTTTCTTAGTTTGCTCAGAGATTTGGTCACGGCAAAGCAAAAACAGCACATAACCTTATAATCTCACAGAGGAAACAATATTTGTAGTGTTTTAATTTATTCTGGATATTTTATGATCCTTAGATTATCTGATCCTTAACTAGTAGGAGTCTCTTAAATTGATTTCTAAGCCAGGACTTTCAATCTAGGCTTAGTGAACCTTGCAGTTCATTTGGCTTCTGTCCTGACAGAATATTATTTTGTCACATCATGTGTAAGTATTTTAGAGAAACTAGGTTCTTTTTTCAGGTGGAAGATCACTATCTAAGATAAATATGATTATTGGCATTGACCTTGTTATTGTTTTTAGTGAACAAATGCAGAAGATAAAGAAACATGGTCAAGCTGTCAGGTAGATGCTCATGGGTCATCATTAGGATTGTAGTTTTCCTCAGCATCTCTTTAAACTTTCATCTCTTCTTGTTTTCTATCATGTAAACTCTAGATTTTCTGGAGACGTTGGCACACTTATTCATTTTCTTTTATATAGTTATATAGTTTCATTTTATATAGTTCATGTACTACAGAGTCAGAATGACAATAGACATTATAGTCATGCCATCAGACATGATTATTAAAATCTATTTAAAAGTTTTTGAAACTCATTATGTCCTTAGGATAGATCTCACTAATGATGGATGTTTTTAGTAAATTACTTTCTTGAAGACAGTCAAAATGTTTCCTTTCATGTAGTAATATCATTGAGTCAGTAGAACATTTAGACCAATTATTTATTTTGATTTATATGACTTTTAAATTGAGAGAACTCTAAAAGGGCCTCAATATCAAATATCAAGATAGAGCATATCTAGATTTTTATACAAGATGGACATACGTGTACAAAAATGTCCTTAATTTCATGGATGGACCACAGTGTTTTAAAACATTAATCTTTTAAAGGGTACCTGGGTTATTCTAGCTTGGTTGGAGCTTTAACAAACTTTTTCTGTATTCATGTTCAGGGTGTGTGTGTGTGTGATGATATTTATTCATAATTTTTGAGTATTAAACCAATGCATGTATATTTTTTAAAATTATTTTTTGAGATTATGATATAATTACATCACTTCCCCCTTCCTTTATTCCCTTCCAAATCACCTTGCTCTCTTTCAAATTCATGGCCTTCTTTTTTATCAATTGTTGCTACATCCATATATATATATATATATATATATATATTATTATATATATATATATTTTATTCCTAAATACATAAATACAACCTGTTCAGCCTGTTTTATGTTGCTTGTTTGTATATGTATAAAAGGCTGAGCATTTGGCATTGGATAACATATTGGTGTGTTCTTCCTTGCAGAAGATTATTTCTCTCATTCTCAGCTGTCTTTAGTTGTCTGTAGTTCTTTGTGTAGGGTTCATGCCTGCTGAGCTTCCTTACTAACCTGCATCCACTTTACTTAGTCTATTGCTGTAGAAATTTTGTTGGAAGTATTTGTAATATTTCACATCCCTGTGAGTTACAAATGTATAAAGTTGTAGTTTTTCTGTGTATCTTTCATCATTTTCTGTTATTATCTTTGTTTCTTTTGAGACAAGGGTCTCATGATATAGCCCTGGCTGGCGCTGAAATCAGACACATCCTGCCTCTGTCTCCCAAGTGCTTGGGATAAAAAAGTGCCCATTTTTAAGTTAATGTTGTTCATTCATGATAGTATAAAGTAGTATTATATATATAGGATCAATAATATTGAACATTTTCATATATTGATTGGATACTTACAAAGTATTCCCACATGAAATTACAAATTTGTTGTCAATTATTTATTAGAATGTAGCTTTACTATTGACTTTTAGGTCACTTAATTGCTATGTAATTTACATGTTAAATGTACATGTCCTCACTTTTCAATATTTACAATCTATTGGCAATGCCAACAGTTTGGAGATTACCTTACTTTTTATTTTAATTTTTCAAATTTTAGACTGATGAGTGTGTCGCGTGTATGTATGTGTGTACACTATAGGTGTGCCTGATACCCACAGAAGACCAGAAGAAGGAGTCAGAGTTCCGAAAACTGTACCTATAGTCAGCAGTGAGTCATCAGGTAGGTGCCAAGAGTTGAACCCAGGTTCTCTGAAAGTGCTTTTAACAATGGAGCCATCTCTTTAGTCATTTCCATTTTGCTCATGGAATATTTAGATGAATTCTCATTTATGTGAGATGTAACTGATCAATTTTGTTTTATGTTTAGTACATTTTACAAAGTTTCTTTAAAAATCTTTACTTACCTAAAGTTCTAAAGATGGTTCCCCATTTCATATAGGTCTCTTTGTGTGTGTGTGTGTATGCTATATATGCACTATATATGGGTGTATATATACACCCATATATATACATACATATGTATACACACACACATATATATATAATGTATACACACCACATATATATAACACACACACAACCACACACATATATATATATATATATATATACACACCAACACACACACACACAATATATATACACACACACACACACACACACACACATATGCAGAGGACCTGTACAGAACCATGTATACCCTATTCTTACTGATTTAGTTTCTGTGAGTTCATATGTACCTTGCTTAATTGATTCAGAGGGCTGTGTTCTCCTGGTGTCTCTACTCCCTCACCCTACTCCTAGAATCTTTCTGCCTCCTCAAACCTGGGGTTCCTGAGCTCTGAGGAGAAGAAGGTGAAAGAGACCTCCAACTGAGACACTTTCTGCATAATATCTGGCTGTGAATCTTGCACCTATCTGCTGCTGGAGGAAGCCTCTCTGATAATAACTGGTTAATAAGGTACTGACCTAAGAGTATAGGCAAATATCACTAGGAATCATTTTATTGCTTTTGGTTTGTTTGTTTGGTTTGGTTTTGTCTGTTGTTATTATTATTTTGTTTTTATCAATAGTGTTTAGTTTTACAGTAGATCTCTGGGCTATCGAGTATCTGGTTCTTGGCTACTAAAGCAATGTCGGGCATGGGTGCCTTCTCATGGAGTCAACTTAAGTCAAATCAGACATTTGGTCTGTGCCACCATTGCTGCAGTATATTTTACAAACAGAACAGATTGTAGGTCAAAGGTTTTATGACTGGTTTTGGGGTCTAGTTCTCTTTCAGCAAGTACTTTCCTGCACCAAAGAGACTAGAGGTGAAGGCTCCATGTAGGTATCAGCTTAGACTTTTCCATATTTAATGAGCTGTGTGGATACTGTCCTTGGCAATGGGCCGCAATATCTATTTGTAAAGAGCAACCCTCTATCCCAGCAATAGCCAGGGATATTTGGGGATCTCAATGGGACCCCTTCAGCCAATAACTCAACAAAATACACTGTAGTTATACCACTGGGAGTCATCTGGCTACCCAAATGGCCAACTCAGTCTCCATTTTCTCCATTATCAGGAGTCTTCAGTAGAATTCCAAGAAGTTTCCATTATACTAGGTTTCCAGACTGCTCCCCAAATGCCCCCCCAATTTCTGCTGTTTCTCACTACACTTCATCCATTGTATCTCCACCTCCCCCACACACACACCTGATCCCTCTTTGTCCCTGTACACCCTTAAAACCTATTTTATTTCCTCTTCCCAGGGAGATCCATACATTTCCCTGTAGACCTCTCCTCTTTACCCAGCCTGTCTGGGCATATGAATTGTAGCTTGGTTATCATATTCTTAGCAGTTAATATCCACTTTTAGGCGAATACATACCATATTTGTTTTTCTGAGTCTGGGTAATATACAGGATGAATTTTATTTTCTAGTTCTATTTGCTTGTGATTTCATGATGTCATTTTTTAAAAGTCTGAATAATATTCCACTGTCTAAATGTATCACATTTTATTTATCTATTCTTCTGTTATGTGACATCTCAGTTGTCTCTAGTTTCTGACTATTATGAATAAAGCTGCAATGAACGTGGTTGAGCAAGTGTCCTTTTGATAGGATGGAGTGTCCTTGGGTATATGCCCATGAGTGGTATAGCTGAATAATGAGATAGATTGATTCCCAGTTTTTTTTTGAGAATCACTATAGTGGTTTCCATAATGAATGGACAAGTTTGCACTCTACATCCTCACCAGCATGAAATGTCGATTGTGTTATTTATCTTAGTATTCTGGAATAAGATAGAATCTCATGGTAGTTTTGATTTGCATTTCCCTGAAGGCTAAGGATGCTGAACATTTCTTTAAATAATTCTCAGCCATTTGAGAATATTGAGAACTCTCTGTTTAGATCTTTACTCTAGTCCTTAATTGGGTTATTTGATTGGTGGCTTTCTGGTTTCTTGAGCTCTTTACATATCTTCAGCCCTCTGTCCAATGTGGAGGTGGTGAAAATCTCTTTTGCTTTTCATCTATTGACAGGCTTCTTTGCTTTATAGAAGTTTTCAATTTCATGAGATCCCATTTAGCAATTGTTAATCTTAGTGTCTGTGGAATTAATGTTCTGTTCAGGAAATTGTCTTCTGTGCTAGTATGTTCAAGAATACTTCCCCATTTCTTGTCTATCACTTTCAATGTATCTGGTTTTATGCTGAGGTCCTTGATTCACTTGGATTTGAGTTTTGTGCAAGGTGGTAAATATGGATCTATTTATATTCTCCTACATGCAAACATCCAGTTAGATCAGAACCATTTGGTGAAATTGTTCTTTTTTTTTTTCCAGTGATTTCCTGGCTTCTTTATAAAATATTGGGTGTCCATGTTTTGGGGTTTATTCTGGATCTTCAGTTTGATTCAGTTGATCAGTGTGTCTATTTTTATGCCAATACCATGCTGTTTTTATTACTATAGCTCTGTAGTACAGCTTGAAATTAGAAATCATGATACCTCCAACAATTGTTTTCATGTTCAGTATTATTTTAGCTATCCTAGGTTTTTTTTTTTAATGTTTATTGATATGAAGTTGAAAATTGTCATTTCAAAGTCTGTAAAGAATTGCTTTAGAATTTTGATGGGGATTGAATTGAATCTTTAGAATACTTTTTTAGGTTGGTTATTTTAACTATGTTAATTCTATTGATCTATGAGTATAGGAGGTCTTTCATCTTCTGATATTTACCTCATGTTTTTCCTTTGAAGACTTGATGTCTTTATCATACAAGTTTTTTATGTGCTTGATTAGATTTACCCCAAGAATTATTTGAGACTTTTTTTTGAAAGGTATTGTTTCCCTGATTTCTTTCTCAGTCCAATTTTCATTTGCATATAGGGAAGCTATTGATTCTTTTGAATTAATCATTTCTTCAGCCCACTTACTGAAAGTGTTTATCAGTTGTAGTAGTTCCCTGTGGAATTTTTAGGATCATTTATGTTCCATGTGATATTATTTGCAAAAGATACTTTGACTTCTTCATTTCCAATTTGTATCCCCCTGATCTCCATCAGTTGTCTTATGACTCTAGCTACAGCCTATGGAGGAAGTAAAGAATATAAGGGATCTTTTTATTCCATAGATTCAAGTAAATTGAATATAAATAAGATTAATGTGTGGAGAGAAGTCCATAGCTTAAAAGGTAATAAGCCCTGTGTGCGTATGAGTGGAGATGTATTATGTATTATTGTTGTTTTCCTATGTGGAAATGGTGTCAATGAGACTTCTAAATGTCTGTGTTTATTCACAAAGAATAGTGCTGCTCTTTCTCTTGACCAGAGAAGCCTCTGTTTGCTTTGAGTGATAGTTAATACAGTGACTTGTACTTTGATCAAACGTTGAGAAAAGGTGACTGTTGAGTGCTCAGCCTCAAGAGAAGATTGGCATCACCCACTCAAGGAATATAAACGATATAGAGTAAGGAGAGATGCTAGGAAATGCTGTCTTTTGAAAACAGCATTTGCACTCATCGTCTCACTGTGATGTCTTACCTGTAGAAGACCCACAAAGGTAGGACAATCAGAGCTAAACTGAGTGAAAAATATACACGCACACAAATAGAGATGAGATGCCTGCCAAAAAGCCAATTAGGCTGCGTACAGATCTTCTCAGCTCTCTCCATTAACCAAGACCCAATCCCTAAATCTTGCCCCCAGCACCAAACTTAAAATACAAGCATTTCAAATGTATACATTGCATCTTCAAAATATCTAATGAAAGATTATCAAATAATAGAAACAAATAATAAACATAGCTTGGGCTACTACAAGGGAGGGAAATCTTTTCTAATATCTCAGTAATCCAAATTCATCCTGCAGCTACCTGTCTTCATAAGAATGAAAAGGAAATAGTTCATTTTCCTTCAGAATCTTCATTGAATTGAAGAGGTTTTGTTCCTTAAATAGACACACTTTCTTGGATAATTTACGTGTAAGAAACCTCTAATAGTTGACAACATGTACCATGTTTATAAGCTACATAAATTTTCAGATGAAAAATATAAATGCTCATGCATCACTTTGGAGTCCTAGAACAAAGCCAGAGAAGACTATATAATTAAACCATAAAAGATTAATGTGTGTTCTTAGACTTAGTCGTTTTTTTCTAATTAAATTGAAATGCATAATTCTAAAACTTCAGCCAGAATTGCACGTGACAATGGAATACTTGTGACCATAAATTCACAGCTACTTGGAGATTTTTTCCAGAACAATCCATTTGAGCTTCTCAGACTGTGAAGAGGGTGTACAATCCGCCAGTGTGGATTCTACCCAGACCAGTCAGCAGAATTGTAAGCAGCTCTATTTCATGTTCCCGGTGCTCCCTGCACCTTGCTACTGAAGCCCAGACCTACTTAAGAATTTATTACCCTGGACACTCTTTGCATTTCTATCAGGATTCACTGAGACACCAGGAAGCAGCGTGCTTCTGTCCCTTGGTGTTGGAAGGAGACATAGTTACAAAGGATTTGTCTAACAACCTTCTTCAACTCCATAAACAAGAGTCAGCAATGGCTTATTCCCATTGTTTTAAGGGGAATAAGTTATTTGACTAAGACAGAACTGGGGACTCTTTGTTAGTGGGGAAGAGCTGTCAGTGCCTCTGTTTCAGTGTCAGGAATTCCCTTTGGTGTACTTGCTTAGGGCATTGCCGCCTCTGGGAAAGTGTCTTCTGATTGGCAAGTGTGGAACAGAGTGAGCATGAGTCCACTCTCATTTGTAGCCCTGTATCTGGCACAGCTGACTAGCCTCTTTCTGTATGATGGCCTGCACTTTCAAAGAATTTTTTTTTGATTCATACAAGAAAATGTTAGCAAATTAACCTGTCCAGATTTAACTCACATATTTTAATGGTCATTTATGTTTTGTCATTAAACTGGGTCAATATCTATGATGGAATGGAAACATTTGTCATTCGAAAACACTGGAAACTTTGATCTAAGAGTTTAGAATTTCTAGATTTAGTGTGACCAGTGTATTTTTTGTAAGAGCATCTACTACCTTGAATATAGCTGAACAGCTAGAAATAGAGCGTCACATCAGACTTTTTGTGGTCTGAGCTTTTAGTATTATCATGCTTGTATTCTGAAGGACTTCTAACTTGCATGCAATTTAAGTATTGAACTAATTTCTCATTATATTACCTCAATATAATTTTATTATACAGTAATCACTAATAACTTCTATTAATAAGGCTACTACACAACATCAAATCTTACCACTTTTACTAAGGTTTATTTCCATATATTCCTATATTTTGCTGCATCTTGTATGACTAGTTCCATATATAGCTAGATTAATACCTATGAAAGATGCAGTACTTCATGCTGGATAGATATCCCAATGTCACTGTCTCACTGATGAAAGAATATGCTGAGAGGAGGAGAAATAGTCTTCCCCAGGGAAAAGCACACCAATTGGTTATCTGATACTAAATGCTCAACCCTGAACACATACATGCAAGTAACATTATAGACTGAGCAGATTATATTTAGGAATCTATATAGTATAAACATATACATATAACAGTAATAAAAAGAGATTATCAATTTTAGAAATAGCAAGGAGGAGTATAGGGAGAAATTGAAGGGAAGAAAATAGAAGTGATATAATTATATTATAATTGGAAATTTTAAAAAATTAAAAGGGTACAAAAATATGAATACACCCAGGCAGTGGTGGCACATGCTTTTAATCCCAGCACTTGGGAGGCAGAGGCAGGCAGATTTCTGAGTTTGAGACCAGCCTGGTCTACAGAGTGGGTTCCAGGACAAGCAGGGTTTTACAGAGAAACCCTGTCTTGAACCCACCCCCCAAAAAAAACAGAAACAAAGAGTAAGAAATAGCACCTCATTGACCATGGGGTTGTCATGTATAGACTAATATTTTAGAAAGAATGAATAACCTTGATCTTGGGTGTTTTCAGCAATACTGTGGGATTGTTTTAGAAATTTTTCAAGAACTAAACAGGTATGCCAGTATTAGTAAGATCCAATGAAGTTTGATTAACTTCAAGACAACCTTTAATTAAACATGCCATTGACTCAACTAACAGATTATGATATTGAAAATACATGGCTTGACAGATATGATTAGTAAACCTATAATCCCAGAACATAGAAGGGAGCTTGGAGGATCAGGCCAGCCTGGCCTACCTAGTGAGTTCAAAGTCATCTGAACTACATAGCAAGAGGTGACTTAGAAAATACAACAACATAGAGATTACTAGAAAGAAGAGAGATTAAAAAAATGTAGAAAGGCCAAGAACTTCATCCAAAAGGAGGCAATCTGGCAATATGGTGGCATGACTTGGGCTCTAATACTGATTTGGCAGAAAGAATGAAATAGCAAGAACAGATAATGAATAGGAAGGGGTATGAGGGAAACCTTGGACATGCTTGCAGGAGTTTTTCTGTCAGGAAGTGAATGGTCAACTTCAAAAACATTGAACAGGAAATTCCTATCCTCAGCAGAAACCTGAGTGCAGACCTTGAGAGACCTTTCCTAGCTTGAAACTCTACAATGATTTGGTTTGTGTTGTTTTGCCGTGTTTTTTTCCTGTGGTTGATATTGAACCCAGGGCCTCTCACATGATAGACATGATGATTTACTACAGAGCTACACCTCCCAAGCTGTAAAGTTTGTGATTATTTAGCAAGAAAGTACATTTATGTTGCTTTGCATGCACTAGTGAAAATATCTGGTTAGCCAACATAGATGAGACCACTGGGTGTCCAGAGTCTCCTCCACTGAACAATGAAATTACCAATTCTTGTTTCTACATTTTCTGATTCCAGAAACAAATGAGCATAAACAGGGATCACCCTGCAAACTCATATCCCTGAACTGTAGATTCACTACTCCTTTACAAAGACTGGAATTATGATTCAGTTCTCTTGAATAGTCCATATAGAATACTTCATTACCATATATATAATATTATATATATTATATATAATATATAACATCAAATGCTGTACAGTTCAGAAACATCACAAATCAAAAAGTTAATTGATACATGTGTTTCATAAAACTTATCAAATGGAACATAACAGGACAGGTGAAGTTTTCCATTTTCTTTTTAAAAGATTTATTTATTTTTTTATAGATTTATATGTATAAAACTGTAAGCTCCGCATGAGCTGTGTGAACTGTGTGTGTGTGAGAGAGAGAGAGAGAGGAGAGAGAGACAGAGAGAGACGAGAGAGACAGAGAGACAGAGAGAGACAGAGAGAGACAGAGAGAGACAGAGAGTCATTGGAAGCCAGAAAAGGGCATCAGATCCCTTATACTTAAAATGATAGGGTTATAATCCATCCTGTGGGTGCTGGGAACTAAATCCTGGTTCTTTGAAAGAACAGCAAGTGTTCCTAATCAGTGAGCCATCTCTCCAGAACAAAACTCCAATTTTCTGTTTCTTTTCTCTAAATATATTGTACTCCTCCTTGAACTCACCTGCATAGTAAGAACTACAACGAAATACATTCCAGAAACCTTCTTTGTTGTTCTTCTTTGACATATATCTATAGAATTTTTGTCAATGTCTTTTGCGTAATACTGAATTCTTATTTATAGATAATGAATGAAATGAGATACCAACAGAGTGCTAGCTACTCAGAGTTAAGTCCCCAAAGAGAATAAATTTCATGGAACAACACTGGGTCTCTGGATGACTCTGTGAAGCATGTTTTCTCCAAGGTCGCTGAACTGGAATGTGAATTAAAACTTACCTTTGTTTTGAGTTTGTCTACTCTGATTAATTCAACAAAGGCTGTTTCCATGCCATATTTATTCCACTTAAGGAAGAATGCCCAGTAGGTAGGTAAGTTGTTTGTTTTTAATTTAATACAAATGATATAAAATTTCACATGTTCTATAGCATATCTTTAAGTCATCATTGCTTAGATGAGCCTTTGCTGCTCTTTTCAGTTGATATTTACTCCTCTAGAGTCTTTTGTTAGAGGGACATTATATAATTTTGAATCTGTTTTCCTCATGTTGGCTATCAAAGTGGTTTTAGATTCTGTGCTAAAACAAACAAGACTGTTTTCAACATTTTCACTCCAATTTACTTGTTAGTGTATATATAAAAGAATATATGTACAGCATCCTGGTCATGACAAAATACATCAGCTCTACGATCTCTCGTTCTTAGGCTTTCCATTTTCTTTTCCTTCTGTATAATCCCAAGGCTTGGTTCTCTCTCTCTCTCTCTCTCTCTCTCTCTCTCTCTCTCTCTCTCTCTCTCTCTCTCTGTGTGTGTGTGTGTGTGTGTGTGTGTCTATGTCTGTGTCTGTGTGTGTGTCCTGGTTGTGATATAGGCATTCTGTTTGAAGCTGAATACTCCACAGTCTCTTATTATAGGCTCTTTGAACAGTTGTGAGTCTCTGTATTAATTGTTATCTACTGCAAAGAGAAGTTTCTCGAGTGAACGTTGTTAAGGGCTGTAGGGATCTATGGGTATAAGATGAGTATTTAGGGGGCAGTTTAATACCATGTCCAGTTATTGGAATAATAGTAATAGGTTTTATTACCTTAGAGCCTGAACAAGATCTAGTCAGCCAAAATTACAGTATGGATCAGAGAGAATCTGATCAAGATAAACTGAAGAGCTACTGGCAGTTGAGGCTGCTGGTGAAGGGATCATCATTTTCTTAGGATATAGCTCCTAGTGGGGGTGGCCATGTTCCAAAGGATGTCTCTACATCCTTTACCATACAGGGGCACTAAGTGGATTCTGAGTTTAAAAAGGAATACAGAAAGCTGCATAGGATAAATGGCATAAGGGAAGATGAAATGGAAAGAATAGAGGTAGGTTTACTAAAAACACATTATATTCATGTACAAGCTTCTCAAACAGTAAGTAAAATGTAAAGCATATTTACTTACTTACCCCAAAACATAAACCTAAGATTCATAGTGAACTTCTTTTGGGCTTGAAACCAGCACAAGGGTCAGGCTTTGCGACCAGTGTCCTTGCAGCTCACAGATGTGTCAGTTTGCATAGTGGGCTGAAGTCAGCCTCTAATGGTCTAACCTGGGCTTTTCACATATCCTAGATAATTTCCAGGATATCTAGCATCTAGAGAGTCTAAGATGGCTAAGATGATTCATATACCAGCATCCAGGCTTGTGCTTAAGAGGCCAGGTTCCAAGAGCAGCAAGTTCAGAAACTGTAATAATTCTTAGGCCCCAAGCCTATGTACTGGAACACAGCTAATTCTATTGCACTTTCTAAGTATATGATCCATGAGAAAAGTATGACATCAAGTGACATGTACATGTAAAAGCATCTTTGTGGTCGAAAGGCCTTAGCTAAGCCAGTCAAACAATGAAAGCAGCCCAGGTTGAACAACACCACAGTCTGGGTAAAGTCACAAGTACACTGAAAACTGAGCAACATAGTACAGTCTGCTGAAGGGAGTTAGTGCCTACACATACTAGGTATAATCTGCTTTTTAGAATGCTGACCCTACAAGGACAAGGACAATGCATGTCAGAAAATCAATAATGCTACTGCTTATATCATCTAAGTTATAAATTCTTCTTCTGCAGTAGACAGTTTCGTAGTCACTGTGCAGAAAATATATGCTCATGGTGAATCCCACTACTACTTTCTAGTGGGTTTCTCCAAGTGCTACCACTAAATCCCTGACAATTTGAATTTCCACAGTACTACCACTAAATCCCTGACTATTACTCTTTCCATCCACTGACCACTGACCCATTTCCTTTGCCTCCTCTTCCCTCCCCACCCCACTCTTTTCCTCCCTCCCCTCCTTTTTTCCCTCTTCCAATAAATGTCAGTAACTCCTTGTTTCATACACCTTCTTCAGGTATTCTCTCTGGTCTCTTGGCAAGCTCTCTCACCTCATTAGCATAGCTAGGCTGTGGATACTATACACACTACACTTGACACCACCATCTCAGGGTCTGGAAAAAATGACTCAGTGACTAATAGCACTAGTTGCTCATCTGGAGGACCTGGGTTTGATTCCCAGCACTCAAATGGCAGCTCATATAACTACCCCCTTTTCTATCATCCATAGTCAACAAGGCACATATGTGATGGAAAGCTATACAAGCAAGTCAAACATTCACACACATATAAATAAATAAACAAGCAAAACCAAACAATTCCCAGCATCAGAATTTCCAGGGCAAATAATAATAATGTCTACCCATTATTTGGTAGTCTCTCACACTGAGGATGTGAAATCTAGCTTAGAGAATATGTTTAATTTCACTGAATATTATAGAATCGCTTTCCAAAAATAATTGTGTATGTAATATATAGTCTGGTGATTGACAAGGTTATCCATATTTTTGTTTGAATGTTAAAAATTAATGGAACTGATGCATAATATAATTTGAAACAAGTTTAGAAAATGAACATACCCAATAAGCATTTCCTCCTCATAGTAGGGACCCAGAGAAGTCCACATCTGACCTCTCCCAGTGAGGATGCAACAGTACTCAGTCAATGTAGTTTTGGTGAAGTCCCAGAAGAAAGTAAAATAAACAATATAACATTCAAGATTGGCAAAACAATTACCCTAAAATCAATAAGAATTGAGAGGTTTTTCAGACCATACAAGACAAGCCTAACTTGAGACAGTAACTGTATATTCTAGGGATTGAGCATCCCTAACGTGAAACTCTGAAATTCTCTCCAAGATTAAATTTTGTGTGCACTGACACAACACACAAAAACAATATCACGTTTTTGATTCTGGTATTATGGTTTAAAAATGTTCAGCAAGTAAAATGTATGCAAAATTTCATAATCCGAAAAACTGCAACATCTGAATAGTTCTCATTTCAACCATTTTTGGATAAGGTAATAATCCTCTATTGGTATTCTTTATTAGTTTTTGATCATTACTATATTTAAATAGAATGTAAAATGAAGAAAAGACTTTATTTCTACATTAAGAAATTCATCTTAAAGTGATCCATATGTTGGGTGTAAGTTTTACTGAGAATATACATCTCTTCCTAAGACAGTGAAACATCTGGATCTTTCCTGGACTGATGCAACCAGCATCTTCTGTCTCTCTTTCTGAGCCAGTCTGTCCAGCCACAAACTCCAAAAGCCCTCCTCCATCTCTGTCCTCTCTCTAGGCTCTAGCATTGGGGTTACAAGTGCTTAAGGTGACATTCAGCTTTTATGTGAGTACCAAGAATCTGTACCACATCTTCGTGCTTGCACAGCAAGAGTTTCTTACTAAGTAAGCCATCCCCGTCCCCCAGTCCAGATCTGGCTGGTTGAGTGTAAGTCAGCATTCAAGGTTGTTGAAGTCAATTAAACCACTGTGGTGAATGTGATAGTTTGAATGAGGAGTGTCTTCTATAGGCTCTTGTATTTTAAAACTTGGTCCCCGGTCAGTGGCACTCTTTGGAAGCATTATGAACTTATGGGAAGTGTAGCCTTGATGAAGAATGTGCCTCACTGAAGTAGGCCTTAAAGATATGTAACCTGACCTTCCTCCTTATTCTTCTTACCATGCCTAACCCTTCTTCCTACATATTGATGAAGTGCAATCTCATTAATTCCTTTCGTTCCTGCTATGGTATATCTATCCCTCTGAAACTGCAAGCTGCAAATAGACACTTTTCTCCTCTAAGTTGCCTTTGTTGGTGGTATTTTATCACAGCAACACAGAAGGCACTAACAGTGGCTGTGCCATTGAGCACCATCATCGAAAGAAAAGCACTGATGTATCAGGCAGGCGGTAGACAAAGGTGATGAAGTCCCATGTCCAGCCAGGATAATTAAAGAGGCACTGGATCTTAGGCTAGTGTACCGTTATCATCTAAGACTGTCTCCTTGAATATCCTGTCATAAAGCACACCATTACTTCACTTTCATTCCAGTATTGCTCTAAAACACAATGCAGAGATCACTGCTGAGCAGAGAGGCAGAAGTTCATTAAATGAGCTTCAACTGAAAGTGATATTAGATCCATCTATATACTACTTCATTATAGAGGAGAAAACTAGGGCCCACAGAACACACCAAAAAAATTATTCACACATGAAAATGGGTGAGGATGGCTGGATGGCCATCCTGTTCCTAGTAGGAGGCTGGCATACAAAAGACAAAGTGCCCATGTGGTCCGGGTCCTTTACTCCTTAGGAAATGAATGCCATTTTATTTAGCATCTACCTTACGAATGGCTTCAGCTTTGGAAGATGGTAAGGTCAAAGACAAAGAAGGAAAGGAGATACCAGGATAAGTTTTAAGTGAAGTTATGAACACACTAAACAGAGATATTTGCATTCCCTTCTCATTGCACTGAGTCTGGGGTGGGTTTTCTGTATGCAAAGGGGAAAAGTCTTAGCTGAAAAGAATGAGCAAGGGGACAGACAAGAATTTTGTTTTTCTTTCACTTTCTCCTTCTCCCTCTCCCTGTCCCTCTCCCTGTCCCTCTCCCTCTCCCTCTCCCTCTCCCTCTCCCTCTCCCTCTCCCTCTCCTTCTCTCCCTTCCTCCCCCCTCTTTCTCTCCCTTTTTTTCTCCCTGATGTCCCCCTTAGAGGTAGACACTATATAAATATATAGCTGTTGGTGAGGCTGACCTCAAATTCATCAGTCTCCTGCCTCAGCATCCCAGTTATTTGGATATCAAGCATGTGTTATCCCTATCTAATGTCAGTTAGACATATTTTGCTTACATGTGACAAAAACTCAAGCAAATGATCATAAGTCAACAGTTATTTCTTATTTATAAACTGCCAAGGCCAGAATGACCCATGGCTTCAAGTTCAATTGGCTTCTTCTTCTAGTCTCAGCTGTCTTTGTCACTTACTTATGCTTTATTTAATTTGTTCTTGGGAACGAGTTTACAGCAAGATAGTAGCCAGTCATGCCAAACCAACACACTGGGTTCAAATCAAAAGATAGAAGTGTGTGTTCTAAACCATTCCACAAGAGTATCATATTGCATTTCATTGTTTCTAAATGGGTGTCCTGTCTATGTAGAGCCAATTACAGTAGTCAAAAGAAATTAAAACATTTTGATTGACTAGGGTTAGGCCACATGTCTTCTGTGTAGGACAGAAATAGTCTAAAAACCAACTTCAGCTAAATAAGAATAGAAGCTTCAGGTCTCTGTTCTGGCAACAGAAAATGGTGAATGGCTATGAGACAAAACTGTAGTAGGCACCACAGACTCTTGAGTCTGATGTTATTCATAAGATCCAAAATAGATATTATAAAACAAATCTCTAGGGATGTGTTCTTGTGAGTATTAAACCAAACCTCTGTAATACTGCAGGATTATGCATGATCCAGATGTAGAAGAGCCACAGTGATGCAGCCAACTATGCACAGCATGTAATTGAATCACAATATATGCTTAAAGACAAAAAGAAAGAAACAAGAAAAGGAAATTTTCTCGTAGTTTTACTGAGTATGAGAGGACAGGAATATAACATAAATGCTGATACGTGCTTGACATAAGATCATCTCAGTTTGGTTTTTGTAACATGGTTTAAAATAAACTGTTGAGGTAGCCCATTGAACTTGAACCATGAGATAAAATTCAATAAACATTTCCTGAGAGCTTTATTGCACATTTTACTAAATAGAGGTGAAAGAGAAGCTGAAACAGGAGAAGACCCTTAAACATAGATCTGAAACAGAACAGCAAAGCCACTTGCTGGGAAAGTTGGGATGGAGGCAGTGCCTACCATACACCTTGATCAGGGCAGCACGCCAGGCTTCCAATGCTGCAGTGGGACAACAGGAGCAGGATGAAGGAACTGCAAATGTGTTCATGAAAGAAAGGAGGAAATGTGACAAAACAAAAACCTTTTTTGATGTTACATCTGAGGACACATAGATGGAAAAAAGGGACAATCTTTAAGAGAACATGGTTAGAAAAGGCAGACTCATCAACACCTAGGACTTGGTGCATGTTTAGGAGAAATGGCTCCATCTACTCAGAGGCAGTTCAAGTGGTTGGAGAGGGGAGACAAGTCTCACTGCATTTTCAAGGGTGGGTCACAATCTACCATCATTAAGTCACATGCTTATAAAAAAATGAAAAATCCAAGCACATTCCAACAGAATCAGCATCATAGCAAGGGACTTTATGTAACTGTTTACATAAACAAAAACAAAACAAAAAAACTAAAGTTCATAAGGTACTAGAGAGCCATGGAAGGTTTTGAGATTTTGTAGAACATCCTCAAAGTAGACAAGGTCTCCCCATCACCTGAGCGAGTAGCACAGGGAAAATTATCAACAGACTCAAGCTTCTACTTTGGATTTCTCATCCTAACAAAGCCAAAAATCACTTCACTGCATCCCATCCTGAATTTGTATCATCTCTTACCTGTACAGATGGCTTTCATGTGGGCATCGTGGAACAGGAGTGCTGCTACAAAGTAGAGTGTCTTTGGAAAGTAATGAGAGCTGTGCCTGTCTATCTTTCTTTGTCATCTTCTCTCTGCTTCTCTATGTCACTCCGAGGCAGTCTTCCTTCTTTCCTCATTACATACATAGAGAAATTACCTTCTTGTATTCTAGGGATCTGCAGAGGCTAAGAACCAGGTGAAAATCATAACTATTTTTCTTTTTTATCTCAAATTGATTTTTAATTTACTCAACTGTTTAATTTCAGAGAGAGAATAAGAGTAGTTACAGCAAAAGTTCTCAACTTTGAATTGGGTACTAAAAGTTATAAAATTCACACATTGTTGTGCCTCATTCGAGCCCCAGGAGATCAATGAGGAGCTACTCTGATGCAATTTCACTAGGGTCTCTTTATTCAAACCTTATCTTGGGGCCACACTACCATCTCTGATGCAGTAGGATGAAGGGTGAATGCCTGAGCTCTCAGCAGGACAAGATTTTATAGGAAGTGTCAATCACAGTGAGGGGGTTCTAGCCTAGCCACACTATGTGTGTGTGGGGGGGGGGGGGCTTTTATGGCATTTTGTTGCCCTTTAAAATAATTAGCTCTGCCTGGGGAGCCAAACCATCAACTTAACTTCTCTTTCTCCTGATTAGTTAGGAAGTGAAGTGCCAGGAACAGGCTTGTAATGTGGATGCATAGGTTTGTTTGGGAGTAACCTGGAAACTGGTGCTAGATTCAACCTTAGGTCAGGTTCTCTAAAACAGAGTTTGAACCCAAGATTGGTCTCAACATCACTACTGTCTACAGTATACATATATGTGTGATGTTCCTCTATTCTGGGCCAACCACCACCTTTCTAGAGCTCTTTTATACATGGGCAGTCAAATGCCTTAAATTTTTTTTTAGAACAGTCAAATTATGCCAATACTTTTGTAGAATTTTGTTGTTGCTACTGTTTTTTGTTTTGTTTTTTGTTTTGTTTTTTTTTTTTATGTTGCAGTGTTAATCAGTTCATTTATACAGAATGATAATTTGTACCAAATTGCATCTATCAATTTGATTATTTCAGTGGTCCCTGCATAGTGACAAACATGGCTGCAAAGATCTTTTTCTTAGTGTAAAAAACCCTTCTATTACCTTCATTCTTTCTTTGTTGAAATAGCCCAGGGCTGTGTCTGTAAGTTGCCAACTATAAGTCAATTACTCAGCTACCAGAAAAGAGATATACCCACTTGGCTCTGAATAATTGAATTCTCTAATTTGTATCCAGATGTCACTGTTTGGAATTTGCCTGTGATGAAGAAGTTCACATAATGATCAATACCTTAATGCATAGCATTGCTTTCAATGCCTGGTTTCCTATAGGCAGCTACACTATTTATTATTTTGCGCTTAGTAGGAGCTCACAAAGTCCTATGGGAATGTGGACATAAACAAAGCAGGCATCAAAAAGGTATACCTTCCATTCACTGCAGTCAGTCCACTCCTATGAATAGCCTGTATTGATTCCAGTCCCTATAGCCATTATGTGACTGGGTTTTAAGTGCCTTTAAACTTAAATAATGAGCTTCTACAGGAATATGCAAATGAATTTCATTTGGCGAGCCTAATGCTGATAATGGGATAATTAATTAAGTCATGCAAACTATCTTTGCCACTAATTCAATGTGATAGACTTTAGCTGAGGACCCAGCTTAAATGCATTTCCAGAATTTCTCTTTTAAAGCTGGAGTTTTCCAGTATTAAATATAGAGAATTCTTTCTAACCCAAACCAGAGGAGCATAACTGAGATT